>OX104068.1:104967456-105429713 GCA_944474145.2 Dicrocoelium dendriticum | reverse complement strand
TAGAAAGTATTTTTTCTCACTTAGAATCTTTTCTCACTGGAATGCATCACCAAACTATGTGGTGAACGCACCAGACATGACGGCATTCGAAAGGCTCTTAGATTTTCATCTTAGTGATAAACGATACGCAACAGTTTGCTAAAGTGCAATGGGTTAACCACTGATAATTGACGCTCTACGTTGGAATATTTTTATTTTTATTTTCTTTTTCATACCCACCCTGTGGGTCTTGTAAAGTTATGCTTTTTATCTCATCATACACCATTGAACCATTGAACCACGGAACACGGACGAGTTGCGCAAATTCCTGTGTTGACACAATGTTACCGACGACTTATTAGGACGTTTTCGACTATTACTGCATGGTATTGGAATAAAAGTAGAGCAATATGATATGCAAATTTAAAGCATGCAGGTTTGAGGCAGTCACGAAATGCGAAGTAGCACAAAATTACTGCAAACTTAAGTCATGGGATCAGAACCCAGCAGTGGTCCCCTGGAGGCGTACCACTGATGATACCCAGAATAAAAAAACGCAGGCTTCTACGGATTTTCAAGACTAGCGTAAGCATCCTTACTGAAATTGGGAATTACGAAGTAGCTAAATTCTAACTGCTTCATTTAATGAATTGCTGTAATAGTGTCCAACTTTTAAACGGTCCACAGAATGCAGGGAAGAATTTAACCGTCTCCGTAAGTCTATGGCCCAGCACGTGTACTATATTATTTTGCATATGTGTTTGTTAATAGTTCAAGTAAATTATTGTTCTCTTATTGCGAAATATCTTGTCACACTCTCAAGTTCATGGCGTTGGCATCAGCCGTGCTTGCGCGCACATGCCCATAGTGGAATCGTTGTTCGGCCGGTCAGAGTTAATTGGACAAAGAAGTGGGTAGGCATGTGTAGGCATGTGTGGCCAAACGTAGCATCCGCGCGATGACCGGATAATAAGGTTAATATCTGAAGAAACGAACTGCGGTTTATAATGATATTCGCGCCAGTATCCTGCTCAATAATCTGTAAAGGAAATCGGAATAATATAATCAAAGATTAACAAGTAACTGGCCGCATTCTAGGCACGCTTCCGTGATAACTATTGCTAGGGAAAAAACTGTAGAACAAACGATGCATAGTTGTGTTTAACAAACGATAACTTTCAACGTAGGATTAATAAGAATTCACTTCAACATGCTTTGACTGTTGGAATTAGTTATGAATGCCGGAAAAGGTGCTGATGTAGGGGTTCCGCGTACTCAAACAAGAGAATCAATATACGTGTTTTCTTCAAGCAACAATCATGGTTATTTTCTTTGATTCCTGTCTCATAGAAGAATATAAACATCATCCAAACTTGAATGCGGATATATGTTTAAAAGACAGAAGTTATAATATAATGTTCCCATAATTTTAACTTGAAGCAACCGTTCTACTGTCGCTAACAATATGCAAGAAATGGCAAATTTGCCTATATTTCATGTCGACGCCAATGTCGAATTCTGTTTAGTACTTCTGGGAGTTCCGAAACATATAAATGATGCGGCGCATCGCAAGATATTTCTGGATAGATATTTGAAACCCGGGTTTTGGGGTAATTGAATGCAACGTTGGACTAGGCACTGATAAATACGTATTCTTTCATTTTTATTTTCGTCAAAGGAATCATACTGTCACGTGTGCTTTATCTGCTACCATGCGTCAAATTCAAATCTACCGCTAAGGTGTAAGCATTGTAACGTAGAAATCTGAACATAACACGCTTGAGTGATATCATTATTTGCACCCTCTGTAGCTGGTGTGGAGTAACCATTTAACCTTTTGAAAAACGGACAGTGAATTCGCTCAACAGCCCCTTCGTCTGAATGGGCGTCCTCGTGCTCACCAAAGAGAAATATATAATGATTAGCAGTGCGTAAGCATTAAGCAACTGAAGCCAAATTCAAGAACTTTTTCATTGAGAGTAACTAAATTTATAGGATGTAGTGTGGCCATAATACATTCGCCGTAAAAGACAGAAATTTTCAAGAGGTGTTAGGTGGTCTGCAATTCTTTTTAAAGCACCCGTGTGTCCATAGCTGTGTTTGAAAACGTACCTTGTATTTCGGCCTTAAATATTAATGCCGTGGCATGCTTCAAGATGCTGAATATAAGATATACGTAAAAAATCTAAATAGCAACTTACCATTGACTCGCGCCTATATGACGGTTCTGAGAATAGCAAATCAGTTGACTAGACGTACCAATTGCATCCTAGCCAAGAGGTATACTGAGAGGTATACCACAGGATACTCATTCATAAAAATATATATACTTTTTGGCATTAGTGATCCAATGCTGCTTTGGATAAGCAATTGCATGCACAATAGTTGGTTGGAAGTGAGAGTACGATAATCACTCTTTGACTCAATTGCGAGGGAGTGCAGCGCAATAGAGGCTAGGTGCTCGGGCCGCACTAATATTAGTTTTCTTAAACGATCTGCCAAAAGCAATTAGTTCCGAGTTCCTAAACCTCACGAATGCTATCAACTTATGGCGCGAGATCCAATAACCGAATGACCATATAAAGCTTCAGTGTTACTTCAACACGATTTTTACTGGTCATTTCAGAATATCCTACTGTTCAGTTTGGGACAATGCCATCATCTTCAATAGCGCCATATGCTTCTTTACTTGTATAGGCTTAAAGCAAATGTATTGCAAACCAATTCTCAAAAATGCGACCTTGGTGCGCTTATTAACCTTGAATCTATCTGTTTAAATTTGTAAAAAGCATTTGCAAAAATATGCAACCAACACGTCAGCTTACTACGTAGAGCGCTTGGCATATTCGACCCATCCACCCTACCCCATGAAACAAATTTCTTACTTGCGTATACACCTTGAATACTCCATCTAAGCTTGGCAAACTTGTTTGAAGCGCAGCTTAGAATTCCTAGCGAAACCGCAACGCCGGGCCACAAACTACGTCAACGGCAGAGGAAATCTGTCCCTACATAAGCAGCTGTTGTCCTTGTGTGTTTTTAGTGGCCGCTACTGAAGGCTACGTGTTGATCGCTTACCAGTCTAGCAAATATTTAGTGAATAAAATCACGTGTGCTGTCACTTGCTGAAGCTCAGCCATAACATCAGTCTCAGGAGTAACCCACTGAAATTTTGTGCACAAATAGAAGCCAAAACGCCGTGCAACACTGTTTATCTCTTCGGCTATGCGATCATACCCAAATTGGATATTTTCAAAAAATAATGTATGTGTCTTACCTTTGGTTGCAAAATCTGTGACACTAGCATATATATAACTTAACCGGTCAAACAGGATTAATGTGTCATGTATACCTGAGGAGGCAGTACAGAATGGAGTATGCTTGATTTACTTTGCTTGAAGAATACCTTAAGTATCACTGTCCCAAACTTGCCTCATCGTTCGAAACGAGTATCCACACACTACTATTATCTAGAAACGGACAATCCATAAATCACTTGATATTGAAGTTTTACCCCCATCATTATGCGAGACTTTTCAAGCAACTGGTGTTTAACTGACATCATCATCGTGCACGTTAGATAGAGGTTGAGAACACCTCAGCTACTGTGCCGCAATATATAGAAAAAAGGAGAAAAAATGCAACTGGTGCAAGCTGGCTGAGCTACCGGTAACGGATGGGCATGGTTCCGGTAAGCTACCAGCCGGCTGCTGTGCACCAAAAAAATTACTATGCAAAATTATAAAACGCTAAATGATGAGATGGTGGTTGGAGGGGGAGGCTAAGAGGGATGGGATGGAACAAGGAAACTCACAGCACGAACGCCACTGTGGTCGGCTCCTAGCCATATCAGCAAGTGTGTCCAACCAAACGTGTCCATCGTCTTTCGGACCCCAACCAGGGAGTCCATACGTTCCAAACGAGGCCAGCTCAGAAGTGAGGGCCTTCATTCTTCTCGACCAAATCATCGCTTGGCCACCCCTATTCTTCTTATATTCACACCCACGGCGCGCAAGCAACACACGTCGCGGGAGTCGGTGGACTGGCATGCGTAACACGTGGCCGAGCCATCGGAGCCTGATGCGTGAAATAACGGTGCTGAGCGATTAAGTTTCTTTTCCTGTGCCATAAACGAGGCGTCGAACACGCTCGTTGCTCACGCGGTGTTCCCACCAGATGTGAGCTAAATTACGAAGGCACTGGTGGTCGAACGTAATTAACCTCTTCAGGTCCGCTGTTTTAAGCGGCCAGGTTTCACAACCGTATAGTAGGGTCGAACGTACCGCTGCATTGTACACTCTACCCTTCAGGGCGAGAGTGATGTCGCACCGCCACCATAAATAGCGAAGGTTAACAAAAGCGCCTCGAGCTATTGCTACACGATTCGTGATTTCATCTTCAATCCCAAGGGGCCCTGATACAACTTCCCAGTTAGTTGAATTTTTTAACGACTTCTAGCTGAGCCCCACCAAGAGTCGGCGTAGGAAGCGATCCAGACCGAACTTGGAGGAACGCTTTACACCTGATGGGTGCGAAGCATAGCCCGAAGTGAGTGAAAGCTAGTGCTATTCTGTCCAGTGCCGCTTGGCACATTTGTGAGCTGTCAATATCATCACAATATCATCAGCATACTCTAAATCAATAAGTCGAACTCCTGGGAGTAGCTACACACCTTCTAAGTCATGTCCTGTAAACGCGGTTTCCATGACTTCGTCAACAGCGAAGTTGAAGAGGAGGGGTGACAGCGCGCATCTTTGTCTCACGCCGCTGGAAATATTAAAGGGCGACGACAGCTTGCCGTAAGCCCTCACTCTGCCCAAGCTACGCGCATATAATGCTCGGATAATATTCATTTATTTCTGAGGTACACCTTTCCTGAGTAGACAGTCCCAAAGTGCAAATATATTCACCAAATCGAATGCACATTTGATATCGAGGAACACGACAAGGGTGGGCCGCCAATGTTTGTGACAGCGCTCCAACAACTTAACCAAAGTTAAGATGTGGTCAATGCAGCTACGACCTCGACGAAATCCAGCTTGCTTTTTACGAATCTGGCTTTCACGAGTGCCAGTCATTCGGTGAAGGATGACAGAGGCAAGCAATTTGGATGCGCTGGAGGTCAGACTGATTCCACTATGGTTTCCGCATTCCGATCATAAGCCTACTTGGAAAATTGGAACTATGATGGAGCGGCTCTAATCGGTTGGGACAGTTTAATGCTCCCACAGTTTGACTAGCAACTCGTGTAAATCATATTTAAGAGCAGGTCCCCCGAATTTGAAGAGGGCTAGGGGAAGATCACCTGGTCCCGCGGTTTTATTTAACTTCAACAGTCCGATCTCGTGCTCGACTTCTGAGCGAAATGGTGGATCCAAAGGAACAGCCCAGGTAGAGTGGCTATCAGTGGCCGGCGAGAAATCTAACCATTCCGACCGATTAACTTGCCTTTCAAAGTGCTCAGCCCAACGTTCTAAGCCTTTTGATAAGTTGTGGATAGGCTTTTCACTCTCGACACGTCAGTTTCACTAAAATCAGGTCTCCTGCTGCCCGTTTCCCGTATCAGACGGAATAACTCACCATGGTTATCAAGAGCAGCGGCTATTTCCATCTCTGTTGCACGGTGAGACCACCAGGATTCGCGGTCTCTCCTCATGCTAACACGGAGTTTCGCCCGGAGCTCTTTGCGAGTTTCATTGTGTTCGCTTCCAGCCGGAATATGCAGGAGACCATCTATGACTTCCAGAGACTGTGAAGAGACCCAATGTCCATGTTGGCGATTAGACACACCACATGAGGATTTTCCTGCAGCTCTTACCGTCTAGTGAATATGAGACCAGTGAGCTTCAATTGTATCCAGTGCGCGTTTATCCAACTCGCATGACAGCGTACCTTGATACGCATTCAGAACAGCTGGCTTTCGCCAGTTGGCCGGTGTCAATGCGCTCACAACATCGCCGTGGGCGTACGCCAAAACGCATTCGCAAGTCAGCACATACAAGTGCATGGTCGGTGTCAACACCTGTGCTCCAAATCAAGCGACAGTTCTGGACGCAGCTTCTCCAGCGGTAACTGTTAGCAATGTGGTCGATTTGCGTCCATAGCTGGTTCCAGGCTGGTGGACGCCAAGTCACCCTCCGGCGGGTGCTGAGTCTGAAATTAGTGCTCGCAAGAAATAAGCGAGTATCCTCACACAAATGAAGTAACCGTTCACCGTAATCGTTACGGAAGCCTATACCATGTCGGCCGACCAGATGCAGCTCATATGTAAATCATTTTCCAACTTGCGCGTTCAGATCCTCCGCGTTCACCTGTGAGTTGAAACTAAAAGACAAGCGACTATTGAAGCAAAGTGGGGGAGGGCCGAGAATTGGTGGTTGAAAACAGGGGGGATAAATGTGAATCTGGAACGGGACGATAGCGGTGAAAAATTGCAAGAAGGGGAATAAGAAGATGGGAAAGCTTGAGCAGCAGCATCCAAACCCCTATCCACCCTGCTCGATGCAGCAGATAGGGCACCGTTGATTATCCTCTGTGGCGGCCAGAGCATCAGAAATTTGTTTGTTGTGTGATTCATTGTAATGCGTGAGGAGGATACTGACAGGTTGCCCAGGCCTAGACAGGAGAAAGATTAGGGTTCTCAACAAAAGCCTTTGGTTCAAGAACCTGTCCGCAAGGCAGCGGGTTTGGCATTGGGCTACAAGGAGTCCGTTTTAAGGGCTAAGGAGCCATTCTCATTTCAACCCTTAACCTGGAGGACCAGGCGGCTGAGTTTTTCTGGCCTCTAACCATTTATCAATCTGGTATGAGTGCCTCTGAAGGTAAAAAAGCACCACCCAGTATAGCACAACGGTTCACTTAGGCACACAAAACATCGCACCACGGTAAGGTCCAGCCTCATTGCGAATGTACTGTATTGTTCATTTTTTAACTGTACCGGAGCAGTTGGAAACTAATAACGAAAGTGATACAACAATCCGCCTTGTGACAGACAAAATCATAAGTAGTAAACGAATGGTCAGTCTTTGGTCTGGGACCTTATTCTAAGTACGGCGTTTATATATCAGTTATATTTATTATATATTTCTTGTTAGTTAATTTTTAAGATTCATATAGTCCATAAGGCAATACTGAGTATTATGATAGTGTCGAAGCTTTTACCAAATTGTTATTTCACTTGATGCTTCCCCTGTCATACTCCTAGCTATCTATCTGTTTAATTGCAAACATATTGGTGTAAGGAAAAGCAGTGTGTCTCCAACATCCAATTATGCCGTGAACTGTGGGTTTAGAATAATAATTTTGTCCTACTTTCTGGATAAATAAACTAGAGGTTACTAATTAATTCAAAAATATAATACAACACGGTTAATCATTATCAAATTAAAAATGCTTCAAATTTACACATCAGGCGTTGAATTCTTTATGCTTGTTTTGCCATAGCACAGGCATGGTTTAGTGACTCATCACACAGGGATCTGAGTAGACCGTCGGAATTCATATAAAAATGTATCTTCTTATTTTGTCACTGATTTCGTTAGGTCCAGAAACAATTTCCTGATTTTGTCTTTAACTTTCTTATATTTTCTACTAGATGAAAGAAAATTTGGAGAGATATTTACACTGACATATACATCTGCACTTAATACATTCTTGTCATTTCGTTTAAGGAAGTGTTTTATTATTTTGTTGCTCCTGTGCTGGTAATATTCTGTATATAGGTGCGACGTTATACACGGTGCGTTTTTATCGCAGTCTTCCTGATAAACTTTAGTAATATACATCTAGCTAGTTGCTACATTTTATCTTGTCTGTCATCTTGTCTACTATATTGTCTATTATGCAATATAATCACCTACTGTAGTCCCACGTATTCCGCTCCCGATTTACTAAACCCAGTCATGCACTGCCAGTAGAATAATTCACTCGAGACAAGTGGAAATTTGGATAAGCGCGACGGCTAAACAATAGTTCCTGAATTCTCCTATATTCTCGAATCACTGATTAGAATCAGTGCAAGTCACCATACCTGCCAAGTCTCCGCACCTACAACGAAATCAACTGAGAGACATCATTCCCAAACCAATTATGCCACCTCACCTGTTACCGTGGGTACAACACAGACAGACCATATTAGATGGTAGACCTAGCAATCGAGATATCCAGTAAAAGCTTCTCCATGGAAACATATTTAAGGAACATTAAGCTACAAACGAGTGCTATGGAAACAAGCTGATAATAGATAACACCGCTGGTGTAGATTCTGAACCAACTCCAACACCCTCTCACTGAGTACAGATGGTAATTTCACAGCTACTATGGTCACTGAAGTTCACAAAATGCTTTTAGCTTCTAAGAACTTTATTATCTTTACTTTGTTTGGCAGGTACCGGACAAACTTGTAAATCATAAACTTCTATGGGCTACTCCGTACACAGTGCTTTTGCGATATAACGATAAATTCACACAAATCACTTGCGCGATATTATTTAATTTAAACACAATTGAGCCCCCCCGATCCTACGTTAATAAATTGAAACTAATCGTGGAGAATACTAAAATTCAAATCTGCTTTGGTTAAAGCTGATCGGACTGGGTTGGAATGGAAGAAAAAATACAACAAATCTTGTTTGCTCGATGTTTGAATATTCACCTCTGAAATACGAAGTTTGCAGGGAAGTTTACCCCATTAATGTTGTTCTCGATAACGCAGTTGTGTGGAATTGGCGTCAAGAAGTTAGAAGATATTGTTGTCTTGAACATAGGTAAACTCAAATTTGTCACCCATGCTTACAATTTAAACACTAAACACTAAACAAGCTAGCCAATAACCAGTCCACAATTTTAAAGAAAACCTAGCCGTTTCTTAAACGAGGAGAAAAACCATTTCCGGAAGAATGTTAGACCAAACGACCCAGGCGTATATATATATATTATGTAACTATTGGAAGATATTTTCCAAACACTTGGAGATAAGCTGAAATTGTTGGTTGTTTCTGGTATAAGAATTTAATCGTCGTCTGCGTAGAAACACGCTTCACTGCTCCAACGTTTATCAGATCAGTCTGGCTTTATCTCAGGCTTCCCTAATGCCATAGCCTGAGACGGCTCATACAATTTAGTGACCTAATATAAGATTTACAACAAGAATATAGAAAAGCCTGATTGAGTGATGAAACACCATGTGGCACCTGTTGCCCAGCGTGGCTTTACCGGTCAGCAAATATTCAACTAAAAAGCCAATCACAGCAGATTTCCACAAGTGCTGGTATCTACCGCTACCGGTACTAATAATCAGTGTTTCCAGACCAGTGCAGGATCCATTTCTCAACTAGCCTTTAAGTCCAGAATAACTATGTTACTCTTACTGCTTCCTGAGTACCCGATGTTTTCACCCCTAACTCTCTAAGTGAGTTCCAAAAACCGTGTAGTGTTCATCAGTTATAAAGAGCAGACAGCTGGATAGGTAGTGGGTGTGCTAGTTGTGCTCGCGATCAATCACGTACTCAATTAATGATAGACCGGCCACCAAATATCATAAATAAATCCGTGTGTATTTTCATGGAAATATGTTGCTAAATATTTGTTTGGATGAATTTGTAACTCACCACGTTATGTAGCGTTACTTTTGGAACACCCACACTCAGCTGTTGTGTTTGATTTACATCTGCCATTCAGACAAATTATAATTAGGATCAACCTTATTTCCATTAAGTTTATGGTGGAAGTGCGCAAAATCCACAAGCTTTTTTTCCAAAGTCACCCCAAGGACGATCGCTGGTGTTTCAAAAAAAAGAGGAGAGAACTGCCATTCAGATCCAATTTTCTTATGAGACATATACTTAACGTGCGTCGACGTAATATCACATGTTAAAGGTAGTGGTAACCAAATGGCATACCTAAATTTCTGCGGCCTCCGATAGTGCCAAACGTTATGCTACAAGACTAATAAGAGCCATGTTGAACCTCATTATTATAAACTGTGACAATTTAATATTTTGCTGCAAAAAGCAAATGGTAATTTCTTTCTTTCGCAGACGAGATTCACGGTTTGCAGCAGATGCAACTTACACAAATGTCCAACCCTCTATGTTTGTACATATCCCGTTAATGTGAAGATGCGATAGTTGCGTTTCTAATAAAACTAAGTATGAAGCGTGCATTTTGGGCAAAACTGGTAAGACCAGGCTTAAAAATATAACACACTCGCTAATTATCCATGTTTACCAGACTGGCTATGCTCTTTGACCGGAATAGAAATAATAATTGATCAAACTTAGACGTTACACTTATTCCCCAATTAGCCACACATTTTTATTCTGAGGAAAATGTATAAAATATTGAATTAGAAATGGTTGCCACTTCCTGACATTGAATTTCGGAAACTTTCCTCAACATTGGTTTAGCAAACGATTCTGTTTGACTTATCAACTGTCCTTACTAAACAATGCGAAGAAATCCGCTGACAATGGCAAAGTACCTATCATTATTTTTATTGTAATGCAGTATGCCTTTGACGAAGTGCCGCACAAGAGCCTTTTGGGCAAGCTAACAAAATTAGAGCCCCCTTATCCTACGCGCTTGTGGTTGCAATCACATCACGCTGATCGCACCCAACAACTACACATACGGCATTCTATTTTGCACCAGTTAATAACAAAAGTGATATAATTCAGTTCAGTGTGTTAGGCTCCTTGCGCTTTCTGAAGTTTATCAATGACATAAACAAAAGTATAAAATCTGGGATACCATTTATCAGCGTGATTGATGTTAAGGTAATTTATATTAAAGCCAAATAGTGTTTAACTCATATTTGTAAAGGTTCGCATATACCTGATGACCATGGCACTGTGGTGCATCGATTGGCAATTGCTCTTCTCAGCGAAGAAATACAAAATATTGACATGCAATTTCGAACTAATGCTAAATGTCCTTTAGCAACTTGATCGGCAAATTCCTGTAAAATGTACATATTTGTCTGGAAACACAGTACTACATAACTCTGCATCTATGTAAGCAAGTTGAATTTAGTACGGCCAGATAACGAACACTTGGAAAAATTATCTCATTAGAGATATATGGACTTAAAATGCATTGGTTTAAACCACTTTTTTGCCCTGATATAGATAATTGCTTGATAAACGGTTCTGAAGTATGAATATTGAATACTGTGCTATGAAAAAGTAAAATTATTTCTGTACAACTCCTTAAACATAGGTTGATATACGTCATAAATTTTTAGCCGTAAATATCGTTCTCGTTCCAGTGTGACACTTAAAATAGCTGACTCACGGTATGGCATTACTCACATATGTGAAATGTCATCGTAAGTGGGCAATCGTTCTTTGAATCGAATAGTGATAAATTCTAACAGCAAAATTCCAAGAACTGTTCCATTCGATGCGCAGTGTGTTAGGAATTCACTCTTCGAAACCCGCACGACAAGATTGTATCTGTATCCGCGTGTGCTGCATGGCCCTCGTAAATGTTGTGTTGGCCTGAGCATGGGAAATTCTCCAAAATGTAGAATACAGTTGGCCAACATTTTGTCGACTATCAACCGATGATAGCACAAGGTGTAAAGTCCTAATTTCTCGCACTGGGCTTCATAATCCAGACCGCGCTTATTCGGGAGGTGCATGGTATCAACGTGTTGGACTCGTTCGATTTTTGTGCCTCGCTTAGGGCACCTGGAAATTATGCGAGCATAATTTAGGATTGCTCTTATGCTGGAAGAGAAGAGCCGAGTGGCAAACTCTTCAGAACCTCTCCTGATGCTACATTTAGGCATCCAAAGCATGTGTATTCAGTTACAATATAGCAGGTTCGTGTTGTCCGTATACTTCAAATCGTCAAACAAAGGCTTTCCTGTAACAGTAATTAAAATATCGTTAACTTACCAAATACATTACGTTGGTTACATACATGTATTACATTAGTATCTCCCACTACAGTTTAACTGGCTGTAAGCTTGCGAATATTTTCGATAAGGCAATTCCTAAACGGTACGAATCATCTCTGTGTAGTGATTCACCACATATGTTTACGATTGTATGTCAAAGAGCTTTTAAAAAATCGCTGCAATACTTGCTCATAACAACCGAATGCAAGTTGGCTCTGGGATATGCTGACTTCAGTAAACAACGCGCGTTGAATCCAGTTGCCACAAGCTGCAGCAAACAGGAAAATCATTCATCATATTTAATGTACAGCTGCCTTTGTAATGCAAGTCAAAGACCGAAATTTTTTAGTAAAGAAGCTCACCAAGTTCTTCGCTAATAGATACGAGCTTCTCAAGGAAATATTCATGATAACTGTTTAGGATCTTACTCTTGGGTTACATTAATGCACCAGCTGCCTGATAGTCTGTATTCAGTTTTTAAACTATATTTGTGGTTGCTGCGTTTGTTCTACTCAAAAGCTCCACATACCGCCTTGCAGGTTCTTTCGACTTCTAACTCAAATGAAGTCTACTGGAATGCAAAGCACCATCCGCCATTATCCGGCGAACATCAGGCTCAATATATATCAAGTTCTTTGAGCATCGCATCATTTTTATAGGAAACCTTTTGTTTTAGGGGCAAAATTGCAAAACCTTATTTGATGGCTTTGACGAAGGTTTTAATAAAAGAAAGCTAGATTGACAGGGATGGTAGATCAATGTGATCAGTTGCACAAGGTGTATGCTCTACGGTCAAGTTCACTGCAACTTACTACTTCCCACATGGCAATTTTATGCTGTGTATTATTGTTGATTATTTTAATTGTCCTGCTAAAACATGAAAATCAATATTTTGTATAGCTTTATTTTCTTTTCATTTGGAGTATATTTTCGATCCAAAGTGCCCTAGAATCTCAGTAAGATGTGCCGCGTTTGATGCAACATACATCCCAGAAACCACCTTTTCTCTCTCTTCTATTATAAGTACTGCCAACTTGCATATCTAGACAACAAATAAGCAATATTCACTTTTAATTAAGTCAGGACAAACGAACCCCCAACATTGCGGCTCAACATATATTAGATCTTCCAATAGTGCCCTGAATCTTGTATGCTCTTACGCACACGAATCAACATTTATCACAATGAAAGGAAAATTGTACGTCTACTTAACCAATGCGATTCTTTGTGTTACATGGTGAAAGGAAAAGCCAAACCCACGAATGTATTTCGAATTACTCATCTCCCGTACACTGCACACTTTGGGAGGCCCCTACTTATTAGCGTAAGATTATAATCCTAAACGAATGTGGAAAATGCCCTCCTCTCCTCGCAAACGGGCGACAACATGAAAAATCTGGGATACCTATCTGCTCTATTTTTCTGTGGAACCTGGGTCAAACGAAATGAAACTCCTAAGAAGGACAGAACAATTGTTTTCGTCTAAACACTGGCTTAATCCGTGGGGCGACAGAACGTCCTTCAGATGAGTGACAATAGGGCGGAAATCTGGTATTAGTACAATGGGGATACAAGCGCGAATCCTTTTCTTGGGTAATGTTGTAATGCGCTCAATCGTTAGCTTACTTTCTTGTCAAATAATAGAGAATGTGGACTGAGAATCCTAAAAGGGTTGATTTAAACCAAGCAAGAAACGATGGACGTGCTACGTATTTGGTACAAAAACTGAAAAAACGTTTCATCATAATTTCGGGTAAGGACTGCAAATGATTCGCAATTCCATTTACAAAATATTCACAAATATCACCCGGACCGGAATAGATATTTTTAATACCTGGTACCCACGTTGGGCTTGATGAGAGTTGAGACGTGCCTTGGCCAATGCAAGATAAGGAAGTAGTAGCGGCGTCTCATCATAAAGAGAGTAAGGACCCACCGCACATCGGAATTCCTTGTCCACCTGTGGTCTACCAAAGAAATATTAACTATGAATCGACTGCGTTCACCTGGTGAAGAGTCCCCATTATTTGTTGGAGATACACGAGGCAGGGCTCCGGTTCATTCTTTGTGAACTTGCAGTTCACTTGCAGTTGCGGTGACACTTATATATGCAAGACTGGTCGCCGGCTTGCTCAATGGGTGGCGGAACACTTCCCATTGTGGCTAAGGCAACTGCTGTCTAACCAAGGCTGGGCGAAAAAAAGAAATATTAACTAACCTGCTTGTACATGAATGCACAGAAAATCTTTAATAAGTAAGTGAAACTGAATGATCACCAAGGTTCTCAGATATAATGTAGCATGGTAGCTTGGATACGAGGTTAACATTGTAATGACGAACGTTGAAATTTTGCTACCTAGCATTTCACACATTTGTAACGACGAGTTACAAAAGGAGGAGGTGTAATTATTCAATACCGAAGTGAATTGCAGTGCCTGGTCATAGATGATTCAGATTTTTTGATTTTTAATTCGCTTTGGTGCCGCCATCAATTAAAGGTAGAGACACTTGCATTATAGCCTTGGTGTATGGTCCTTCTAGTTCTACATCTTTAATAGACCACGAAATAGCGCCTGCCCTTAAACGAACTCTAAAATGAATTCGCAATCACATCTTGACAATGGTGTTTTTAATGTGCAGGAGTTTTTAACCAGTCTAGGAATTAATAATCATGTCACTTTACACACTTGTTTCAGAACAAGTAATTGAACATATGTGATTGATATTGTTCTTACCAACGAAGAACATACGATTGCTAAGTTGGTTGTAGCCTACCCGTTAAACAGTACTGATCATATAATTTTAGTTTAACTTCATCTGCAATGCAGAATATCCAGATGCGAACCTGAGATGGCGAGAATCATCGCAGGATAGGACAGATTAGCCCAATTTGCCAGCTTTATAACCTAGTCGCCGAAGATACGAAGATTTTGTTCAGCCTGTTTTATATCCTATGTCCGAAAACTTTAAAAGGGTACATCGAAAGTTATCAGAGGCAATTAAGCGCTTTCACAATAGTGTATACGATCCTCAAAATTCACAAAAATAGTTGTAAAACTGCATGAAAAGCTTGTTAATAGCATCGCCAAGAATCACCATATTTAGATAGCTACTAAGTCCAACCGACAAGACACTGGAATAAAAGTTTACTTCCTCCGAGTATCGTAGCCTCAAGACTACCAAACAGCGCATAAAACAAAAGAACACCAAATCCTTTTTTCTTCAAGAAAGCCGTAAAGTACATAATGGCACATTTACACTGGTGTTATAACCCATCAATATCCAAAGATTTTATTATTGCGGATAAACTGTAGGCAGTGTCATACTCTTGACTGAATCACGAGTAATGCTGGTGTACAACAATCCAAACTTCGCATTTATTAGAAGGAATCAAGGGAGGCAGAATCATAGTAGATAAACGTTTTCGTTAATTCCCGTCAGACTTAGAAATTACATGCTGACAACAAAGTGCTTAATGGAACCTAATGGGCTGCGGATTTATTATAATGTTTAATTAAGAGAAGAACAAGATGAATAAATTACTTGGCTTTTGAGTGTGGCAAATTATGTACAATGAAAAAACAAAACAGCATTTGTAGGCTACGATATAAGTAAACGTCGTACAAACTGTTTGGTACGCACAATTCTGGATTGTGATGGCGAATGTAGATAGCTTCGGCAATAGACAGAAGACGCTCCGGGAATCCACGTGAGAAAAATTTAGTGACAGTATAGAGGACTCATAAGTCGTTTCCGCCCATCAAGTAACCCCTGATTTATTGTTTCACTCCTGTTGCAACTAAACATTCTACTTATCACGCAGCGTAGTGCGGCATATTTACACTTTTGTGTCATCATTTAATGTTTGAGTCTGAAGAGAATTACCGAAAATAATTGTTTAGCTAGATTCTGACGCCCATGATTTATTCTTGCGTCATAATCCTTTTATCCTTCAGGGAAGGATTTTCAAATATTTTCCAACTGCAGGCCGATTGCCGATTCATATATCCTGCGTTTTCTTTTACCGACACTGTGTACTTATTCTTGATTCTACAGTCCAATATACTTGTCAAGCATTTGCATTATTATTAAGTATAAACCTGTACCCCATCTTTTTTCACCCTCGACAAACCTATCAATTTTATTTCAAGCAACCTGCTCTAGACACGTGTTATTCCAGACCCCAGAAGTTCAAAATACTACCAATGGCGATACCTGGTTTTCTGAGTGCATACTGAGCTCGGCATTTTAGCAATAAACGCTTCATTAATCAAGGTGACATCATCAATGAGCTAGTATGTAACGGTGTGCAAAGCGACGGTACATATGAATAGGAAAAACATTTTTAAGTCAGTCTCAACGCTCAAACACAATCCGGGTATATTCTGATTTTTGTTAAGACTCGATTATCATTATTTGAAAATAAATGCGAAGGTAGATGTCCTGAAGCTTACAATGCTAGCTTACTAACGATCAATTCAACACCTTGTCTAATTTAATTTGTCAAAATGATGTATGGTTAAATGTTTGTAGCCGTTATGTCTACAACCTCTAAATGGCAAACAAAAAAAGCGTTTCGACTGGAGTTGCGTAATTCAATGTTTGCTTCAAGTGTATTCCGCCGTTTATATTCCATTAGTGTAATTTATAGATTGGTTACCAGGATACGATTCGCAAGAATCGTTATAAAATGCAGATGGAATAATGTATAAACTTACTGTCCTACATAGATAAATTTATGTTTTGGTGTTATTGCACATGCGTTTATATGAAGAAAGAATATCTCAAATTAATTTAGTGCTCATGACGCGTGTCATATCAGCATTGCTTTTCCGAACGCCTACTGTTCCAAAACATATTAAATTGGTTAATCTGTGGATTTCATAATAAATTACTTTGAACAAATATGACTACCCACTAGCCACAAGATTAAAGTATTAAATAAAAGAAAAAAGAAGGCTTGACGTTTTATTCATAAACAAAATTGGTTTATTTAAATGCACTCTTCGGTTATTCACCTACTTTTAGTAAATGAGATTATTTCAAAAGCAAAATTTTGTGTCTACAGAGAAACTTCACAAAAGTGTTAAAACGCTCACTGATTTTTATAAACTTTTTCAGAATAATTAAAAAATTTCCTGAAGTATTTTAAAACCACACATGAAAGCAAGAGAGATTCATATATATCTATAAGGTCAGAAAAAGTTAAATTATTTTCTGATAGTTTTTAAACCTAAACATCAATGCAAGAAAGGCACATATATATATATACATAATGTACATACATATATATGTTTTTCAATGTAGCCAGACACAAGACGGCTGCGCCTACAGACTAACCATGCGCAACTTGGGTTGCACAATCCGCAACGTCAACCACACCCCCCTATCCAGTGTAACCCTGAAGGAACAATACCGGAAAGCATGTGGATGGGAGCCACGTTTCATCAAGGGAGGCGGCGCATACTTCTTCAAAGACAAAACGAAGCCCGCTGTATTTAGTGAATCAACAGCACACAAGGGGTGGTTGGACCGTGGTCCGCTCTACACTCAACGCATGTAACCACTCTTGGAGCCTAGCACGGCCATAAGGATCGGACAACTTGTCACCTCCAACAGCGACCAACAGTCACCTGTAGACAATATGGGTGTGGTAGTACGTAATAAATAGGTAGGCACCTTGTCATCATGCACTTCAAGCGCAACCACACCGCGGACATCAGGCAACAACCAATCACTTGATACGACAAGATAAAAGAAAATACCGGAGAATGCCTACTGATACGGTGGCATAACTCTTCACTAAATAAGTGTACAAATGCAATCAATTCCTAACGAGCCCGCGATAAGTATAAGTCGTCCAAAAATATATTTTCAGGAAATGTCACGAACTCAAAACCTTATGGAAGTTAACTAATATTAGCGCAAGCGACGGGTGAAAGTTTATAGAAGCGAGTTCAGGTAGAATGTATTATGAGAAAGAAAAATGTCGGAAGAAATTGCAAACCCACTACCTGAAACATATTGCCTTAGAATGTAAGCACGCGGTTAGTAAATGGAATGCAGCGTACTACAAACGCTGAGCCGGCTCTGTCTACGTTTTCTGCGGGACCCGTCGTGACTTTTGTGGTGGTCCTGAGTGGATTTGCTCATGGCTCACTTTGACTGCCTGACTCAGGCAATCGCGACAGATATATATATATATATATATATATATATATGAACAGGCACCATTAGCATGATGTTGAATTCTCATGTAGTGCTCCACATGTAGGTCTTGAGAGGGAGAAGAGATATACTCCCAGGAGTTCATGAGTCATATTGATTTTTGTTGCGCTAGGAAAAGGTCAGTAGCTATCCAATTGTAAGGCGGAAGCGAACGCATGCCTGTTAGCATTTGAATCGCTAACTGCTGTAACATCAGACACAAACTTGAAGATTATTAAATGCAATTAGGCACGCAGGAGCACGATCTTGGGGTATTGTTCAGGCTTAGCTTGACTGCTCAGAACAACTTGAGGTGTCAAAGAGCATAAACTAACACGTTGGCACGCTGCGAAGCGCATTTGAACGATTTCATATTTTTGTCTCTTCGCAGTTTCTTGACAAATACTAGCGGCCTGATCTGGAATGTGTGATCCAAGTGCGGCAGCCCTAGCACAAGCAAGAACTTGGAGCGCTTGATAATCCACAGCGACAAGACACGAAGCTCGTCAAAGGGTTGTTTAATATTACTTATCAATTTAGACTGAGCACCCTAAAATTATACAGTGGCCGGTACCTGGGCCTACGTGGCGACCTTATTATGGACCATTGGATTATATATAAACCCAACCACGTCTGATGTCACCTACTACAACTGAGATACAAAAAGAATGCTCGAGACAACCAGTTCAACTTAGTCAGTTACTACAGTCGGTTAATATGTCGATGGAACTGTTATTTTATTAGCGTGTGTCAGCCTTGCGAGTCCTCTCAAATTACGTTGTTCCTGCCTCCACTTTACTTGTGTTTATAAATCATCTTTACGTTACCCGAACCCAACCAGAATTAACCTGCACAATTGTGTTTGGCTCTTTCTGTGTGCCTGTGTGTTAACACTGGTGAGTCCACTATAACGATTTTCATTTTATCACTTTGGTTTCTATTCGCCAATTTGTGTTTCACTTCTTGGCCACCCTACGGGACTTGATAAGCATACGCTTGTTGTGTCGTATTATATCATAGTTCGATTGTTTCATAGTTTCTTATGGCCGCTGGATTTACAGTGAAGGCAAACCCAGTGTTATTGTCCATGTGGGCAACAGTTTCTCCATACAGTTTGTGGCAATGCGTACAAGCGCACGAACAAGTGCAAGTGAATGGACGTGGATATGCTGCGTTCGTATTTATACTGACTTCCACAACACTGCAGAACTACAGTTCAAACACGGGACATTTTTTATATCAACTGATATCCTACTCGTAGTGGGCAGTGCTCGTCACTTTGTTGAATGTAAAACTGGAAAACATTTTGGACGCACTTACTAGTGCCGCATTTCAGCTTGACAGACTTAGCGCCGTTTCATACGCATGACAAGTTTTTCTGATCGCTAGTGTCTAACTAGGGCTCGCCCAAATTACAGATACCGATAACAACTGTTCGTGTCTTCTCACTTTTCAGCTTGACAGACAGACCATATTACATTTCGATTCGCGTGACACCGTTAACTATTGCAAGCTGAAAAGTGATGTCAATTTAGCCCGGCCCATGCCTCAGTACGCGCCAATGTACTGTTGTCGTCTTCAGGCAAAACATTGAGGTTCTGGCAAGTCATCAATTTTGATTCAAGGACAGCAGCAACACAATGTGACATCTGAATCTAAATGCTTGGACACAGATAGCATTCTCGGTACTGATGAATTATTTGGGAGTTGCTGCCTCACCAAACATGTGGCCAAGGGGACAATAAATTGTAACACTCGACTGATCACCTATGGGTTTCACGTGCCCATTAATTCCAGCTTATCTCGGGCAAGAGGCAATCGGTCCGGCTCTGAGTTAGCCTGCAATTAATATAGAAGAAGGCATCCACGGTACACATCAAGGATAAACCATCAATGTGAGCATATCCGAAATTCCCGTTTTTCATCCGCTGACTATAACATATATTGGCATATGAAAATCGGCTGACTAAAGCTCACCAATTCCCTGTCAAATTGAAAATTTGTCTACTCCAGCTACTTCATATTCTTTGTCTCAACCCTATTCTATCGCTAATGTAAGTCGCGAATGCGTACATTTCTACTTAAGAAAAGTTAAGCACTAACCGTGCGTTGCTGGACCTGTATTCATCTGTACAATTAGAAGAGCCACATATAGTCTAAGTAGGTATGGGCTTACTTAATTGTTTTAATTGTGATGACTTCAGTATTATGCAATGCAATGTTATTCTCATCGTGAACTACGATGCACACGATACCGTCTCAAGTGGATTATATCAAGATGACATACCTAGAGCGAGATACGGCATCATGCTCTTTGTAGAATTATTTGCTGCGATTCACCAAACTGCGTAAGATCCATGTGATCATTTTCCGGACTGTGCAAGGCTGCCACTATCCAATTTGCTACCTATAATTTCCTCCTCGAAAACCATTGGTAGATTACATGAGTTTATCTCAGCCACTTGTACAATACTAATTTGCACAAGGCATAGACAGCCGGTGAATCACCGGATAGAACTTCAAGCCATCCACGTGCTCATTCGTAGTTGGCGTGGGTGCTGAATGCTTGATCGACTTGAGTTGTTGATACGGATCTATGTTAAATTGGTAAATTAAACAGTATGTCTCCAGATCGGTAGATATTAGTGAATTGAAATTTTTTAACGCATAGCCGCTTACAGTAAACATAAAAATTAAAGTATGAAATCTGGAACACAATGCTAAACGATTTTCTCTTGTGTGGGCGCTTTGGACCATGTATCCGGAAATATATTGTCCTTGACAAACCGTGACAAGTGAACATACCTACCAATTAACTGAGTAGCAAGTACCATGATGTAAAGAGTTTATGTTCCTTCCCACCAGTTAGTAATATGAGTGAGTATATGTATATTGTAGTTGTTCTCCAGTCATACCGAATTTACCTACTATAATGAAAACGCATATATTATGCAGATTAAAGGAGGAAGCGCATAGGCACCTCTAGAATTTGGACTGCACATGACCAATATGCTGGTAGACTAAGAAGAAAGTAATGCCAACCGTAGTGATACGCTGGCATCATTGAATATTACCTAGAAATGTATAGGCGCATAACGACAGCTGTTCAGGAACCTCGAATGAATGCACCTGATAATTAAGATGCAGCTCGTGACCTAATAGTTAATAGCTACATCAGAGTACAGGGCTGTTGTGAGAGACATGCTACTTGCAGGAGATTTGCGAACCAGTTTGAACATTGTTTAAAAAATAGAATGATTTGACAATTGTTAGCGGCACTAAGTCTATGTATTACCGGAGTTTTTTTGGCGCCAAGGACCTGCATATGCTTGAAATTAGCGCGAAAAGCTTTCCTTGACAATTAGCACGAACATCGGGTAGCGGACGATTGAATCGGTCATGTCTTAAGCGACACAGCAAGCCTGAAGTAAACAACTGATGGCATTCGTACGCTGGGTGAGCTCCTAAAGCGCACTCAACAAAGTTGGATTCATACATTAGAGACTGCAACACAGTACATAATACTTTACAGCATTTCTTGTTAGTTTATCATCCAACCTGGTAATCATGCTGAGGACAATTGCTTCCCTATCAATAAAAACACGTTTCGTTCGAACATTGCTGCCCAACATTTAGGCCGTCATAGTGTTCAAATCTACAAGTTAAATAAGTTGCCAACAGTTTGTATTGGGTACTTATTCTCACGCGTACGAAAATGGCCGTAAACCTGCCTTTAAACGATACCCTTGCAGGTATGTAATAATATTGTTCATGGTGTTTTTTCTTTTCCCCTAGTCAGTTTGTGAGAGGTCAACGGTTTGTACAAACAACGTGCATCAGTTTTATTCTAACTGCAAGTTGGCACGCATGGGGCGAATCTGTGTACATGTATGCACCGAGTACATTTAACGAAAATACACTTACCGCTTTGGTGCATCGAATTTAGTGCAGGAAAATGACACTCGGACAAACTGAAATTATATAATTAGGACATGAACGAGGTGAGTTTATCACGAACTAATTTGGATTTCAGGTGTATGGAACTATCAAAGCCAGGGTGGATCGGATCAAATGCGTGGCTGATCATTAGGGCGGCTTCCAAGGTGCAGGGGAAAACACTGTTTCACGTGAAGTAGAAACGCCATGCGTCCACACCCATTCGATTAACTAAACTAAGCCAATAAGCCGGCAGATTTGGTACTGTTGCCTGCGTGTTGAGTATGCTTGCATTTCAGGGATTAGCTGCCGATTGAGCTCCTGGTTGTTGCTGAGCCTGCTGTAAATGTTGACAAGGTGCCTACCTGTCTATTATCCACCACCTCATCCGCATTACCTCCAGACGATATCTGGCCGAAGCTGGACGGGACGGATTGCACCGTTCTCATGACGGTGCTAGATTAGAAGAATGATTCCATCCGTTGTGGAATGGTCCTAGGCACAGCCACCGCTTTGTGTACGTCTGGTATGAATTATTTCCTAAATCGGCCGGAATGTTTTGGTTCTACTTGTTGCATACGCATGCGCCCTCTGCGTTGAAGAATCGTGGCACCCATCCGCATGGTTCCCGGTATTATTACTTCGGGTTTACAGGTGATATGGCGTGTATGGTTGAACCTGTAGGTGCTGCAGCCCAAACCGCTCACGGTCCCTCTGTAGGCGCCGGCGTCCAGTGGCTGCCCCGTTGACGCGACAGTAACAGGCAAATCCAGACACGGATGCCAACAGTCCATATAATTTATGTTTATGGAAAAAACAATTTCATATTTTCTTTAAAATTGTAATTTTGATTATTAATATTTCTGGATTACCGAAAAGCTCTTAAATAATTCGTACTAATAAATGAAAAAAACTGACAAATGTTAAATGGAAGCAATATATACGGCGTGAATATTTGAAACGAAATATTGCTTTGTTTACTGCGTACATACTATATACGGAGGATCTTCAATTACATAGTTAATAACGCAATTTTTCCAATAGCACTAACTGCTGCTTAGTCTGGGGTTACCGGACGGAAGGGACCATGAACACTATGTTCAAAGTCCTTTGCTTAAACATTCTAACGTGAAGAATTCGCTTTAACTTGAGCATTTATTTGTGCTTCCTAAACAAAATGTATTCATTCCTAGAGAACGAACAATTATCTTAAAAATCAACTGAGCGGCAAATATTGCATTGAGTAGAATGACTTATAATGCCAGGTGCAATTGCCAATGGCTTTTATGAAATGTCAATAATATAAGCATATAGATTAGCCCCAATGAACGAGTCCGCTTACATCGCCTTATAGATCCAGGCTCCTGTTCTTTTTTCATCATTAAATATACAAGGAGTATCAAAAAAATAAACTTGTATAGTTGCTTTTTGTTTCACCAATATACTCGTCCCTGCCAAACTTAGTCAAATATATTTCACAACATACATTTTAATTGAGCTAATTGTTTCCAAAATTAAATATAATGGTACTCAACTGGTTCCCAAATTACCTACCTGGTTTGCCATTAAGGAATCTAGACCAGCAGGCAATAAACAAAAATTGGGGCGCTTTCCACACACAAAATATGTTTTATATGATTGGATTTTTTATAAAAAATTCATAATTCACACTGCACATTAGTAAACAAAATTACACAGTTGAATACAAATTAATTAATAATCGCAATCGAAATATGATACGATTCGGTTTATGCTGATAGATCAAAACTACCCACTAAGTGAAAAGGTTTGCCGCACCAGAAAGAACGGATCTTGTAACTGTTGGTGGAACAAAAATTTCACCGCGGGACGTAGAGACCAAATAATATTGAAAAATATTCATGAATATTTTCCTTGACAATGGTAAATTTGATGCAACGCGCCATCTGCTTGTTGCGTGCCTACCAAAGATTGTGTGTCCCGCTTAGATTGGCCTGAATATCAGAGGTACTAATTGACAACTTTAGTTTAGCTTACATTTAGCTCAAGCAGATATTTTGCTGGCTATCGATACTCGTTGTATACAATGTTATTACCATTTACACTAAGGAAAGTTACAAAACTGCAAATGGCTATGGTAGTAAAGTTCCTTCAATAAACTTGTGGAATTACATGTTTTCTTTTTGTCACCCGTAAAATGAATACGAATCAATAATATTAATAAAATGTCACCATATAAGCGATGAGGAGCTGTGCCAATTGTTTAGTTACCAAACACTAAAAGCTGCGTTATAACTGTTATAATATACTTCACCTTATATGGGGTGAAAATCCTCACAAGTATACAATAAAGCAGACCTTTTACACCGTGCGGTGTAAGCCGTAGGACGGTAGAGAATTAAATTCCGGACTTGCTATTAGTCTTAATGACTATTTTACTAACCAGACAAGGTTAAACCATTTTAATACTAAAAGCGTACACGGAAATAAATTATTTGAATTCTTTTTGTTAATGCACCTGATATCTTGTAGTTGAAGCCGAAAAGAACATGGCCCTAGGAAAGGCATTTAGCATACTTCAGAAACGGTAAGTCAACTTTCTAGGAACTACCGACATTCTCATTGTTTGAACATAAGTTATTGCAAGGTGCATGGAGCCTCGATGACAAAAGGCAGGTATATGTTTTCTTAAACTCTCCGAAGCAGGCAAATCCGTTGCATCTTTGTAATGAGCGGTACACCACTGTGGTTGATGGTAATGATATTATTGTTTAGAAGAACATATCCATAATTTATATCGTTCCGAATATACATCTGGTTTGCAGGGAAGTCCGCAAACCAAATTTCACAAATCCTAAAAGGTAAAATAGGAAAAGATAAAAAGACAGCATACTGTCACTAAATATAGAAAAGCTAAACCTTTTGTTTGCGTATCCAATTAAACGGAAAGTTTGTAGTTTTCAATATGAGTACTGGTTTCGCAATTTGTTTTGTACGAGCATATGACTTATCAAAATACCAAAATAAGAGTATCAAAAATTGCCAGCAAGATCTTACACACGCAATTTGATGTTTTTACTCTGTATATTTGTTGTATTTATGTCATTTATCAAATGACAGAACACAGCTGAGCATGACATTATGCTGTAATTTTCTGGATTTTACGGGATAAATTTCTCCATGAAACCTATTTTAAGTTCGGCCATAATTATATTGAAGCTTCAAAATTATGCAGTCCTGTTCGAATTAGGGTGCATAAAAATAGGCATGTTTTAATAACAGAAAACGGGTAACACCAATTTACTGTAAATCACGTACGTACCTATGCCCCTACAGGAAATGTTAAGAGTGAGTTACGCCGATTGCAGCTAGAGAAAAAAGTTTACCCCGCCAAATAATGTGCCTATGCCATCTCATAAGACTTGTATTAAGAAGCAAATTTAACTTAAAGATCTGTTAGGATTACAAGCTTACTATTTACCATGCACTAAAATTTGACAGTTGCAAACTGCCAAGCATTAATAAATATATTCTTCCCTCTCATGTTGTGCAATTTTCTAAAATAAAATTTAGTCACATCTACCAGCAGATAGGACTTGAGGAGGAATATCCTGCCTAAACCACAGTCAACACCGTGCGATATCTCGTCCCACACGCATGCATCTTGTAGCAAGCTCTGAACCAGATTTCCCCAATGAATATTTCAGTCACTGATGACAGACGTAAAATACATGATCCCGATATGTTCACATCATGATTATTGGAACATGCCTGATAAGCATCAAAAACTAATGAATGTAGTCCTCAAAGTTTTAAGGTGCTTAACTTGTAGTAAAATATAAAAGTGTGCGTTTTCGTCCCAATTTACGTCTACACAACTAACGGTTGTCCTGAGATAAGCTGCGCCAATTAGAAGTAAAGAATGGAGAACGTCGTCATGCACCCGCAGCTTAACCCAAAAACATTTGTGGTAGCTCCTAATGCTAGATACTTGAAGCTACATCGGATATTTTTATAAAAGCTGAAAACAATTTGGGCTTCAATATTACCAGATTTTATGGTCTACCTAAAATATAAAAATGAGACACAACACTAATACCTAGCTTGGACTTATTAAGTTTGCCAAACCGCAAGATGACTGACTTGTTTATTATACGAAATCAGAAAAGGATAGCAACATTTCAAGTAAACGATAGCTTCTATTTTGTGGAAAAGAATCGAATCATAACTATTCTAGACCAGGAGATGTTCTCCTTGATTTCTCTCTCACTGGTTAAGAACGTTCGCTTGCTAGAGACTGACTTTTCAATGCATATCAAACAACACCGAATAAGACATAGGATACCAAATGACCAACGGGAACACCCCCTTCTAATATGTACACATCCAGCTGCAATTCAGCTACGAGTTCTACAGATGTGGATGGATTGGCAATGCCATCTCCGTTAGGACCAATCTTGGCTGATGTATAATAGCGAATGAAGGGTGATCGTCCAATAAAGTCGATATTTTCAGATTTCTATTTTTAAGTGGGTGATATTGCTACATCGTTGACCAAGCGATCAAAATACAGCACATAGTCCAATTTTTCAAACAAACAAATCGCAATGCAGCGTTTATGAATGATGAGGAAAATGATAACTAACATATTTTCCTGGATGAAAACATTGCAGGAAGGCAAGATGGATCAGTCCAGATTGGACAAATTTGGAAACAGTATTGGACAACTCGATCCAAATACGTTCACGTTCTTGTACCGCTGAGTTGCAAATGAACGCTGGTCTGCAATTTAACTAACGTACTTATCGAATCGGCAGCGGGTGCACCATCGCAGGAAATTTAATGAAATCAAAGCGATACTTCTAGGAAACCGTTATCCAGAAAAATTCATTGACACACACATGAAAGAAAACAGTCCGAAAATCGCAACGCACATCGTCTAGAAAAAATAAGTTCCTCTGCCTTCCATTCAGAGGTGATCACGTGTCAGAAATGTGCTCGAGGACTGGTGCGAATTAGTGAGAAACCGTTCAACGCCGCCCAATTAAAAATTGCATGCATGAGCAAGTCATGCCCGAGCACCTCTTATCTATGGTTATTTACCGATTTACCTGTCACTGTGTGTAGGTATATTCAACGCAGGAGCAGACACTTATGCAAACGAATTAAGTTAAATCTATAAAGTTTCTTACAAAAAAGCACGACTGAACCAACTTAGATGCGACACAAAGCACCTGATGAGTATTGGCCATCAAGTCGAAAATGGTTGCTCTTGCAAGCATTAAAATGCATCATTCCCACAGTACCATTGGTTGTGTGCGAGACTACGTGCTACGGCGGAAACGGTATGCAGATGATTAACAAACCCGAACCTATGCAACCTAAATCCCGTCCAAGCGATCCACCTAGCGTTTTTTATCATCCAAGCGCGAAGAGTTGGAACTAACAGAGCAATCTCACGTGCTACGCATATTATGGACTTCAGACATATATGAATAAACAAAACTAACATATTTTGATCAGTTTTTAAAATTTTTACCCACAATTGATTCGGCAGCATTTTTATCGTTTATTTCTGTGCTGAGTGAGATTAAAAATCAAACCAAACAATTGTATGCCCTACACTCACCGCTGCATTATCTCTCTGGGATTAACAAATTATATACATACACAAGGGTTTGGTTTTCCTTCTGAAAATTTCAATCTTTGAACCGAAACAATATTTTACGTTTACTAATAATAAGTAAATTTAAGTTTGTACGTTCGGCTAGTTTTAGTTAAAAGTATGGCTATCCATCCAATACTTTGTGTTTTAGATAAACATGTTGCCTTTTATGTTCGAGCATTTGATGTAGGCAATGTATTCCTAGTAACTAATGAATGATAAACGTGATAAAAAATTAACTGTTAGCGTCCAACGTTTATATTCGCTTAATCACATAAGCAATTCCATCATAGTAAACTGACTCCCAGTTAAGAGTAATTTTCAGACTATACTACAGATGGACGTTAATCCATATTTAAGTCAAACTAAACGTTTTTTTTCTAAGAAAGCTTCATCCGACTACGTTATCGTAATTTGTTCTGCTTCGATAATTTCTTTTTCCTTTGCGTCGCACGGAAAGGTGAAAAAGTGATAACGCAAATCGAATAAAAATACAACTTATAATACGGCCAGTGCAACAGTGTGCAAAATAATTACTGATCTGACAAAATAGTAATTTAATCCTAAAATCTCGTGCTTAATTTCCCAGATAATCTAAGTGCTTGGAAGAGAGAATTCATTGTGCAAAAAGTAAAATGTACGTAACCGGTTGCCAGTATTGGATTACTCGCCGAGATGTTTGAGTTTTATTATTAGGATGCTAGTAAGTTTAAGGATAAAGTATTAACATAGCAGAGTATTTATGTTTCGAATAATCTGATACAACTGATGTAAATTATGGGAAAGAGTAAGCTTCACCCTTGATATGTAACTAATGCGACAGCATGAATAGTGTATAAACTTCGCATCCAGTCTTCACGGTAGCTAAATATTTGGCAGCTTAGCAAATTTTATATTTGCTGCTGTAAAGGATCATAACCAGAAACAACTGTTGTCAATGTACCACACTGCAAATTGGGCCCTTACTTGTTTCTTTTTGAATAAAAGGCGTTTCAAGAAACCAAAATATAAATGTTTTATCCCATTTTATTTTTTTTGTTTTTGTCATTATTTTCCTTCAATACGTAAAATATTGTCTAATGTTTAATAACCACATATCACACTACCACAGCTTTACAGTTGTCACCCAGGAAATGGTGTTACTCGTATCAGAGCTGTTAACGTTAAGGCAAATATCGCAAACATTGGATAAATTACCTTTTGTACTTTTCTATTACTCCCACCGGTTTGTTGGTGTATTAACATTATATTTGAACTCGTGCTCACTCGAACACAATTTATCTTATTATGAACAATAATTAAGCATTTGAAGGAAAATTACACCTTTTCCGTTCTTTATACGTCATATTAGAAATGTGTTCGAAATTTAGTTTAAATTCAAGTAGAGCTAACTTTCTAGGTATTGGAAAAATGAGGACACCTAACTTGGTTCTTAATGAAAGGGCTTATTATTACTGCTGCAATAATATTTTAAATTAGGTGTAGGCAGTTCATCAATTAAGTTAATATAACTTAATAATAAGTTACCAACCGACATTATGAACTGGGAGTCCGTATCAGTTTGGCTGAATTCGTTTCAAAAAACTTGCATATCATAGTGACTTGTGTAAACACGGCAGATCAAAATATATAACGATTAACTTATGTACGTCTACTTTTAATCGCTTTTGTTGTATGATTCCTAAATTACTTCTTAAATCAAGTACACACTATAAGTATTATTAAAAACTTATTTTTTGTTATTTGCATTGGAAGATGGGGCAGCTTTCATATTGCACTCAATACATTCTCAACATTACGATATAAATGCGAATTCCCAGCTGTACAATGAGTTTCCGAGATCTTTCAGGAAAATCATATTTGCATAATAGTAGAAGAATCGAATCAAGGAATTTTAGCTATTTGTTAGGTCTGTGTATTAATCATTATATTAATTATTTTCTTTTCTAGACAAAACTATTTATCCTAGTCCCTAACAGGCACTTAGTTTTTGCTTGTATAATAAACCTTACCATTTTATCCGAAGCATAAAGATAAATGCTGCATATATTTCAACTGCCTAATTAATTGGCTATGTCCAGGGTAGACAAATTATTTTGTAACGTGAAATATAGACGTCAATGTTTGCTAATATAACCACCAAAATAAAACTGCATTAACTGAATCGTATCATGTTTTATATAGAATAGCGTTATTGATAATGCGAACAAGAAACAACTTAACAAATTACTAATCTAACATTTCTGATCCCGACTGCGATAAATGCTTAAAGAAACTTCCAAAATATACAGTTTGATTTATATCCTAAAACTAAAACTCCGATAACTGTTACTAACTTAGTATTGAAAAAAACCAGCTGAGTTATTATCAAATGCAAATACATTTCGTTAAGTGTTCATATTTATTTGTAAAAATCTTGAACTAGCCGCAGTCAAGCGGAAAGGGTAAAGACCATTGCCACGAAATATCTCAAATTTGGTGATTTAAGCTTAAGTCACCCACATCGGTCCTTTTATAACATAACCCGTAAAATTGGGTTGGGTCAAGTAGCTACATGCCGGAAGAATTCCAGGCTCTGTACCTCGCCTAATCCTTTCGGGTAATAAGTGGGTAAGTCATACTCAAACCTCGGTTTTATTATAATAAAGGAATGGCGATTAGCTATCCCTACAGGCCAAGTGCACTAGCTGCGTCTAAGTGTCTAAATCAGGCGGAGCCTTTCAGCGTACATTCTATTCGAGTTGTCGATAGACTTCATTTCACAACGTGTGAATACTCCTAGAGAATTTTCGGAACCGCTGAAATGCAGATAGTGGACGGCCAGAGTGTACGCATGCATATTACCATTCTTCCACAGGCTAATAAACGAGGACCTGGCCTTGTTGACCAGTAGGCCAACATCTGAATTTTCCCAGGTAGGCGGTGAAAGTCATTCTGAAGAACGTCACATTCGTCGAGAGCATCAATAACCCACTAAAACCTCAAGTCGTCTGCAAACAGTGCACAACGCAACGGAAGAAACCGAATAAATTCGTTTATTTTGCTAATGAATATAATGGGCCTAGGAACTTTGCCTTGGGGTACACCGCTAATAGTGGCTTCTCATTCCAACTGTTCTCAATATCTTCTCTCAATGAGGAACCAATTCGTTCACAAGTACAACGCATCGCTAACGCCCTAAAACCTTAGCTTCTGTGGCTTGAAATCATGGTTGACCGTGTCCGAAGCCTCAATGAAATCAAGGAAGATAACATTTACTAACTTTCTCCGATTCAGCGATTACAAGCATTCTTGAAGTGTCAACAGCAGGTTCGTAATGCTCGAACAGGACTTCATGTATCCATGCTGTGCTGGAGATCTTTGGACTCCAACAGCTGGAGAAGACCACTTTTTATAATCTTCTCCAGCACCTTCGCCTAAACAGAGGTGAGACAATTAGGCAGGTAATTATCCACGTTGCGGTGATCACAGCATATTGAAATTGGCTTTACCACCGAGCATTGGCAGTCGCTCGGCAATGTCCCTCGAACAGAGAACTGTTGCACAGATGTATCTCAGCCAGCGTGATGATTGAAGATAAGGATTTAAAAATATGCGGGGAGAATCCATCGGGTCCGGCTGTTGCCCTAAAGACTGGCGACTAGAGTGTGGAAACATTCTACACCCTGTTTCTGGACCTTGAGTTAAGTAGTGTCTGCATCTTTTTAGCAGTTTCCCGCGCAGCTAAATCCGATTGTATAACAGAACGCTACTCCACTTGTTTGCTAATCCATGGCACCCAAAAATAGGCAACCACAAAATATACTTAATTGGTCGTGACGTCCTGAATAAACTAAGTTTCTGCCCCTATCAGTTGGTTTAAAAAATAAAAGGCAACTATTTGAGATAAATAATTAATTTGTTTATTAAAATGCAAACACATGTAAATGCTACGCACAGGCTGCACTAGCTACCGTTTGAAGCGCCATGGACTTGTTACTCCGCGTTCGGCTGACCTGATGAGCAACCCGAAAATTTGCGATGCGGACGAAATCTTATTCACTATTCGTAAGCCGGTTCAACAAAATGATATTGGATTTCAGGTTTTCCCCTTTCAGTGGATCCCAATCTGGACTAATATGCATATTCAGCACTTTCACCATACCTAGGTGTGACAGTGCCGCTTTCGACACGCATCATCTTTGAAGCTTACTCGGAGTGGCCGAATCTTGCCTTGTCTTATTCAAACAATGGTTGATTTGATTCACTTGAAGCCTTATTCACCTACATCGTGATGCCGAATAGTCAGCTTCTGTAGAATCTTGACTTCGTGATCTTAACAAACTTGAGGATTTGTATCCATTGACTCAGATGAGTAAAATGGAGTAAAGTTGCATCGCCGTTAGTAGCTGACAGTGGCTCTCATCTTCTTATAGTTTTGTGTTCGCCATTCGCTTCTCTGGCTTTATTTGTTGCACACCGTTTTGCTGGTGCCCGTCGGACGCAAAACAAAAGCAGACAGACCAGTGGATTTGACAGAAGCAACATGGGCCCCGTAGAGCTCGACGACAGGAAGGAAGTGGGCTTGTCCAGATATAGGAGCAGCTTAGTTTCCTATGAATTGGATTAACTCACGTAGATCCGCATTACGGAAAGCTTCGTCCAACTTGCTTGAGTGCTATCAGATAATGAAATGCAAAAAATGATATTATCGTTAATGTTAAAATCAATACGATGCCCCAGCTAAATATCCAGAAGTAAAAACCGATTATGTGTAAGCAAAATAATCAGTGTGTTATTCATTTCTTAGCAGAACTAGTTCTATTTGTTACAGACAAACAATTCAACATGGGGTTTCTACGCTATTATACACGCTAATCCGCCTATAATATTTTGCTTGTAACTTCATTTATTTCTTTCCTACGTCAGGTGGAAACACGCAAGCGTTAACTTAAATGAAACATAATAAATAGGAAGTGGAGAAACTTAGATTTTGGTCAGCAGATGTTTAACAGTTTAGACATTTTCAGTCAAGAGACTGGATAATTAAGATTTGTTCCTTGGCATTATTCTAGTACGCGTCATAAAATAATTAGTTTACACACCAATAGAAATGTTCTGAATATATTGTCTTTATCAACAAATTGCACAGCTTGATGCGAAACCGGCACCACATCATAAATCAGCTTTGTTTTATTCTGAATATAATTTTGGGTGTGAAATTTACTCGCGGAAACTTTGTTGTATTTTAATTGTAGATCTATTAAAATTGCGTGATAATATGTGAACCTTTCCTTAACTTCTGCAGCACATTTTGTCCGTTACCTTACCATAGTTGTGCCAAAACCCTGTTCTTTATTGTAAGGCTTAAATTATCATGCAGGTATAACAACTTTGAAAGATACTTTGTCAAGCACTACATGTTTTTTGTCTCACAAGTGAAATCAACTGATTTAGGCACTAACAGCGAAACCTCTAACAACCAATGCGTCTTCGTGTTTCGCTAGCATAAGATTTCTAGCATACTTAGGGCACATGGACTTTGACGTCATGTGTAGAAGTTAACAAACATGTACGCATCCTTATTTCCTAGGTGTGCATATAGTATTTCAAGAGAGGCAGAGCCGATTTGTTATGCGCCTATTGGCAGAAAGATGAAACTAATTTCTTGGATGTCATTGAATGTTATCAGTAAATAAACTGCTAATACAGAGTATTTAAATTTTTCTGACTTTGATTTGAATAATCTAAATCAGAGTGTAACATAAATAAAATTTGGTTTTCTGGGTAATCGTATGCGAAACAATGTCATAAAGCTTATTTTTGTTGTTTAGATGATGGCAACTGTGGTGCAGTGGTGCATAATGTTGATTGAAAATTTTACTCGCTGGTTCGGTCCACTTATAATTCATTAAAATTTACGGGAGTCCTGATCAATGCCAAAGTTTATAACCCCTGCGAAACGTAGAAATCTAACTAATTTCTATAATTAAGTTCGGATATAAACATGAGAGCGATCATGTGAAACACTGCGTTCGAGATGAATACGACCAAGCAGGACAACTCGACCTCAAAATATAGTACTGCTGCTTCAGAAAAGGACCTATGACAGCCAGCTTGATAAACAAAATTGTTGGCCAATTGGTAGAAGGCTTCACATACATGTAGGTAAGTGGCATCGGCATATTTTTAAATCCGTCTAAAAACTATTTATGTTCAGTAGCATGTTTGTTCATAATCATTGCTTTCGGCAACCATGCAACCAATTTGTAAGTAGACAGGGAAAGAAACAGGAATTGTTGCCAGATGTTTACTTTGTAGAAGGGATTATGTTATATTACGATGGAATACGTACGGAAAGTTCCTGTGATTCGTGCTTAATTGTCAAACAACGCATGGATCGGCTTATTGTGTATGAATAATTTTTATATCATTTATTAACGTAGACATATTTTGATTTAGTTTGTGTGTTAAGAGAAGCATCAGGTGGAAATATATTGCTTGTGTGTACAATTTGCGGAAAGGAGCAATAAGCGACTACAAAGAAACAGTTTCCATCAAAACTGCTGCACAAACGACACATAAACAAGTCATTTACTGGTGGCTACGAATCAACCGTAGGCTTACGTTGCAGGTCGTCGCAGTAGTACAGACGACAGTTTGAATCAGCAACGCACGCCGAAACGCTACCGTAACAACTGTAAAACCTGAATGCAGTCAAACCACGATTTTTCGCAGACCGTGTTTTACTACGAGACGCAAGCAATCTGTTAAGGTTGTTGAATAATCCTTTGTAGGTGGTGCCTACGGACATGCACATACTCATATCTATACACTTCTTACACCTAAAAGCTCAACCGAATAACAAATAGCAGTATTTAATACTTCATAATTATTGTAGAATATGTCTTGAATGCATGTTCAGATATTTATTATAAGCGAAATCAATCTAACAAAGTGCAGGTCTTGGTTATAAACAGATAACACAGCATACATCACCAATTCTTGCTTTCACAAAACTGATGCCCAACAATAAAAATATGTTTTCATTTGATAGCTATAACTGTCTGATTTCAAACATAATATGCAATTGTCTAACTAAGTAAAAACGCGAAAGATACTGATTTCATAACTCCCGTCATCAAAGATGGTTTTGAGAACATATCCACCTGAAGACCAAAGGAATAATATACGACAATTTGGGCGCGCCTTAGATAGCTACTGATATAATTGCCGGTATCCCTGGATGTGATCACATAATTATATCTGCGTCGTCGCATGGTAGGTCAGCGGTTGTTTCAAACTTCCGGCACAATGTCAATTGGGTAACTCTCCTTCTGCTACAGGTCCAAAATTGGGAACATTTTATCGTCTGATATTAATGGAGCCTGCGACATATTCATTGATAATGTGACTATGTGCTTAAGCGTAGTTGTTTCCCGTGATAACAAGGGAGCCTCTACTAAGTTCCTTAAAAACGCAAAGGAAAAGTGGAAATTACGAGTGCTTACTCTAACATATGAGCGTACTCAGGTCTTAAGCATATCACTGGGATTCGAACGCCTTATAATTGAGACTGGATATGAAACAACAAACCCGTCACGTGCATGAAGAACAACGAGCTGTAAAGAAAAATAATACAAGTGGAATGTTGACTGCATTATTGAGAAAAAAAGAGGCGGCAAAACCAACCTAACCCATAATTTCGGCATGCCTGTGGACGAGTGCATTGATTCCCCAAATGCCATGACAGAAGCCCATAGCTCACATTTCGCTGACTACGTTAATCTTAAAAAAAGAAATGCTGGAATTGTCAACCACGATTTACTTATCTGAACAACTCCCATAAGCCAAAATTGGTGTACTAACGATAAAATGGATGATTGCCCCTCTATGACTACCCTACATACCCAGCCCCGATAGGACCTATTATGCTTTTGTAACATACGGCGAAGACGTTATTTCTCTGCTGTTATTGAATATCTTTTATTTGTCGGTTCAGGCTGCTCAATAGCCCGAAAGTTAGTCAAAGTCCACGGTCATAGCGATACATAAGTCCGGGTCGAAAACTGACGTCCGGAAATACCGCCTCATTGGCTAAACTGACATTCTATCAGGCGTGTTCGGGTGAATTGTTAAGAAACATTTGGTTGCGTTTCTATTGACGCATTAACTTATATCACCTTCACAGCATGGCTTTCTGAATTCCCCCATATATGGTACCAGCCAAACTGACTTTCTTAACCATCTAACTGAAGCAATTGATTCAGGTCTTCAATGCATCCTCATTTTATTGACATGCAAAATGCGTTTGACAGAGCTGCTCACAAGGGGCCGTTATATAAATTAAGTAAATACGGTGTTACAAAGCCGTTTTACTCTCCGTTTCAATCGTACCTACTAGTGTGTACGCAGTTGTGGATACAAATCGTAACATAACTTCACCTCGTGTGATTACCAGTGGAGTGGCAAAGGGTATTATTCTAGGTCTGCTAATCTTCCTACTCTATGTAAGTGACCTTGTTTCTGGTAAACAAGTTGACAAGTATTATTTTTTGCTGATTATCTAAAGATTGTTTACACATTCTTAAGTTCTCAGCATACCGCTGAACATAACAATTTCCAAAGTGAATTGAAAGCCATTGAGAAATGGTCTGATATGTGGCAGATGCTTTTTGCAGTATCGAAGCGTAGTATTCCTGCAACAGTATTGTTTAGGCTTCATGAAGAAGTAATTATCATCATCCGGACAGTAGTTGGCTTAGTTTTGATAATCTAGTTCGTTAAACTTTAGCGAAAATGCAAACCACATCGTGCAAAGGCCAAGCGGTCTGTTGGGCTTTTATGTCACTTTCCATCCCTGAAAGAAACCAGACCAATTGATTCAAGGTCAATATCAGACATCTGCGTGAATATTGCTGTCACGTTCAGCAACTTGCGAACTTGTGATTTTCTGCCATTAAAATCCTTTAACTTACATTCGGGTGATCATTTAGGACAAGCTGTTTTGTCTGCTTCATATGCTATTCTTCAACGCAAATTCCTATTCGGTTTATTCTTTTCAAACTTTATCCATGATAGGGTCTTCTGATCAATGACTGAGAGTACAAATATTTATCGGTATGAAGCCAGGAATTACCTTCTACTCATTGTCAAAACTTGACTAAGCCGTAATGTTTTTTTTGCGAATCCCATTGCTGCATTTGTTCTGTTATGCGGAAGAAGTTCCCTTATTTTCTAAAGTTAACAGTCCGGAAAAATATACCGGTTTCAGTGATGGCAATGGCGGATTCTCCATTTTAATTTTTAAATATGGTCAACTCGTACAGCTGTCTGTATTAGGCTGTCACGCCGCACAAATTGATCGTATGATCGGCTCGATTCATTTTCATGCTGATGAAAAGCATCTGCTTATTTTTAAAATAAGGCTATTAGATGTGTTGCCCATATATTTATTATTTACGTTTTTTCTAATTTTATTTTTGGCCTTGACTGAACTGATCTCCAGAGGTGACTGATAATGGCTTCCAAATTATAAAAGAATATACCTATGCAATGCATATTGCGCCAACCGGTTGGTGTATAAAAGGCGCCATAATTATATGATCCACATGGCGGACCAGGCTTAGGCTACCTCACTTATTACGCACGCATAAAATCAGCCTTAAACCGAAAAGAAGGAATATCTAAAATATGGTAGCTTACGTGCCACCAGCACGCAGCCAGGTCTGACATGGAAGTGTGGGCGAGCACTTCAGTGGGAATAACCTACATGGAAGCTGGTCCCCAGGGGACAGTTCCACTGGTAGCCGTATAACTTTAACTGAACATTTGTTCACATCCGTAATTATTGTTCCGGCTTTTAACTTTCCGAATAACTTATACATGACAATCTGTTATGGATCCACTGTATAAAGCGTGAACCATTGAATACTTTTGCAATTTTAACGTACATCTTGATCAGATCACTGTTTGTGCCACGCATCACCTAAATGATACCACATATTTCTTTATTTTTGTACAACTTATACAGTAGAATTCAATTTATGATCAGCTACGTTCTAATATATTGGGCATCGGAATTAAAAAGCAAGTTAGGACTACCAAGCTAAATAAACAAACATTTGTAGTTATAGTTTCTGATGGGAACCAGCTATTGGAACTTGCTGTTTGAAAATTCAAGTTGGCCGTATATATAAACTATTATGTTCGCATTTATCTATGCACAAAATAATGTGGTGAATACTAATGCATACTTAATGAGTCAACACAATTATTCCCAAAGCAAAATATTACGCTTTGGAAACTCAATGTTTTTAAGTGTCGACGCAGTGTTCTTATGCTTTACGCATCATAAGGCATAGTTATTTGTGTTGTGGCTTTAAAACACAAATTTACATTAAAATGGTACCGCTACTACCTCCGTCTCTTCTTACATCTGCAGCTGCGTCAAACATTAAAGTTCCACAACGTTATTATTGCTTACGGGATTTGTTTTACGGTAACTCTAGAATTTTGTGATTATTAACATTAAAGACTTTTTCAAATGCTGAACCTTAAAAATTGTATACTACTATCACACTGGCCTAAAAACTTTGCCTAGAATAAGATCCATATTTTAGATTAAACTATCCAAGCAGGTTTATTTTATATTTGGGTAATTACTTAAGGACAAATAAGTATTTACTAAATTAAAATCATGAAATTTTATTCGTACGTGGCTAACGGTAACGCTGACTGCCTTACGGCCGCACTTTATCCCGGCTCTCCCACTTCCCTCTATGTGTTCAATCTAGTTCTCCACACAATTATTGTACATGTGCTTGTTCTAATCAATTCCACGAGCGATACTCGGTACTTTCCTTATCTTGGATCTATGTTGTACCGGTGATTCTGTTAATCCCGTTCTCAATTTCAGCACATTCTTCGCCTAGTACTGCTTGTGCTTTTAGAGAATATTGTTGGTGTAATTCGGTGGAGGAATCTGAGAACTTTTAAACGACTATGTAACCATTCCTAAGGCTGCACCATGGCAAAGTTACGAGACATTTTGCTTTACTCAACTACTAAACATTGCTTCCGTGGCACTTAGCTTACTAAGCCAACATCCCAAGTGCGTCCTCGTGTAATGCGACTCCATCAATTCACGCTGCGCCTTCGTCTGCATTTGTGTGCACCGATGAATACCTCCCTCTGCCCGCGCCTGCAATAGTGCGACATTGAGACAACCTTTGTCTCGGCTGGCTGAACTTGGCACCGGATAAATCAATCGTAGTGTCCTGGGTAGGACTAACCATCAAACATTCAATTGCCCTGACGAGGGTAAAGTACCGAGCCGCAGTGGGTAAATTTTCCTTGCATACCTGCAATAAACTAGTCAAAATAAGAATTTTTTGAAAATTGCCAAATATGCGGAGTGCGGAAAGATCACACCAAGCGAATGCATGATGAGCAGCAGCAGGTCTGTCACATTTTCTTTCTTTGCGAAGTTTAATAATGCTCCGTAGTTAACATAGTAACTGCACTGCTCCAGAAGTGTGAAAAACTTTCAGACCTAGTTTGGAAGATGCTAGGCACCCGAATAGCTTTGATAAGAACAAGCATGGCAGTATGTCTGACATAGGCATCCTCACCTAACTTCAATTGAAGCGAAATCAGCAACACAGAATGCTACACTAATAAACTTGCACCTGCAACACAGCCAATAATCCAAATCAACCAAGCGTTCCAGACCGGCTAACGCCCAGCATATATACATCAATTTTCCTCAAACTCATCGAAAACAGACTGTACCTACGTGAATCAAGCAGTACTCACAGCAAAGAAAATCAGGCACCATTCAAAACGTCTGGTTAAGCAAATTTCACTAGACCTGACATCTAGTATTAACAAGGATGGAGCAGCCAAACACCAACTCTTAGTACCTGTAGCTCAAATTTATCTTGTCGAGACTAAGCCTCCCAGAACGTCGGTTACATATGCAGAGATTGCTGCAAGTGTCCACCGAGATGCCGCCGTTTTGTCCTCTTCCATTGTAAACACCGTTAACGCAAATGGAGAGAAAAACTGCAAACAATCACTTGTCAACAAGTCAAGACAAATGAGTACCATACCTTGTAGATCGATTAAAAAGGGATCCAACAACAGTGCCCGGACTGTTGTGTGCTCAAATGTCCCTGAATCTACCGCCATCACATTGCGGGATGTTATCAGACGACCAAGACCAATGGAACTCATTGTGTATGCAGATGAGTATCATAGCCAAGCCCATAAACTTGTTACGAATTACTCGTCATCCGAACTCGCCACACTATGGTGAACCCAGAATTATTCGAGTAACTCTAGAATCCTTCACCGACGTGGAAAATGTTTTGCTTTCCGCAAGCGCGCTAAAACACGAATCCTGTGCGATACGTATCTATCCTGATGTCCCTTGGAGCACGCGACAACCAAAACGAAACACCGAAGAGGAGCACAGCAAGCAAGACCGCCTAAACACAATCTTCATACATGGCGTGCCAGAACATCCTTCTAACCATGTTCAAGATACCGGAAAGCACGATTTAGAAGAGTGGCGGCTCATTCGTGAAACACTTTCTTTGGATGATGTTGAGGCTCTATCGCTCACCAGGATACCCCTCTCATCGAATTATAGAGGATGCGGCCCTAGAATCCTAAAACTTGTGGTTCAGTCAGAGCAACAAGCAAAGGATGTTTTGGATAGATGGGGGAGAAATCGGAAACATCTTCCTTCCGAAATTCGGTTAAAGGTCGCAAACAATTCGCACAGCTCAAGTATTAAAGCAACTGAAACAGTAAGCATCCTGACGAATGTACAGAAGTGTAACTTGACTGCTGCTTTAATTGACTCTGAAGTAGGTCTAAACGAAGGCTGGGACGCACCTCGGCCGAATCAAGTTGCAAACGAGATATCATTGACCCATCAAAAAAACGAATAACTGCCGACCTCCCGTCGGTCGGCATTCTCCCACACTTGACAGCTTCACCTCTCTGCGGGCTCCAAGAGACCGAGAAACTGGTCTGCTTGTATACAAATGCTCAGGGACTTTCTAACAAACTGGCTGAACTGAAAGATCGCCAAGCTTCCGGCTCGTATGATGTCAATGGTATCACCGAGACATGGTTGCACACGGGAATGACGGACGCTGAAGTGTCACTACCCAGCATGTCGCTGATCCGGAAAGATAGGCTCACAAAAGGAGGAGGGGTAATCCTGTATTACCGAAACGACTTACAGTGCGAAGCCGTGGAGGATTCAGATTCGCAGTTCCCCGACTCTCTTTGGTGCCGGTTGCAGTTAAATGGCAGGGACGCTTGCCTTATTATCATGGTGTACCGCGCCCCTAACTCAACATCCGAAACCGACTACCACCTAATGGCTGCTTTAAGGTGCAGTTTACAACAAAAGTACACTCACATTCTTATCATGGGTGAGTTCAACGTACATTGTTTAGAAGCCCCTGCCACAACCGGCGAACAATTCAAAACCGAATTACAAGATCTAGTAACTTCTGTTCCTCTTTACAACCACATCATTTTGCCCACTCGGTTCAGAACTGGTAACAGGCCAACTGTGTTGGATCTTGTGCTTACCAACGAGGAGCATATAACTGATGCGTTGGTCTTATACTCCTCGTTGGGTCGCAGTGATCACGCAGTCATCAGTATCAACTTCGTCTGCTATGCACAATATCGGAATGATAACGGTGATACTGTGCGAACCATCACAAGGTACGACCGACTCGCCCAGCTAGTCAGTGCCACAACTTGGTCTTTCTTCGAAGAAGAACTCCCGGAATTCGCCTGGCTCGAGTTCGCCAAAACATTCAGTCAGCTGATTACACAGGCTTCAGAGATAAAAGCTTGTAACAAGTGCAAATCTTTTTCTTTCGTTAGGAGCAGAACCCGAAAATGGATGGCAGTACGCAACGCAGCATGGCGAGTGTACAGAGAAGCTCCAGCACCAGAAACGTGGGACAACTACGTAGCCCAACGTAACCACTGCACTCAACTGTTAAGAGAAGACAAACCGGCCTATCAGCAGAACATCGCAATACCTTCAGTGCTAACCACAAACTGCTGTACAAGCACGTTAATAGCCTACGAAAGGTGAGGCAAGGATTTCCTCCACTCAAGACGGCTGAGGGCCCAACAAAAACGTCTGTGGAAGCTGCAAACGCGCTGCAGATGCAATACGCCCCCACGTTTCAAAGGTTATTGCCACCAAGCGATCTACCAAGCTTTGTATTCTTCTCTCCAGGACTAACCCACATCAATTTTACCGCAGAGGCTGTATTGCGAAAGCTAAGTCCTTATTTTCGTATTTAAAGTTTTAACTATTTTACTATCCTTTTCATCATAATTATTATGTTGATATCCCCACCAACTATCCAACGGGGCTTGTAAAGCAACGCTTCTTGACCCGTATAGATTCATTGTTCATTGTTCATTGTTCATTGTTTATTGTTCCAACTATACATTGCCAAAACTCGAAAAACGGGGGAATACATGTGGCAGCTGGGCTGTTGTTGAATAAAAGTGCACTCCAAAATGAGCTGCTGCTGTTTCTAAAACCAAACCTATGATTTGTGTGAGAAGCAACGATGCACGAATGCACATCGAAACGCTGGGTCTCCTAACTACGATATACCCTCTGAACAAAGACATACAAAAGTAACAGCATGCTCTATTTATAATGTGTACCAATGTTCTTGGTCCCATTATGATTTCATTGAAAGGGGCATAGGTGGATTACTTGAACAAATATAATGTTCTAAATAACTTCTTCGGAGTTCTGAATAAACCCTCGAAATCGATAGGAATCACGCACCACCCGAATTCTATGCATTATGGTGAAGCCAGGATTCTTCGTGTTGTGCTAAACTCTATGGATGACGTGGAATCAGCTTTGCTTTCGACTGCTCGTTTCCAAAAAGAAAGCCGCTTGGTCCGCATCTTCCCAAACATTTCCTGGAGCGAGCGCAGGCGAGCGTGGCAGAGCTTAGAACGGTTCCGGCTAAATGCCGCAGCTAGGACAGTTCTATCCAAGGAGTCCCGGTCTCACGAACATGATGAAATAAAAGCGAAGGCACACGACCAGACGTAGTTGCATTGTATTCGCAAGACTGCTCTTATATGACATTGTTATTACTTCTTCCGAGAATGCCAAGTTCATAAATGTACAAAACGTGCGACCCAAGGATAATTAAGTTTGTATTTCAAACAACGTAGTTAACATTTACGCAAACGAAACGTTTGCATTCACAGGGGAAAAAACTGCAACCGAGCTCCGGTTATAAGCGGCGTGTTAAACTATCGTCCGACTTGAAGCATCAACACAACAAGCAAACTAATTAATGATTGTATCCGAAATTCACACCGAAAGCAAGGCTGAAGAAAGTGCGGATCTTCTTGTGCAATCCTGCAGCGACTTCTACTCGTTGTGCATAACGACTTGTCCGTGCGTCTATTCACAATGCAGTAGCCGGGTTATGCAGCACTGAATTGTCTATGTTTCACACCTGTCTACAATCCAACCAGCCCTACACAGCGTATATATCCATTTGTGAACTTGCTTTGTGGCGTGCGGTAGCTTGACTCAAACTAAACCATTTGTGCTTGATCTAGCGTGCTCACGACGGACGACACTTACAACTACATTTATATACACATGGATACACTCGGTCGTTCTACACCCATGTGCAGTGTGATATTTAGAGATAGACCAGCAAATAATTTTGGACAGTTGGCAATTTATTGCGCTCTACCACACACTCGAATGAATGACCCTTTGTCACGCGTTAATAGAGTAGAGTGACGAAAGTATTAAAACAGGATATAATGTGCTTTGGTCAGTGTCCATGCCCATCGAGATTATGGATGGCTCTGGTTAAATTGATCTATAATTATAGGACGGTTTACCTCAATTTATCGAACGCATCACTGCGCGAATCTCTGTCATCATTTTCTATGAATAGACATACATCCATTTGTCATGAAACTTTGAATGCCGTTTTTGCATAATTGCACCTTACAAATAGTGTAACACGGCGCAGCTAATTTCCGGTTCCATCAAATATTCTACGGGATTTTACTGAAGTTGATGAATGGATTGATACGATTGTGCTTCCACCGCGTGTAGCAAAGGCTTGTATGTCGATCGCACGTAAGCTTAATTTACTCATCGAAGGAAATGACACCTGTTCACCGATTCCTATCAATACTTTACGTAATCAACAGCAACCATCACCATGATACACATGACACAACCTAAACTTAAAACTAACATGAGCTGTTACGATATTATTGACCGTCTTTCCTCGAACCATTTTCTAGAACACAATACTCAGTCGCAGTCCTTTATGCTGTGGCTACCCACAAATCTTCTTCCTTGGTAATACACGCTTTGTTTCAGCAAGTTCTATCCTGAGTCCGTGCAAACGGCTTCGAAACCCATTATTGAGAAAAAAAGCTCAAACAATCATTTCATATCTCATAAAAATCTCAGTGTTTCTGAGGAAAATGCGATGATTTTACTTTAAGATCCACACAATGGGCTAAATTATTTCAGTGAAAAATCCTGATGTCATATTTTAAAATGAATCTTGGTAACATGATAAAATGTCTGACAATCAGTTAACTATTTTCGGATACCACAAGCCGTCCGTTTCTTGGCCGTGTGATTTATCAGAAAAAACCGCTTGCTGCAAAACGGTTTGCGAACTTAGTGCTGAACAATGCCCAGAAAGCACTGTTGCTTGCCAGATCTGTTAATCAGCAGCAGCTGCTTATGGAACGGATATCCAGTGCGCCAAATTTTCAGCGAAGATGATTTACCACCTTAGATGCTTGATTTGAATGCTTCGCTCGCCTACATTTTATGCGTATGATTATGAGGTGATTTTTTCATACCGTTGATTTCACAGCCCATTAGTACTTTCCTTTGAAATGACAAGGTAGTTTCTGCTAAATCCAAAAAACGGCTGGCAGCAACACGTCTCCCAGCTTACCAGATTTGTGCGTACACTAGATCAATCTTTTCTTTAAGCTACCTGCAGTATGTCTAAGCGTTGTTGATAGATTAACAGAAATCGATCATCGCCTGGTCGAATGCCACCTAAGGTTACGCATTTCCAAAATGCAGAACAAAATTTATTGCGGTATATTCGGTTCCACTAATTGGAAATCGTGCAAGGATACTATTCATTAGATGAAATGGGAAAATTTCTTTCTCTTTGCATGTCCTAAACAAGCGCCCGACCAGTTTTAAAATCTAACTGACTTCTGTATCAATTCAGTAACACCACTAAAACATGCTTCCCAAATAAACGAGAATCCGACCGCAAAGCTTTAAAGACACCGAGAAAGCTAAAAAAGATACGGCAGAAATTCAGATTAAATATTGGCAGCGCTATTATTGCAGCAATCCATCATACTCGAATAATTGAATCGTCAAACTAAAAATCACACTCATGTTAGAAGAGTAGAAAGCTTTTAACGGCTCTAGAAAAATAGCAAAATTATTCACGCTATTTCATTTGTATCACTATGTTTGATTGAAGGTATACTGACGCATTAAGTTAGATCTGCGAATATATCAATGCCTGTTTCGCCAAACCAGTAGTCATTGTATCCTCTGAAACGCAAATGCTTAACAGAAATCACAATAGTGAAATTCCATGCACAGTGAAAACACTTAATGGAATTTGTCCGGTCAAGTTGCGCGCTTATGCTTTTCATTTCCGATAGCGCTAAAGGAATCCCCTTGTTTAACAAAATGATAACCATTGAATTCCCTCTGCTTTTGCTCAGCATCCTTACCCTCATAACAAATGAGTATATTCTAATTAATGAAAAACGTATGTCCTTTTCCTGCGGCACAAATGTGGTGTCAAACGCAAGGTTAAACACTTGCTTCCAATCACCAATTTTTAATGCGATGGAAAAATACTAAAAAAAGGAATAGTTTATATAATTGAGCTAGATTAAACTCAGGAGCAATTCGCAGCAAGGTTTCATGCATGATCGTTCCTGCGCAACATACTAGACAGATATTTCAAACCACGCAACAGCTTCCATAAATAACGGAAACAGGTTCATAATCCTGTTCATGGAGATGAATAAAGCATTCGATAAAATGCCACACGGAATTTTGCTAAACAAGCTGAAGTCCGTAGGATTTAGGGACGTGATATTTTCTTAGCTGTCTTCCTATTAAATTGGTAAACAGGTGCGCATCGGTGACCCTTTCTCTAAAATTGAAGGCAATTATTAGTCGGGAGCTTGGAGGAATTTTACTTGGTCCTCTTCTTTTCCTAATGTATTTTGACAACATATTCCAGAGAATAATAAACTCTGTTCCCTTTATCTTTGCTGAGGAAATTAAATTTTTCAACTCAGTACAACTTGCGAATGCGCAGGAAACTGCACGTCTTCTCCAGGATGACCTATCTGCACTTGACTGCTGATACTAAATGTGAAGAAGTCATCTTCCCTGAACTAGTGGAATATTTTGTAGTACAGTTACTACTTATAGCCCAGCTGTCTATTACTGCAAGGCGCATACATTTCGGAATGCACGGTGTTTCGCGAAGCGGGTGTGCTATTTACAGTCACATTTAACTATTCTGACCATTGTATCGTTCAAGTTTCCAAAGCCCTGAAACCCATCGGACACGTGCCATCATTCTGACCTCACGGAATCTCACATTAGTCATTACAAAGCATTTGCATCACCTTGTATCATATACTGTTTATGGTCCAGGTTAATCTGCAGAAGTCTGACTAGCGTGCCCTTGAAAGTGTCTAGAGAAGCCTAAAGAAAATTATTTGTAGATATTCATCAAAGATGGCCTACTGAGATTGATGTGATAAACTGGATTTGGCCCATTCTGTCTCCGAAGAATGAAGTTGAACCCTTGTTTCCTTAGCATAATCAGAAACGATTAAATAAGCAAACTGAATAAGTTTGTTCGACTATCTTCAAACAACAGATAGCAAATCCTCAACAAAAGTCCATGACCCAAATTTTACCAAGAAAATCAGAAAACGATTCTTTCTAATCCACTACTTATAGCTTCGGAAAGATCATCCCAGAAAAAGCAAAACATGCCATATGCTTTGCAATTTTAACCTTGCTTTTAGCACACATTAAACCAAACAAAACATGTTCAACACGCTCGAAACATCCCAATCCTTTCATATTTGTTGCGATAGACACTGGATACAATTAGAACACACATAACATAAAGTTTTGGAAAACACCCGATTTCTTGTAAATTGAGGTTTTTCTCGTCCCAAATGTCTACCATGACTTGTTGAAGAACAATAGTATAACAACAAGAACAAATAACAGATCTACTTTGTGTTACCTAACTTTTAACTTTTGATCAAGTTTATTTCGGAATAATTATTAATGCCATATCGTGTAAAGGATGTACCATCATCAATAACTCTATTCATGTGAAATGCTTATTGCATCCTAAAGGAATATGCAACGCCTTAATTTTTGCATTTGAGTGATTTAACCAATTTTATTTTAAATATTGCATAAAATAAAGAGTAAATAAACAAGGATAGCAAAAATAAAGTAAAATAGTCAAACTATACTATAAATTTAAATTAAATAATTTAAAGCAAAATAAATCCTTACATAAACCAGATTACATAAAATAAATAACTAATAATAAATATTCACAAATATCCATGACCTGAACGTTTTAGGGATCTCCTGAACCTCTACAAGGCCACTTGTTTTCGCATTGATGAACATGCGCACCAGCAAATGAGCGGAAAGCCCAAGGGAGCCCTAATTTCGAAGCTCATTACACTAGCCGTTATGCGGAAATTGGAGTAATTTTCACTGCAGTCTAGTACAACAACTGGATACGATACTTACTAAAATAGCAGCACAAGATGCACATAACTTACTCAATAGAAGATATGCGGATATAAATTTAACATTGAATAAGGGAAAGATAATACAATAATATTAAAGGATGTATCTGTCGGCAGGACTTTAGTGGATCACTGCAAATGTGTGTATATCGGAAGGAAAGGCATAAAACCAGCTATCAATCTACCACAACAAACGCCGATGAACCACGTGAAAACCTGCGTACAAACCCACTTCAAGAGAGCGGAAAAGCAAGGCAGGACAGCCGAATGACGGAATCAGGAGGCACAACACTTATATCAGGTGTTTAAAAAGAACGGTTGTCAAAAGCATTTCTTTAGAAGGGACTTAAAGTAACCAATATCTCAACACCAACATGACAACCACGTGAGAAGGCAAACAATCGATTAGTGCAACCTTCCACCACGATCGTTTCCGAACTAACAAGAAAACTGCCGCAATCACATTGAATCACTGTAGCTCAATGGCCAACTTCCATCTCAAAGAAATTAAGAACCTCACCCAAAATGTCAGTTAAGTCGACCAATGCCAAGTCATCTATAATATAAATTCAGCGACTGTAACAAAAAATGGGTCGGCGAAACTGGAAAAGGTTGTACCAGAATTATCGAACACACGGCGGTCGTAAAGATACATGATCCCCACTCAACTGTTTCGATGCGGGAAGAAAATGAAAGCCACCAATTTATATGGAGAACCCAAGGATACTTGCACGTGGAAGTACACAACTCGAGAGGGTGTTTTTGGAAGCATGGTACTCTACAACCAACTTATTCAAATGACACCTAGAACTCCGTTCAATATATGCAAGACTACTGACGAAGAACTGCGAGGTCGATCAATTGAGTCCGGCGGAAAGTGTGACTAGACAAGCAGAACTGACTACATACGCACTTACAAGAGCATGGAAAATGTCCCGAAACACAAGTCGGAGGTGTCAAAGTCCAAGGTCTTCTGACCATAAGACAAGCTAAATGCGGATCGAAGTTTAAACAATTAGGATTGCTTGTCTCCGGGGCAACCACGCCAATTTGAAAATGCCCTCCCACCGAGACTTTTCTAATCTACTGCACAAAGAGCAAATTCATGCGGACAATATTACTGCAAACCTATGGTGCTCGCAACAGAACTCATACAAAATTTAATGGAAGTCATCGTGATGATATATCTGATAGATATGTAAACGCACGCCTGTCCAGGAATTGACGAGATTCGCATAAAAAGAGCTTGCTGTGACGGCTATTATTTCGGCTGAATATTTGACGCGGCTATTGCAGCACTGCGTTGATGAGCATCATGTTTCTGCAATGTGGAAACAAGGAATAATAAAGCCCATTTACAAAGGGGCAGTCGTTGCTACCCAGCTACTTCTCGAGCAGTGACTGTACTACCGATTCGTTAAAAATTTACTGGGACTATCATTGCCGACGCACTCATGTCTTGTCTGCACGGCTTTGGTTAAACTGCTAAGCAGCGACAACGCTTCGGCCAAAATCGGTAGTGTAAAACCAATATAAATTTAACACGTGAGAGCTAGACCAAAAATGTGGGTGCTGATGCAATTGTTGGTGGCTTACCTTGAATTTTCTGAGGTATTCGACTGGTTGGACCCTTGTGTAATTCCGGCCAAAATTTAAGGAGGTGACATTGGGACTCTATTCTTGTGCGGATCTGCAATTTTCCATCGCAGAACCGTCTGGAGGTAATATTATGTAAATACATGTCAGACCCAATGCACGTCGAATGTGTAGTATCACACGGTTCAGTTTTTGGGCTCCCTCTATTCCTGGTATACGTAAGCGATCTAGTTTGTCAAGTTGCGTCAAACTGTTTACGCCGACGTGGGTATAGTTTGGTGAGTGCTCAGAACTCCAGAAAACCGGATCTGGCTTCATATCGACCTTCACAGTGTTTGTGAAGGGTCACTCAAAAATCTTATTTTCTTCGATGTGGCGTACTGACGAATGGTACAATTAACTTGCTGAATTGTCCACATCTATAAGCTGGGCGACCAGTATATGCAACAGTGTTTTTCTCAAAAAACCTGCTGCTCTGTTGGATAAGGAAATCTTGGCTGCTTGAATCGGTCCGAAATGGCATCGAAAAAATGGAGCAAAAGGAGGCGGATTTTAGGGGGATCTTCGCGGCAATGCAAACACTTGATTTCCCGCCAAACAGTTCTTGATTAATTATGCCCATGTGTTGCATATTCAATTCAAACAATAAAATCATCGCTAAATCGGGATCTCACGGCGTTGGATCGTCCGCAACGTCTGGCTTCCAAATATCAAGGGGCTGAGAAACTTATAATGCGAATAGCTCCCCAGGGTGCTCGGCATTTCCAATGGACGTTTTCGTCGTTTGCTTGGTGACCAAAGCATGGCATACCAAACAGTAAATACTAATAATCTAAGCTCCAATCTGCTGAAGCTGAGTCATAACAAGCAACTGAGAGGTCATTATCTCAAATTGTCAGAACAATACAGTCGAAGTAATTATTTCTCAATTCATATTTGCCACACTTGGGATACCCACACAGAAGCAGCTATTTCAGCCCACATGTTAGCCCTTTCCAAAACACTTGTCGACAGTGCACTGGCCATAACACACCATATCCAGTAATTCAAATGTCCAACACAGACAGCAGAAAAACAAGAACAAGCCAACCCGCCCCCATTTTTGCCCGGAAACCAAAGATCATAACCATAGTACTTAAAACGGACGGAAAACTTGTAATCGACATCTTCGCAAATTACAGTCATTCAATATTTTCCATTATCATTTTTGAGTTTATTTGGCTCTCCCCTAACCGATCTTCCGGCGGGACATATCAAACTTCGGCGTTTCTTATCCGCAATATGCCATTGATAAATGACCATCAATTGATGACGAAATGCTTGCAACAAAATTGCCAAGCACAGTAAAAAGCTCAACAACCAATGTGGGCATTGCTCAAGTCTGACAAACTTGCTTACGGCCTGATAGCGTTTTTCACTGCGAAACGTTTTTGGCTTAGGATCATGATTATCATGCCTACCCAGAGATCGACATGAATTGCATCCTTTGCAAACATACGCTAAGGTTGGAATCGGCGACATTGCGACGATTGTATAACCGTGGTCTGATGCGTAATGACGCAGCCGTCGAAGCCTTCTGTAGTCGAACGTTCCCGACTCTATGGTTGTAAACCTAACTTTCTTGTGGACATATGGTTGTAATCGCTGCTTTCTTTCTGCGTTTAACTTTACCGTCATCGCTTATGTGTTTTAGAACTCAGCCAATGGAGACACAGTTGGTAATGTCTTATATATATATGGGATTGGCGGTATCTGGTTTTACTTTCACCTCTCACTGCTGCCCCCACGGTGACAGTCACAGGAAGCTTGAGTCTAATGTGGGAACAAGTGTGGCTTGCGCTACACCAATCACAGCTCCATCCACACACAATTACTCACTACAAATCTCAAGGAAATAGTGTAGAGGGATGCGGGTGGGTGCCATGTTTCCTCATCGGAACCGACCCACGATCTTTTTAAGGCAAACACGGGTGCACTTTATTTTGGGTATCACGGACAAACAAGGCCCTGTTCTGACTGTAAAAACTCAGAAATGATAGCATGGAATCACCTGGCCGCCTAGCAGGTCACCAAGGCATGTCAACCTGTCCCCTGCAGCAACGACTAACTATGTCCTTTAGAAAGTATCGAAGGCGTAGTGGGTAATGTATAGGTAGGCACATTTTCACCATGCACACCAAGCGTAATCAAATCGAGGATGTTGTACAGTAAATAACATCAATTGATAATAAAAAGGAATCTCTCACGAATGGAGCATGCGCATATGATGACAAAAATCTACGCTAAATGGGCATACGTAATAAAGTGGCTAGGGACACATCCGCGCTGCGAGCAAGATGTCATGATAAAGATTTTTTAAATGCCACAAACGGTTAAGTCTTAACGAAGTTGACCAAAATTAGCTTATGCAACGTGTGAAGGCTAATACAAGTTTATTCATTTGACGTTAAAATGAGGTATCAAAGCATCCAGACGTTGACAAACCCACAATTATTATTCGTATTAATATTATACATGTTAGACGCAGGTGGAAAACACAACTATTGTACCCAATACAAAAGACAAGCAGGTGAAATTAGCAGAGGACGTTTGGGTTCCCAGCAATAAATGGGCATCTTTCCGGTTAGCTAACTTCCGGCTATCGTAGCGCAAAAAGAGCGTTCTAGTATGCCTAACGAATGAGATCATGATTGGAGGGGAGGTTTAGCAGTAGTGGGATGGAAAATAAAACTCACAACACAAATGTCATTGGGGCTGGCTCCTAAACGCATCAGCAATAGTTTCCAAGTAAACATTTTCATCCTCCTTAGGACCCTAGCCAGGCAGTCGGAATGCACCAACCGAACCCTTGACGCGCAAATAATGAACCTCGCAGGAGTAGGAGTGCTGACATGCGCTGCACATAGCCTAGCCATCAGAGTATGGTGCATGATATAATGGAGCTTCGCAGTTTACTCGCTCTTCCTACGCCACATGCGTGACGCTGTGCACCCTGGTTTCTCACGCGGTGTTCCCACCAGACATGAGCTAATCTGCGGATGCAGCATTTATCGAACGTGGCAATCCTCTTCATGTCTGTCGACCTGATGGGTCAGGTTTCACATGCGTATAAAAGAACTGAACGGAAGGCTGCGTTATATACTCTGCTCTTAAGGACGAGAGTAATGTCGCGCCTGCGCTACATTTGGCGGAGATTTGCAAAGCAACCCGAGCTTTTGTTATATGGTTGGTGATCTCAGCTTCGATCCCATTAACGCCAATATATTTGCCAAGGTACTTAAATTCCTGAAAGGTATCTAGCTGATCACCAAAATCCTCAGTGCAGGGTTAAGTCTCTTTCAACTTTGGAGAAGAACGTTGCATTTCCATGGAGCAAAGTATAGCACAAAACGATCGACATCTAGTGTTATTTGGTGCAGTGCAGCCTGGTAGGTTTTGGCTCCGTCACATATACGAGCAACGTCGTCCGCATAATCAATGTCAGGAAGTTGCTCCCCAGGACGTTTCCCCACACATTGAAGGTCGTGTCCAGCAAATTCTATTTGCATGACTTCAACAATAGGGAAATAAAAGTGAAAGGTGACAGCAAGCAACCTTTTTGCACCTCGAGACATATTGAAGGGCTGCGACAGTTTATCATAAGCCTCCACTCAGCCCGAACTATTTGCGTACAGTTTTTTGATAATGTTTACATATATATCGGACACATCCTCTCAGCAGACAGCCTTAAAATGCACTTCGATTCAATAAGTCGAAGGCACTTTCGATATCCAGAAAAGCAAATAGGTTGGGTAGCCAAGTCACATTGCGGTGCTCCATTAATTGACGCAAAGGATAGATGTGACCGATGCATCTTATATTTCAACGAAACTTGTATCGCTCTTCTCGGATTTGACCTTCACGGGCGCCCATCATTATCTGTAGAACGACAGAGGCAAGCAATTTAAAAGAAATTGTGATCAGATTGATCCCTCTATGGTTGCCGCATTCCGGACAAGAGCCTCCCATGGAGATTGGAACTTAGACGGAGCATTTCTATCTGTCGGGACAGTTATCTGTTATCAAATTTTCATTAGCAACCAGTATAAATCATTCACAAGAGCATCACCCCGAAATTTGAAGAGGACTGGGGAAGTTCTAGCTGCCCCTGCGTCCTTACGTAATTTTAACAGCCTGATGCCACATTCGACAGTTCTAAGGAGACGGTCGTTGGAGATAAGCACTCAGTTCGTGAAAGTGAAAGCGATAGGTCAGATTGGCTAAACTGCCATGAAAATTGTTCGGCCCTACGCTGCAAGTGTTTTGACAAGCTGTAAATCGGCTGCTCCCTTTCGTCTCGCATTTTTTCGCTAATTCTAGGTCTCCTGTTTCATATTTCCTGTATCAGAGGGGATTACCGACTGCAGCGTCTGTTTCCATTTCCAATGCACAAGGAGACCACCGGTCTCTGCGATTTCTCTTCAGGCTAACACGCAGTTTTGCCCTGAGTATTTTGCGATTCTCATTGTAATCGCTTCCAGCTGGAATATATCGGCGAGCATCTGTAGGGTCCAAAGACTTGTAGCGACCCTATGTATAGGTTGGCAATTTGATTTAACACATAAAGACGTGCCTTCTGATGGTAACGTTTAGCGAATATGCGATCAGTGATCATCGACGGTGTTCAGTGGACGCTTAATCAGCCCAGAGACCAGCGTAGTTTAATACGCATTCAGAACACCATGTTTCTCCGGATGACTGGTGACAATGCGCTCAGAAATACACTGCGGAATTCGGCCGATAAGCACCAGCAGGTCGGCACAAACGAGAGCGTGAGCAGAATCCATTCTGGTGCTCTAATTGCAGCGACAATTTTGGACACAGCCTCACCAGCGGTAACTAAGTGCGATGCGAAATGGTTGCGTCAGTGACTGGCCCGAGGCTGGAGGGCACCAAGTCACTGTTCAGCGGTTGCTATGTCGAAACATGGTTTTCGTGTGAAAGATACGGGCCCCTTTGCACAGGTGTAGCAACCGATCACCGTTATCATTACTGGAGCCTACAGCATGTTGGATGCCCTGACGAAGCCCATCAGATGAAAAATTTTCGACTTGGGCCTTGATATCACTAGCAATCACCAGATTATCCGTGCTTCTTCAGTAAGTAAGAAGATCGTTAAGTTGGAGATGGAACTCACTTTTCACCGAAGCAGCGCTGCATTTGCTGGACACGTAAGCCGCAACCCCACAACATAAAAACTAAACTCTGCACTCAATCACGCCGCTGATAAATTGTATGCAGCGTACCTACTAAAGCTGCGCAAGTTGTGCTTACATTCTCAGAAACACGGTGGTCTCTTTAATGCTGCTTCCGATTGGCCTCGTTCGTGGCGCACTAGACATGCCTGGCTTAGGCACTCGCGACCGCATATGCTACTACACCATGCGCTTTACATCGATGAAGTAAAGTCCATCTGCACTAGTCGGTTACACATCTACGACCAATTCACCCCATACACCAGAGCTTGCTCTCTACTCCGGCAACTGTCTTTAGGTTCAGATCGTGCCACGCACGTTGATAAACCGCCTTCGATTCCTGTAATTTAAAGTGTACAGTAAAACTTGATAGACTCAATTTTATCATGTCCTGGTAAAGAAGATGCTTAAAATTCGGCTTACATTATAACGATTGTTTCGGTATCTGCGTCCCATCAATACGCCAAACATAACCAAGCCTCCTCTATTGTCTCAGCAAACGTATGCAGTCAATTGCATACATCTCCACTGCAGCACCTCTGTGTCCGCAAATCTGATGTAACAACCAATACGCACAATCTGTTCCCGAGACCGTTAAACTGTTCTAGAAATCTCAAAGCATACACGTACGTCGTACAGGTTTCGATGCTGTATAGAAGAACGGACAGTAGTGTCGATTATTAGAATTTCAGTTTCGTGTGTCGGTAACCTGGCGGTTGTTCTATGATCGGTACTTCAGTTTTCCGGATGCTGTCTCTGTATTTGTACGCTGATTCACAGCTCCTTATGTGTTTTCTGTTCACTCGAAACCACACAACAATGGTAACAAAACAGGGAGGTGGTTTTCACCACTATATCTCCAAAGTTGATTCGCGACACCATTGTAGATTGAAACCTTGATTTGGACGGAAATTGACAGTCCGTTTTTCTTGTGTTGATAGTGAGTCAGAATTTTGCAGCTGTCGAAACCAAAGCACCACTAATGGGATGCAACTCATCTGTGCTGTGTGCAACAAAACGCACAGTCGACAGTGAACATCAACCTACGGATAGATGTCTCACAAACTAGTGTTCTCGCACCGAGACGACGGATGTTCAGAAGCCCACCACACAAACACCCTTAGAACAAGTCTCATCAAACGCACACTAGGCCATGGAAAGAAGGTAAATATTAACCAGAGCCGAAGCTGAGGCACAAATTTGTTTCACACCATAGCCAAAACCAAAAATATCTGAGGTTTGTTCACCTAGCTGCACCATGGCATGCATAGCACAGTTCAGAATTTCTAGTAAAATTGCAAAATTATTCGGACAGCTAAATGCGCACAACACCAGCCACAATACCTCGCGGCTCACCACCTCAGTCTTTGGTGAAAACAACAAAAAGCGAGTAAAACGGCATGTGTCATATTGTGCACTTCTCCTACAACTGACTAGCCGCAAACAATATATTTATAACTTTGCGGCCCGAACGCAATCCGCATTGCTTTTCCGCCACGTTCGATTTCACAACCGGATTAATGAAGCGGTTGAACAGAATTCCTTCGTTCAGCTTGCCCACACAATTAAGCAAGTTGATACCACAATAATTCCCAGTACGATGCTTGCTTCGTTTGCCCTTGTGCAGTGTTAGCACAAGGGCATTCTTCAGCTAAGAAAGCATCGTCTTTTCAATCCACGCGCCTTTTACCAAGTGGTGCGGAGCATTCACCAACGAGAGCCCGCCGTGTTTCAGTACCTCAGGAGGGATCCCGTCGACGTTGGTACACTTAACGTTTCGTAGCTGAGCTAGTGCTCTATGCGTCTCATCCAATGTAGACGTGTCCGCCAGATATCTTCACCTCCGGGTACTTCAGGTCTTTTAAATTAGGCCAGTGGATCTCTGAACTGTTATTCAAGATACAGTCAATATATTATCGCCAGCTCTTCATTAGATCTGGAAACTATGTGCAGGCAGCGCCTGAACTACCATCGAGCAACGTGCTTAGCGGCTCCAAACTCGCTCCATACACCGTTTTCCAGAAATCAACGAATTACTTTTCTTGGCGGCTTTCCGCGTAGCATTCCACCTACTTCGACGTATCTGTCCACCATGCATTTTTAATGCCCCTGAGCAGCTCTCGAGTGAGTCACCTGTGCTTTATGCGAAACTGATTCATCTTCCCCAACAAACTGGGTTTACCATATGTGCCAAAACGCTGCATTCTTCTCAGCCACCTATACGCCAATCGTCCCATTGTTCTCATTTAACCAATCCGGTCACCTACAGTTCGCGCGCCCGTTGGTCGCCTCGGTAGCAGCGGTCACCTGGTCACAAATGTGGTGCCACAAGTTGCCCACAGTGGCTATGCAGTCGACATCACAAAGTCGTACAGCCATCGCCTTCTCTAACCCCATCCGTTTCTCGGCAGTATCTAGGGAAGGAAATGTTTAATTACCACGCTTTACTGCAGGACTGCAATGTATATATTTGTAATAATAGAAATACAGTTTGCTCTGCACCAACATGTGATCAGTTCCACTTAGTTCCACGCTACACACGTGCCATGCGTACTTCACGCATGTCATGCTGACGCATGATACCAATGTTGAGCAGGTTAGCGTGACCACTCCGTGGGTGCGTCCAATAAGATATGTCACGCGCATCCAGTGCAAATCAGTGTTTTCCTGGTCGTCAGGCAGTGAGGGGCACACAAAGAGCAGCCTGTCACCGTGCGCATTCATTGTACCAATGCCATGCGGACCGATGACAAGTGTCCACACCGATGCATCTCACCCAACGCGCGATTTGAAAGCCCCCAGCATGAAATAGTCGGTCACCCCTCCGTACAGACCGTATCCTGGATGCTTATGATGGTATATCTGATCGCGCGTGTCGTCAGGATAAGACATATTGGGACCGTAGGTGCTTACAAAGTGACAAACATAATCTTCTGAGTCGTAGACGCCCACTCACCAGTCGTATGCTTATACCAGTTGAATCACCCCCTGCTGGCCATTTAGGCGATCGGAGAGTGCCAATCCGACCAAATATTTACGTGGTGCTAAAGTGGTGTTTTCCACCCAGTAGAAAGTATAACCGACACCAGCTTCATGCAACTTAGCTTATTCGCTGAGCGCCGCAATATCCATATGGTAGCGCTCCAGTTCCATCGCAACTACTGCAGTGCGTCACTCGGAACTCTCACTCGGATTTCAGTGCAATATTGTGTGCAAGTTCCAGCACCAGCTATTAAGTGGTTTGCGCGCATGCATATGATTTTAGTTATGAGCAATAACCCCGGTGGTGGTAGTTTTGTTTCATAAATTTGCTTGAGATACTCAACGCGGAACTTTTGACCCATTAGTCTGACACACGAGGCATTGGGTGCAGATCCAGCTCTGGAGAGTGATTGCACTGACACATTGGAATCTGAATGAGGCCCGTCACACGGTCTTTGAAAATATGGAATAATTCGCATGTGTTTTGCGATCTTAGTAGGAAACGCACCTGCGACCAGGGCCGGATGCAGGAGAGTTTTGGCGTGTCCGCATTAATTTGATCCGAGGCTGCTTGGCTTTAGACGGGCGGTAGAAAAACATTGAGCAACCGGTTGTGCCCTCGCAGCATCAGAGACAGTGCATGACACTCATGCATGCAATCTACGGCATGCTCTACGGCAATTGAGCTGTGAGCTTATTACACGTGGACCTGCCATCTCCCATGACTAGTTTATGAGGAAAGAGGCCTATCGACTACTTCCTAACATCTGAAGAGGACGGAGTTTAGGCTATGGTACTGGCAGGGCGCCCAAACCTGAACGTAGTGTTATTCGAGTTTTCAGCCAAAGCCTTCTATGAAATGTACACCCAAAGTCGGCGGATCAAGCACATGTTCAGTTCCCTGACTCATGCCGATTAGTGTCCCGGCTCTTAGCTCGGATAAGAGCGTAAAGTAAGTAACACCCAGAGTTCGCCACGAGGAGGCGTCCAGGACATGAGCCCAGGGCACAACAGTAGCAGCAGTAGGTTGATCATCTCTCAGGGTCTAACCGCCGATATCCTCATCCCACCATTGGCTTATTCACCTATGTAATTAGATAGAGATACTTGTGAGAAAATGAACCAAAGTAATCCGTTTAATTACAATGTTCAACATTGGTGTCAGAGAACATTTGGTGCGAATTCATAGGATGGAGCAACGCCATAAAAAACCAGTTTTTGAAAAGTAAGTTTGCCTAGTTTTTATTTTAGTTTTCGTAAGCAGCGCGCTCTGTAAACAGTGTATTATGGAATGACCACGCTAGGAAGAATAAAGTAGAGGCGACTAAGAAGCTAGACTATTAGACTCCTGTAAATATTTGAATATTTTATTATATTTATATAATACTAGAGTATAAGTCGATACTTTAACTCCATTCAAATTTGTATGTGTTATTTGATATCAACCTTTACCCGTACACATTTAGGCTGCGGTATCGACCGATAAACCATCAGTTAGCTAGGTTTAACCGAAATATATATCATGCAATTTATTTGTCTGTTTACTTAAACTTGGTACTGGGTGTACCAGTCATTTTTTACTATCCTTCCTCTGGTATTCCATGTAACTACTGAAATGAGCACAATTGATAAGCTTACTGCTTTAAGGTATGTTTGATATGATTCAACGGCCGGGCTTGCAGACAAACGCACGTTTCGCCAGAAGACATGAAATAGCTTTAAAACGAAATAGAGATTGGTGGAAAGAATGAACTTCAGTGAAATCATTGCCAATATTTCTAAACATCAGCACCATCGCTGGCATTTACTATAGACAAAATCTCATTTGCCTTGATTTTAGTATTGGTCAAAAATCAAGAATTATCATCATCCTTCCAATATGTAATTAATGTTTGAAATCCGAGTTGTAGCTCGACCTTCTAACATCTTTGAACACATTTATCCGAGGAGTAAACTAGTCAATTTGCGAAGCAAAGTTAATGATTAATAATTCAAAGATCCTTTTTTAAATAGTACAAAGCAATGACAGGTAAATAAATTAACTTGCATCACCTAGATTTTCGTAACGTTGGCAAGCTGTGTGGTTCCAATATGTCGATCATAAAAAGTGCACTTGCACTAAGCGAAAGTACAGTGTGATCGGTTAATCCCTCAGACATTTTGGAGCTTAATTGAACGTCAAATTACTGTCCGGAAAAATGCAGTTAAGTAGGGGACACGCGACGTGAAAACGTATTATCATCTCATTTACCTGCTTAGAATGCCGAAGAGCACCTGTTGCCACACTCCTGAGAATACGATCAATATTTAGAGGGTCATACTCTCAATGTGGGAGTTAGCACGCGTTCAATTATTATTACTATCTAAGCTCAAGGGATATGTTACATTCTCATGGGTTCAATCTATTTTGAGAAAATAATTTTCTACAATATTCCAGGTGTATAGTTAACTCTGGTATACGAAGGTCAACTGCTTTTTCCTCAAACTTCCTGAATGATGGCAACAATCAATTTTAACTTTTTTCCTAAAAGCTGGAGAAGGATAACTATTTGAAAAGGTTGCCACAGAAATTATGTAAATTATGGATGCCATTTATTTATTCAGACCGTGTTTTTGTTAATTATTTATAAGGACATGATCTGCCAATTTTAAATTAACACATTATGCCTTGCATATATCTATCGAAGATATCCGGTTGTCATCATTTACTTTCATGCGTTACTATTAAGCTCAACTTACATGATGTAAGATAACATAAAATTCAAGCTTTCACTTACAATCAAATTAATGTTATATATGCAGATTGAGTATGGAACGTGTTCATTAGGAGAGGATTAATTATACGCACTTTGATACATCGAATACGCTTCTTAAACTTTGGGGATTTGTTTGAACAAGACAATTAGCACCAACTGCTCATTAAATTAAACGACTAACTTACCATGCCAAACGCCGTGTACAATAATTATGGTAAAATGTGCTACTCGTTAGATCTCCTTTTTACGAAAACTACATAGAAACAATAATGACCATGCTGGATAACCCAGGAAAAAATTCAGTGATTAATTTTGTCCACCGTATATTTTTCATTTAGCCATGCAGGCGAATATATGGTTAGTAAAATGAAATGTTTGATATTCCAATTAATAAACCTTGTTAATTCATGCATTTTTCGTAACTTAAGAACAATGAATATTTGTCATGAACAACAATTTTTCAGCTAAGTTACATTCATTAAAGTTTTGCACCAAATAACAGAAATTGTTTGGTTTATTTTTTTCTGCTGCACTCCATGAACCTTTGCGAAAGCAGAACACAACTACTTTTCTTGGTTAACATAAAAGTATAAAGCTCTCTGGATGAGTTTAACCAAAAGTAAACGTAGGTCTACTTTACATAATTACTAGAGAAACATTTCTGGCTTAAATGGAAAGTCGAATTTTCTCTTGAGCAAAGACGCCTTGCACTTCTATTATACCCAATAACCTAGTATTCGGAGTTTTACAAGTAGTCATTCCGTGTTCATATCAGAAAAGCTATGCTTGCACATTTAATTACTTACTGGATACAGAACACCAGATTTTTATTGCATTTTTGATATTGACATGATGGTTTATTGATCAGAACAAGTATAATATTTCCTCCACGTGATGAAAGTGGATTGAAGATGATGCGAACCTAAAACCGATGTTAAAAATTCCAAGATAGCCTAGATATCTTTGTTGCCTCAAATAAGATAGATCAGCTTAGTCCAGACGGAATACAATTGTTGTGTTTAGTTGCACATATGCACTGATATTTGGTGGGTGCTCAATATAGTCAATGCAGTATGACCACAACTCAGATATAATTATATTCATTTTAATAATGGAATAGTTTAAGTCAGCGAGTTATTTGTTCGAAACAAGTTAGATGACTCTTTAATCAGTCTAGTTTATGTTTGGGCACATGTTTCTCCGCAAAGTAACAAAAGCTTAATCTGATCAAATAAAAGTCAATTCAAATTATGATACAGTAACTGGTGAAATATATATGACGGGTGCTACCGGCAGAAAAGGTGACCGTCTACGACGCGTTATGAAATGGTTCGATCGCAGCAAATACATGTATCAGGCATAGAACCCGGAACAATTAGGATGCTGATTGAAATTTATAACCACTATTAAACGATTCATTACGAGTAGAGCATGGCACAACGGTCAACGACTGTTTCGAAGGTCAATTTGAAGTACTGCTTAGTGATGACATTGAGAAATTCAGTCAAAATATAGACTGCGGTTTAAAACAAAATTAGACTTAATTTTGCTCACTGAAACACAGCACTATTAAGCATTGCCATTAGAAGAAACATTGACATTGCGCAAACGCACCCGATTTACAGACGCTAAGGACATATGCAATTGCTTAGTTTATTTGCATCCCTCTTCATCCGAAACCATTACTAAATTAGCCCCTATCATTTTGTCACCAGTTCTTCTCCCTGTGAGTCTTAGCGCAGTGCAGATGCGGACCCACAATATGTTGTCATATTTATTCGGTCCTCAGCGACTACTCGTTCGTCGAAAGTGACCAATTTTGAGACCTAAATGCTTCTTTTGGATTTTTATTTCTAAGTCCTTATTAACTAGGTACTTGGACTATGGATATCTTGTTTTAAGAAAGCTGAGGAACTGTACTTGAACCCTTCAGATTTGAATGTATCCTGAAAGCGTTAACCAGTATTCCTCTTATTCGGTACTTCTCCGATGATCGACAGAAGAGTGATATGCTTCAGTGAAGTTGGCAGCACACACCGGTTTGTGCCAAGCAAAATTTCCCACAACAAGAGACGCAAAAGTAACCTCCAATTACTTCAAACGGTATCCATAAATAAAAAGAAGTAGTACCTGACTGCTGTAAACCCAAAAATTTGTTGATGTTCATTCAAATATAAACTATCCTGTTACTATCTTTATTTGCAATCAATACCTAAAACTCACAGCAACTGCGTTGGAATCTGGCCCGTTTTTGACGCAAGTTGAGCCTAACCAATTTTAAAAGATATGATTGTATTTTGCTAAATATATATGTTTTATGCAAAATAAGTATTCTGCTTCTATGACTAAAATTGTTCAGGGATCCATTGTTTAGCGACCCACTCATTGATATATTTATTTGCTCTAAGTCAATGACAGATTTTATGTGCGCAATATGAAATAAGGCCGATAGTTCTTGGTATGTTGTTCATCCCTGTATTCGGACAATCCGAACTAACTGGATAGCTTATTTGTTTAATTACTAAGATATGTGACATAAATACTTGGGGTTATTATGACTCGGTGAATTAAATATATCCCACACAAATTTGAAGTTCCAACTTTATATGCAGCTCTTAATTTTCAAGAACGAAAGACCGAAGGTAAACAATTGTTTTCGATGATCCATCTTCAGACCTGTACAATCATATGGGTGAAATGGCAATGGGCAAGTACAAGGGGATTAACGATCAGTTCAAAGAAAGGCGTGGGGTATATCGTATGTCTCCATCGGAATTTTAGTGCGGAGTTCACTAATGAACCACAGTTAAACAATTTCCCTGCGGTCGGTTATTTTTGGCTGTGTTGATAAGATCAGTTTGTGTTAACTTTCTGCGTTCATTGGAAGTATTTCGTGGAAATTGAGCTACAATTCAGTTTCATTTCCAATTCTGAAATTTCCGACCAGAAATACTTGTGTTTTCATCGCTTGGTTTCGGCGATCTTGCTATCGCCATTTTCTTCGTCAATGGACCGCCATCTTGTTTTCGGATTATTCACAATGCCGGAGCAATCATCCTGTGGTACTTGCTCCAAACGAGTCGGATACCGTGCAAATGCCCTCAAGTGTGTTTTTTGTGCCAAGTTAAATATCACATTTCGTGTGTTGGATTATCAGTTGAGCATTTTCATCGTCTTCACGAGATCCAACACGATTTCGTCCAAACTATATGTGAAAATTGCCGAAATCAGATACAGCCAGAAAGAGTAATGCCGACGTGTAGTCCTCAGCTTTTCGTTGCAAACGGCTCCATGTGTTTGGCCCAACAACCTAGCGCGAAGAGCCTTCAGGTTTCGGCTCAGTCGTCCTCCTCTACCCGTGCAAACTCACCAACAGGAAGTCCAAACGTTGTGAAAAGCCCAGTTGCACCTGGGCTAAATTGTTTACCTTTGTTGTGCCCACCAGACACTGATGTCCCAGCAGGCGAAAGTCTGAGTGCTGAAGACCAGTGGAAAGAACAGAGGACGAAATTACGAAGGAACGTTTGGCGTTTACGTTCTGTAAGTCAACTGTTAGCCAAAACACTTGAGGCTGGTAGTATACTTCGCCCTGCAAGGCCAACCTCGTCCGACCAGAGGCGTTATAATCTCGTGATTTTTCACGCACCGGAGTCCAGTGATCCATCACCCCAAGTGCGCTACGATCACAATGTCGAGTTTTTACAGGGTCTAATAGATAGACTCCTCGACGCCGGTGAGGACTCGGTAAAAGTGATGCAGTTTACCCGACTTGGAAATCAAGGTGATCAACAAAATCGGCCTATGAGAATCACTTTTGTAGACGAAGCCAGTTAAAGGCTGATCATGTCTCGCCTAAGTAGGCTGAAAGGTTTGAAAATCCACGTTCGTCCCGACCTGGACACAGTAGACAGGGAGCGGCTCAAGTCTGCCATCATTGAGCTGAAAAGACGCACTAGTAATGGGGAAACGAATCTTCGTATCGTAAATTTTCGGGTGGTTTCCAACAATCGGCGAATCAGGATAAACAGGCTGCTCACACTTCAAGCACGCCCGGGGACTCCTGCTGCGGCCTGCGAGTAGCCTTTACAAATGTTTGCAGTATTATGAATAAGCGCGATGAGGTTTTTTGTTTCGTTGCGTCTGAGCGGCCAGACGTAGTGGTACCTGCAAAGACATGGCTGCATGCAGAGTTATACACCCAAGAACTTGAACTCAATGGTTACTTGTGTTCCCGATGCGATAGACTAAAAAATGCCCACGGTGGTGTCCTACTTTACATCCGGTCTTCCCTGCCTGGGAGACTTGTGAGCACCTACCGAAGAGACGATGGCCTGTGTGAGCTACTGTGTTTCTCCATCCGCCTCAGGCGCGGAGAACTGCTTGTGGGCGCAGTTTATCGCAGTCCCCTGAGTCGTTGTTTGGATTGGCTGCCCATTCTTCGGACCCACATGAGTCGCCCACACTTTCCGCTTATGGGCGATTTAACTGTCCTCGAATACGATGGCCTGATGTGTATTTGATGCCTGGACATATTGAGTTTGAAGCAAAGTTCGTGGATTTGGTACTTGAAACTGGTGCATCGCAACACATATGCCAGCCACACGCATATCAACAAGTTCAACCTCGTCCTGTCACGAACTGATGTTAACGAGCTACGAACAACGAGTGCGTGACGTTAGGATCCTGGATCCCCTGGCTACGAGCGACCACTCAGTACTGATAGCTGATATGGAATTATCTTTGCCGTATTCACATCCGCTGCAAACAGCTCCCAACTACTGGAAAACGGACTTCGATGGTCTTGCTCTAGCCGCGAGCCAACTGGATTGGTCTCTGTCACAAGCTGCATCCGTGGAAGATTGTTGTATATTTATAAAAGCGAGATTGACATTATTGTGTTCTCATTGTGTGCCATGGAAATGTCGAAAGGTTGGACACATTAAGCCCCATTGGTTTGATAAGGAGTATGGAAACCTGGCTCGGAGGCGACGCAGACTGTGGGACAAATTCCTTCTCTCTGGCTCTGCCAATGATTACGAAGGGTATAAATGTCAGCGGAATCCCTGCAACAGGGCAGAAAAGAAAAAACGCCGACACTTTGAAGAGCAGCTCGCATTAGCCTGGAAGACCATCCCCAAGAGAATCTTTGCATACGTGAAGCAACGCCTGAAGCCGGTGGGTGATGTGCCAGTGCTGGATGGCACGGATGGACAGCCCCTAACCTCCAGCTCTGAGCGTGCGTCCGCGTTGGCGGCGCACTTCGCTTCTGTATTTGCGAATAATTAGGTGTCTGTTCCGAGTTCGACGTGTACCGTTTTTACCAACTCGATAGTCTGCATTGCGGCGTTGAAGAGGTAGCTCAACTACTCGCCAAACTTGACGGCACCAAACCTGCCGGACCTGATCGGCTTCACCCACTGGTTCTCAAGTCAATTGCAACCATCCTCTCTCCTGTCGTGACTGACCTTTTCAACAGGTCGCTATCAGAAGGTTCGTTGCCGGTTGACTGGAAATGTGCGCTGGTGAAGCCTATTCCGAATGGCGGCGACCCTAGCAAAGTAGACAATTACCGGCCAATTTGTCTGACACCTATTTTGGCAAAGGTTGCTGAGAAAATCGTGAAGAAGAGATTGCTGCAGTTGCTACAGTCTAACGAGGTCCTGACGCCCGCACAGCACGGTTTTATGCAGGGTCGCTCGTGCATTACGAACCCGCTTGTGACGAGGTATGAGTGGTTGAATGCAATAAACAAGCGGAAGTCCGTCGACGTGATATTCATCGATTTAAGTAAAGCTTTCGACAAGGTCAGTCATGAGGTTCTCCTTCACAAGCTCAGCATGTGTGGAGTCGGTGGCTCACAACACCGGTGGATCCGCGACTTTCTTGTTGGACGAAAGTGGAGGGTACAGGTCGACGACCATCTAACTGACTGGTACCCCTCTACAAATGGCGAGCCTCAAGACACTGTGCTGGGGCCCCCTCTGTTCCTGATCCACATCAACGATCTACCGCAGCTTCTCCGGTCGCCGTGTGCCTTGTTTGATGACCACATGAAGATTTGGAGAGAAATCGACGCTCCCGATGACTGTGGCCTACTTCAACAAGATCTCAACCGATTATCCACATGGTTTGCAGAAGTTCCTCCCCCGGTCAACCCAGCCAAGTCGGTATTTATGAGCCTGAGGAAGGGTTCTAACGGCCGAACCTACACCCTTGACGGCCAAACGCTATATCATACACCCTCCTTCACGGAGGGTGAATCCTGAAATATTGTAAGTCGAATATTTCAAATATTACATGAGAACGACAATGATATTCAAGGTTGACAACTTTTATAACGTTTTTCGCTATATTTCGAAAGAGTTGTACAGAATCCATTTCCACTTGCTCTATAATACAGTATTCAGTATTCAGTATAAGTTACAGCTGCCTGCTTTAAAATACTTCTCGGTTCGCCTACAACCCTCCGAAAGAAAAAGCCAAAGATATCGCAATCATCTCATCGGTTTGAGATTTCGCATCGGTGTTACCATACGGTCTAAACAAATTTGGTTGGCGATTTCAATCTACCGAATATTACTTAGTAAACGGAAACAACCTCAACAATGCACAGATCATGCTTATAGACTATCAGAAATGGTGGTTGGACTCCGTAGTTTAGCAGACCAAATAGGTATACAAACATACTGGATTCATTCGTCACTCCGGGGATCCTGACGCAGAAAATGATATCTTACACAATCTTCCGATAAGTGACCACAAAAACTTTCCATACACTTCGATTTAAATACCAAAATCGACTCCACTACCCAGCATACTATACGAAGCATTGACTGGGAGCATTTCGGAAAGCAGATACGGTCCTCTAATTGAGATAATTTTTGCTCTCCACTTGCCTCCACATTGCAGCGAAACATTTCTACTAACAGATCAATCGCATCATAAATGTACATGTCCCACAAAATAAACGGGCCAACCCTTGTTTTACGAATGTAAGCGACGCTTTGGGTGACTCGAAAAGGAGAAAACTACTCGGGAAATTCAGCAAAACTAGATACTTACTACTAGTATTACAGCTGCACGAATCGACGACCAGCATCATGTGCTCACAACTGAAACCGATTGAAAAGTAGGAGAAGGCCATTCAGATGAACTGCAACGGACAGGAACTGGCCAAATTACTCCGTCGTAGGACTAACAATCGTAGGACTTTTTTCACGGAATTTGTTCATGAGGGGGGTCGCCACCTTAACGACCAACCTGCTATTTGTGAAGTCTATAGCACTTTCCGCGCTGCTTCCATGGACAGAAAAAGACGATATAGATTGCTGTGGGGAACATAAAACAAGCGGCATAGATAATATCAAGATAAATCTTTCGACCATCCAACAGGCTGTGTAGTCCATCGAACCTTCGCTTCAACAAGACTGCGAAGGCATCCCCTATCAGTTATCAAAATTGGTGGACCTGACATATCACTGTTTAAGTTCTAAGAATCTAGCTACTTTCCGATGCATTGGAAAGCAATGTTTATTGTCCCTCGTGATAAAGGGGTAATCAAATAGCACGTCAATAATTATTGATTTATACACCAGAATCGCACATATCTCACTCATGCACCGGTTGTTGTATTACGTTTATTTCAAATATGACTTGCGAAGGATACTCTTATCGGCAATTCGATTTCAGTAACTACCATTATAAAGCAAACCAATGCTACTGTTTAAAAAATGCCGGGCATACGCTTTGTTCCATCAAACAAGTCTTTCTAGCCAGGTGTAGACACACGCACAAAACACAGGCGTGTAGGCCAAAGGGGCGACAGGCATCACTATGAACCGAGATCACTGTCCAATGTAAACGAAATTGGTACCGGATATTGTAAGAGTCTAAACCATCGTTTCCTTCCTACACAAATCCAACTGTGGTAGTCTGACTGAAATGGCTTTCGCGTTGGACAGCAGTCGAGTATCAAATCATAGGGTGTTTGCTGTACAACACCGTAAAGAATAATTTGAATGTGTCTTCGGTTCCAATATGAAGAGCACAATTAGGCAGGTTCAGATTATGATGATGCGGACATTCTTAACCATGCCAATATTCAAAGAAGAATGTCGGTGCTTTGTTATTAGCCTAGAAAAACGCCTGGTTTGTTCTAGAGCTATCGTGCACCATAGTTGCAGATTGAGCATATTGTAATGGTTATTGTGTTCAGACGGACCGAAATGCATAACAGGGTATTGTTTATAATTGTTCGGTTAAATATATGAAAAAATAATAAAATATGAACAAAGGGACATGTAACGTGCTTTCCTTCCTTACCTGTAACATGTACATTCTTTCAGCTGCTCGGTATTTCGTATTTCCATTATCTACAACACGGAAAACTGAACCGTGGCCAATCTTGTTTATTAACACGGGAAAGATGAAGTTAATTTGGTAGATGTTTAGACCGTGTAATTGTCTAATTATATTAGTCTCTATGGTAGCCAATATTGGGAACACTTGGGACAAAGCCTATTAATTGCTAGTTGGTTGTTGGGAATTCCCAAAATATTGTGGCTCATAAATGTTATTAAATAAGTAACTTTTCTTGACGTGCTGACGTTGAAACTGGTATGATATTCAATAATATTTATCATGCTAATTCTGCTTCCCTCAAGCAGCTTCATATATTGTCACGGCAAACTACCATTCCTTATATAGTAAAAATATAGACGGTACCACAGTGCTAATAACTGTATTGTGTCCAATCACTATTGTGTCAGTAACACCAAGTGGTTAACCTGATTTTTGTGCAACTTCTCAATGTCTATGAACTGCCATATCGACATATGTCGTTGGATTATTTGATAAACCCTTTAGTATCTTGGGGTGCCTTTTTCCTTTAACATTCTTATAACCAAAAATACGTTACGTTCGGTGTATTCAATTAGCTTTGTAATTTTGTTCCAACGGTTTTGTGATAACAGGTTCGACTTCGTTTGCTCGTAGTTAAGTTACAGTGCATTGCTCTCACTAAAAACTAAGTGTCAGTATTCGAACTGGTGCTTTTTCTGATCCCAGGCCGGTTGTTCAACTTCTTTCTAACAACCTGTATTTTGCAAAACAATACGTTAGCACTTGCCTTCACCTCACATTGAATGAAATAGGTGCTGCAATAGGGTAGAGAAATCGTCTGAGTAACAAAATTTTTTGAGCACATCTCCACGCTCTGCTGCAATTTGGAATTCGAATGAGCTATCAACATTTGCTTCCATATCGCAGGTTCGTTATTGTTGAAAAATATGTCCGGAACATTGGAAATCAGCACATAAGGATAGCAAGTAGGTTTGTTTTACCGATCTCTTGCAGCCATTGTCAGACGACGATTGATGAGGTCAAGGTGCGCCCCCAGATATGCGTACTGGTGTTTCAAACATAATTGTGTCATCGACTGGTATTTATATAAAATACGCAGTTAGAGTGAATTAAGTATCGCTCAAATCTGCGTGTCAACATCTGCCCAGCCATTGCAGCACTACGCTTCACTTCAAGTTTGTTAGAAATCACAGTAATTACCTACCTAGCAACCTACAACAAGCCAGCACACTTATCAGCAACATGTCTAGGAAAACTCTAAACAGAGAATTTCAAATAAAAAAATGTTGCAGACCTGACATTACTACCTGTCATGCATCATATATTTGCAGCACTTCAGAATCCAGAAATTTACCTTAACTATTTTGGCAGAAGCGGGATTGCCTCCGCCCCTCTTCCCGCCACTGACAAATCCAGCAGAGATCGCCTATCTTGTTAAACTTTGCTGGTAGTTCATCTACATGATATGGTTAGCTCGATATCAGATAAAACCCTATAATGTTTTAGGACATCAATCTTTTCCGCCCACCCAGTCTTACTAGTGCGGACGATAACCTTACACCTGAACATTCCATCGACTTTTCTTTCACCACTTCATTATTTAAGTTCCTTGCTTGTCATTTCTGATTCCCAGTCCCTTGAAATACTCACTGAAAATGTTTTCGTGCAAGCTACATTTTCATTTATGTTAATTAACGTAATATCCATAGAAATCAAAGTGAATTTTGTAAGCATGTGTACTCAGCTGAGCAAAAGCATGTAATATTCGTCATCGAAACATGATGCTACCTTGATACATTGGATGCTACTTTCGATATTCCTAACTACTATCAATTTTGAAAAGATAGCAGCACAAACAATGGTGGCTGGTGCATCGTGTATGTCCATCAAAATTCAGATCTAAGTTCAATAATGACACAAAGTTAAACAACGTCCCAAAATATCTATGGCTATCAGTCGCAGCAGCCTCCTCTAAAATACTTCTCGATTGCGTCTACAACCCTCCGAAAGAGACAGCTAAAGATACCGCAATCATCTCATCTGTTAGCGATTTCGCATCGGTGTTACCATACCGCTGGCGATTTCAATCTACCGAATATTACTCGGTATCCAGAACCAAACTAACCATTGCACAGATCATTCTTATCTACAACCAGATTTGATGGTTGGAATCAGTAGGTTACCAGACCAAATAGGTATACAAACATACTGGATTCATTCGTCACTCCGGGGTTCCTGACGCATAACTTGATATCTAACACAACCTTCCGGGTAGTGAATACAACGTGCTAAGAATTTCCACCCATTTGAAAATGAATAACAAACTCGACAACACTACCCAGCATACTATACGAAACATTGACTGGGAGCATTTCGGAAAGCAGATACGGTCCTCTAATTGGGATAGATTTTGCTCTCCACTTGCCTTCACATTGCAGCGGAACATTTCTACCAACAGATCAATCGCATCATAAATGTACATGTCCCACAAAATAAACGGGCCAACCCTTGTTCTACGAATGTTAGCAACACTGTGGGTTACTCGAAAAGGAGAAAACTACTCAGGAAATTCAGCAAAACTAGATACTTCCTACTAGTATTACAGCTGCACGAATCGACGACCAGCATCATGTGCTCACAACTGAAACCGATTGAAAAGTAGGAGAAGGCCATTCAGATGAACTGCAACGGACAGGAACTGGCCAAATTACTCCGTCGTAGGACTAACAATCGTAGGACTTTTTTCACGGAATTTGTTCATGAGGGGGGTCGCCACCTTAACGACCAACCTGCTATTTGTGAAGTCTATAGCACTTTCCGCGCTGCTTCCATGGACAGAAAAAGACGATATAGATTGCTGTTGGGAACATACAACAAGCGGCATAGATAATATCAAGATAAATCTTTCGACCATCCAACAGGCTATGTAGTCCATCGAACCTTCGCTTGAACCAGACTGCGATGGCATCCCCTATCAGTTATCAAAATTGGTGGACCTGACATATCACTGTTTAAGTTCTAAGAATCTAGCTACTTTCCGGTGCAGTGGAAAACATTGTTTATTGTCCCTCGTGATAAAGGGGTAATCAAACAGCACGTCACTAATTATTGACTTATACACCATACTCCCTTCATGGCTAGACTACTCGGAAATTTAGTTGAAATTGGAATCATGAAATTTATCAATCTTCATGGTATACATAACAAACCCAGCTTGGGTTTCTCGACAACATGCCATGCGTATCGTGTCAGTTGCACAATTGGATTATATTACAGCAGCTATTGACTCTGAATATCTAGTTAAATACTGTTACTGGATAGGCAGAAAATATTTGACAGGGTACCCCACGAGCAGCTACTGAAAAGAATCGACTCGTTTGGAATCAGAGAACGAGTAATTTGTTGGTTGACATCATGCCAAAATGGGCGTTCAGGATAGTCACTCTGTGTAATCATAAATCTTCCCAAGTCAAATCACTAGTGGTTATATCCAAGTGAGTTTAATTGATCCGTCGCATTTCCTATTTTATATTAACGATATCACTGTTATTAAAAAAGGCAGGCCATTTTTCTGCATCAATGACATAAAATGGTTTGGGAATTTCGAAGAGACGAACTTAATAGCGCTATGCTGTTCGTTAAAAAGAGCTCCATTCACTGGAGAAGTTGTGCAACACATTGAGGATGAATTGCACAGCTGGTAAATCATGCATTATGACACAAGGGTGTTTAATCCCTGAAGAGTCTGTTAAATTGAACAATGAACGGATCAGCGTGAAACCATCTTACTGTGATTAAGGAATATGATACTCTTCAAACATTTTATTCACAGAAAAAGTTGAATAAAATGGCACGTGTCAAACAATAAGTGGCTCATGTATGCTATAAACTCTATACAAATTCTGCAAGACTCCAGCTTTTCCAAACACTTACAATTCCTGTCCTTGAATACTGCAGCATCTTCTGTGGGAACATGAGAAGTGGTGACAGGAAGGCTACGGAATACCTGCAAGGATCATTCACTATGCGCTATTCCAGTTAATTAACCACATAGAATTATCAGGAGCGCTGCCAGCAGCTTAAGCTCGAGCCAATCTGGTTGCGACGACTGAAACATAAACTGATACTGATACACAATCTCACAAAACGAAAGACACCCTCCAATCTGTGTAGACCTAAAGTTCAACATAACCATTCGGAATATACTCCACAAGACTTGTACAATATGTGTGCCGAAAACCCTATCGTTATTAGGCTGGATCTTACCGTGGTGCGCTGGTTTGTGTGCCTCAGCGATCAATTGAGTTATGCTGGGTGGTGCTTTTGCAATTTCAGGGTCACTCACACCAGATTGGTCCATGGTTAGAGGCCAGACATACTCAGCCTTCTAGTCCTCCAGGTTGGGAATGGAATGAGGAGCACCTTATCCATAAAACGGACTAATTTTAGCCCAACGCCAAACTCGCTGCCTTGCGGTAAGTTTTTTGAACAAAATGTTTTGGTTGAGAACCCTCATCGTTCTAATATATAGGCCTGGGCAACCTAACCACGCAGTACAATGAATATATCGTTATAAACAAATACCTGGTGCTCTGGCCACAGCAGAGGATAATCAACGGTGCCTGTCTGCTGCATCGTACTGGGTGGATAGGGGTTAAGATGCTACTACTCAAGCCCTCCGTTATTCTTACTATCCATTTGCGCATTACTCTCTTACCGTCCCGTTGCAACTTCACTTGATGCCCCCAGTTTTCAACCCCCGGATGCTTGGCGCACCCCAAGCATGCTTTGCTAGGCGTTTTTCTTCTAATTTCAACTCGCATGCCAACGCGGAGCGTCCCTTCCCTCCTTTCGACAAGCCCATGCCCAACCAAGCGGACTGTTCCAGTTCATAGACTTCCATTTGGATCCCTCGATCATTCTTCATATTGACCTGCCTCAATGTATGCACATTGTTATAGATCGGTCAACAGGCAGCACTGCCCGAACATTAGAGACCCTATCGATTGATGTCTGCTGCTTGTCAGAGACCCGCCAGCCAGACTCCAGCTCCGTGCTCATCCTGCGATCCCATTCAGGTGACGCAAAGAGCATTTTCCAATTGGGCTTATCCGGTGACGATACAGTTTCGAGCGCCGGCCAAGCTGGTGTTGACATTGCCCTGAGTTCCATGGCTGAAGCTGCTCTGTTTGATTGGATTCAAATCAGTAGCCGGATGTTTTCGGTCCGATTGATTGGCTCGTTCAAAGCTTCGAAGTCGCGCGGGATTAATGGGAGTTTATTCATCATCACTGCCTACGCCTACAAACTGTAGCCATGAGCCGGTAAAGAACGATTTCTACCGCCAACTCACCCAGCTCCTTCGCCAAAGTAGAAGCACGGACAATGTTGTGCTGGCTGGTGATCTGAAAGCTCAAGTTGGAACATTATCCACTGACGAAGTGCATCTGGGCGGTCAGCACGGTCTATGCTGCTGTAATGACAACGGTGAACGGTTATTTCATTTGTGTGAAGATGCCTGCTGATTTCTTGCGAGCACTAACTTCGGACACAGCACCCGCCGGAGGGTGACTTGGCGCCCACCAGCCTCGAAACAGCTTTGGACGCAGATCGAGCACATGGCGATAAGTTACCGCTTAAGTGGCTGCATCCAGAATTGTCGCTCGATTTGGTGCATGCGTGTGGACACCGGTCATGCACTTGTATGTGGTGACATGCGGATGCATTTTGGCGGACGCCCATGACGACGCTGTGAGCGCATAGACACCAGCCAACTGACAAAGCCAGCTGTTCTGAATGCGTATCGAACTACGCTCACATGCGAGTTGAGAATTCACTCACTGGAGATAAGTGATGGTCACTGGTCACGTGTTCACCAGACCTTACTAGCAACAGGCAAATCCCCATGTGATAAGTCTAATGTACTGCATGGTTGTTGGCTCTCTTCCCGGTCTCTGGAACATACCGACCCTCGCCGGCATATACTGGCTGGAAGCAAACACAAGGAAATTCGCAAAGAGCTCCGGGCATGATTCGGTGCTATCCTGAAGAAAGACCGCGAACCTTGGTGGTATCATCATGCGTCAGTGATGGAAGTGGCCGCTGTTCTTGGCAACCATCTAAGTGATTCCGTCTGATACGGGAAAAGGGGAGCAGGAAACCTGACGATGTGACGACAGTGGACAGCTTATCCACAATTTGTCAAAACGTTCGGAGCGTTAGGCTAAGCGTTTTGAAAAGCAATTTAATCAGCTAGACTTGTTCGATTTTTCGCCTACCTTTGATTGTCCTGCTCCGTGTGCTGTCCATTTGCGTAAACTCTCTCCTCAGAAGTGGAACTTGAGATCGGATAGTTGCAGTTGAACAAAGCCGCGATACCAGATGATCTTCATCCAGCTCTCTTCAAATTTGGAGGCTGTGCTGTTAATGATGCTTTACATGAACTACTAGTGAAAATGTGTGAGCAGGAGACTGTAACAACCGACTGGAGCCGCTCCGTTATTGTTCCCATTTTCAAAGGAGGCTCTCGTTCGGAAAGCGGCAACCATAGAGGAATCAGTCTAATATCCATCACCTAGAAATTACTCGCCTCCAAAATCCTTCACAGACTGACTAGCAAACGTGAAATCCTTATTCCTGAAGCGCAATCCGTATTTCGTCGAGCTTGTGGTTGCATGGACCACATCATAACCTGGCATCATTTGTTGGAGCCCCGCCATACATATTGGCAGCCCACCGTAGTCGTGTTCCTCGACATCAAAGGTGCTTTCGATTCGATTGATCAATGTGCTCATTGGAATTGTCTACTCAGGAAAGGTGTGCCCAAGAATTATGTAAAAATTATACGAGCATTATACGCGTGTAGCAAGGGCACAATGTGGGCTTACGGCAAAATGTCGCCACCCTACACTATATCCAACGGTGTAAGAAAAGGATGCCCGCTGTCACCTTTCTTCTTTAACTTTACTTTCTTTCTGTAACTTCAAGAAGGCAGAGAGGTTGCATATACAGTGCATGCCTTGGAAGGTGTGGAGCTACACCTAGGTGAATAATTCTTGACTTAAACTATGCAGACGACATTGTCCTCTTCAGTGACAACTCCCGGACGTGCCAAGACGCGCTGGACAGATTAGCACTGGCTGTCAGCCGCTTCTGGGTTTGCTTTGCACCATTGATAAGCTAAGATTTCCTCCAACCTTGGCACGGATCGCCTTCTGCGCTGACTCTTGATGTGGATCAGCTAGAAGTCGTTAGGATATATTCAACTACCTGGGAACTTGTATCAACTCCCTTTGGATCGAATACGAGATCAGCAACCATATAGCAAAAGCTCGAAGTGCTTTTGCTAACCTTCGGCACCTATGGCGGCGGCGCAACATTACTCTCGCCCTGAATGGTAGAGTGTACAATGCAGCGGTACTTTCGACCTTACTGTGCGGTTGCGAATGCTGGCCCCTAACATCGGCTGACTTAAAATGGGCTATTTATGTTCCACCATCGTTGCATTCGCAGTTTGGCTTACATCGATTGGGAACACCGCGGGAGTAACTTGCTTGTTCGACGCCTTGTTTACGGCACAGAAAAAGGAACTGAACTGCTCAGCACCGTGATTTTAACGCACTCGGCTCCAATGGCTGGGTCACGTTTTGCGCATGCTAACCCCCCAAATTGCAAGACATGCGCTGTTTGCTCACCAGGGATGTAGATGGAAGTAGAGGAGGGGTGAACAAGTGATGATTTTATCGAGAGTAATTTAGGTCCTCACTTCGGGACCGCCCTCGGTTTGTGCCACACGGCTACCTGGTTGTGATCCGAAAGAAGATGAACACGTTTGGCTTGATACACTTGCTGACATGGCAAGGAGCCGAATTCAGTGGCGTTCCTGCTGTGAATTTCTTTTTCCCTCCCCATCCTTTTGAGCTGCCTCTCCATCTACGATATCATTTCGTAGAGTAAAAAATAATAATTTTTCTTTGTGTCTAGTAGCCGGGTGGTAGCTTACCGGAATGATGCCTTTCTGTTGCTGGTAGTTCAGCTGGCATGTAAATGTTGTATTTATTTTCCATTTTATTGCGACACATTAGCTGGTATGTTTCCCAGTTCCAGCTGACGTGTATAAATATGATGATTATCTACCGAGAAGAAGGACAGTTATCCGATCAATATTATTCATCGTCATTTACGCTGTCGTGTGGAATAGCCTACCAGCCACTATCAAGTCTTGCAAAATAAAGAGCATTCCACATTCAGCTTCGCATATTACCTGACCAGAACTCGATAATGACCATGTATCTATCGGGTAAATCACCACACTTGTTCTTCCGGGATGGACCAAAAATATACAATATATGATAAAAGATGATAAAATAGCTCAGCAACAACAAAGGTTAAGTGATGCCAAATTATTTTTATATCATACACAACGTCGTACATATATCACTCATGCATGAGGATGATAATTCTTATACCCATCAGCTGTGCACAATGCAGGGGCAGCTTCTCGTACAAGCGGGGAATATAGGTATTAGTAATACTGTTTTGTATATTAGTTATAAAGACCTAGGGATACAGGACGCATTTAGTATTATAGGCACTTACGATTTGGGCAGTTCAGTTTTTTAAATCTAGGCTAAGACCGAAGGCGTTTGAAAATCATGGGTCAAGTACTTGCGATTTGCTAGGATCTCAGCTTTGTATGTTCCTATGCCAATGATGTTTGGAAAACATGGTAAATTATCCATCGCAAAATAGCAAACGTGGACAACGTTTCTCACTTTTTTAATAGAAATGCTTGATAATAATATACACCATGGTATCCTCATTTACCCTGCAATAAAATGCATTGCAATAGGGTAAAGGAATTTTTAAGTTGTTTTACAGCAGGAAACATTGATTGCATAAATGTACACGCTTATTATCGGCAATATTTTGGCTGATGGTTTCAAAACACAACATTGTTTGGTGGTCAATACGATCGACCAACGAACACCGTAGATTAAAAAGGGTTACAATCATATGTACTGAAGTCCACTCCTGGCCAAAGCAAGAAAAATATTAATCTAATGTATAGAGAGTGAAGTATTTTACACCTAACCAGTGTGTCGGTAACATAGAGAATTGCCATTAAAAAAGAGAATCAGTGCTTGTGGGAAAATGCCACTGAGTTGATAGAGCTTACAGCGATGGTGCACCCTTGCGGGCCGCTGGACGTGGCACGAGATTTAGACTCCGGTCTGTATAACACGGGTTGCTATTTGATTGACAATATCACGGCTGAGTCAAGCAAGAAGCTGATAAAATAAATTCGCCATAATCCCATGATTACAACGACGCGAAAGTAACCGCACCTACAACCAAACATTTATGGCCGCTAGCAAGGTTGAATATGTCCAGACATAGACGTGGTTCATCTCAGTAATAGCGGCTAGGTAACAGCATATGACTTAGAAAAGTACCAACGTTCTGTGCATATTATATTGGCTGGCCCGACATTCTGATTTTTTCCGGTTGTGTTTGCGTGCACTGCAGAGAGCGGAAAGAGAAGCGGTGATGGGTGTGTGAATCGAACCCAGAAAAATACAACCAGCTTCGAACAGTTGTACGCGCTTTTTCCGCTGCACGCCAAGTTCGCTGGAATGTTGACGCAGAAACTCTCGATTCAGTACAGCCAATGGTTTAATTCATGTGCAATTGTCAACTTTCCAGCAACCCTGACTCTGCAGGTCAGTGAATTCTAGTATGATGCTGATGCCGGTGTGAAATTCGCTTACTGGTTTCATAAGAAGTAATACATGATAAGTTTTATACTTGCAAATACATGAGAAGTATATGAAATTCGCATGATGCTCCGCAAGTTGGGTGCGGCTAAACATGAAAAATTTACAAGTTACAACCTACAAATAAGATAACTGTCCTACGTTGAAGAAAATGTCTCCTTCCTGTCACAAGTATTTGATGAGCAGACGTTCTTGCTTAACATCCAGTACAAGTGTCTCAATATGCCCAAGAAAAAAGAAGAATGTTGGATCTCTTACTTGAGACGTGTAAATCGCGAGGGCGAACGTTCTACGTTTTACCAGATGACCGACAAATAAGCATACTTACCAAAAGAATACCGACCAAGCTAAAAACAGAACCCAAATGTAACGCTGCAGCTGATGACCGGTGAATACCAATGAATGACAAAGCTGAAACATGTCACGTCAGTTAGACCGCAGCTGTCCTACCGCAACCATCGCGATCTGGTCTTTTCAGTTACCCACAATCCCCAAGGCTAATCAGCTCTTGTGAGTCATACAGCTTCCAAACCTTCCTTTTTTGTTGGTTTTGTAAATAATGGTACTTTGTTTGGAACTGTTAGTTCAGAAATCACATTTGCAAGCGCTCTGCCATACGGGGGCACAAATAGTCGAGTTGTCAGGAGAGTCATCCCATTTTGACCAGAAAGATGCGAGACAAGGCCTTGACATCCAGAAGCCCCAGTATGACCAGATATGTCATTGCCAATTCCAAAGTCGATGAACACATCAGAAGCAAGTATACGACCGTGGAGGTAGATGGCATTCAAGTCGGGTTGCAGCTTGATACCGCTTTAGATGCAACGTTGATTTCCCGTGATACGTGTGGCAGGCTGCGGCGTCCGTTACTGATTCAAACGTGACAAACAGTACTAAATGCACCAAGAGCTATGTTACAATTGCTTGGGCAGTTGTATTGTCAAATCAGCTTTCGTGCTCCACATATCTACACATGTTTATTGACAGACAAGCCGGAGAAAGCTATGCTGGATCTCGACTGGACACATGAGTTGGAATGGCAAGATCTGCTTTGGAACAATCTATTTCAGCAACCGCAAGTCAATCAAATATTACGTCAATAATCCTGAGTCAGTGGGTTGACAGTCATAGTCTAAAGATGAAACGATGTCATGTGAAGCAAAATCGAGTAGACAGGGTCAGTCATTTCAAGATGGTTGACATGAAGAAGTTGAGGGATTTTCATGGACGGAGGAGGTGGTCGAAGGAATTGGTGATGGATAATAATAGTGGAGTCATTTACCAACTAGCATTTTTATACAAGGAATGCTTCAGGCACGCAGATCAGCGTAGGCCGTACCACGGCAATGCTCAAGAGCTTTCATGCAACATACAACAAATGAAACAGGTGGGGAATAAAACAACCAAAGCAACTGATTGATTTCAAGAAATAGTCCTGAATGGATGCAAGCACGCTTTGTGGGGAAGCATCTTCAACTCGGAGGACGTCTTAAGGAGGCGAAACGGCTTATTACGATAGTGCACTATAGCAGGCCGCTGGGTGTGACACGCGTTTTAGACGTCGGTCTGTATAACACGATTGGATACTTGACCGACAACATCACGGCTGAGTCACGCAAGAAGCTGATGAATTCAATTCGCCATATTCCTATGATTGCAACGACGCGAACGTAACCGCACCTATAACCAAACATTTAAGGCCGCTAGCAAGGTTGAATATGTCCAGACAAGAGATGTGAGTCACCTCAGTAATAGCGGCGAGGTAACCGCATGTGATTTAGAAAAGTAACCACGTTCTGTGCATAATATAGTAATAGGTTCGACATTCTGATTCTCCGCGGCTGTTTTTGCATGGCATTGCAGCGAGTAGAGAAAGCAGCATTATAGTTCAATACGGATCCCGCTTTTGCCGAACTAATCATTTATAACAATACAAAAGATGGTATCTTGCATGTGACCATCGCAATTAGGCTGGACCTATCTGTGGTGCGATGGTTTGTGTGCCACAGCGATCCACTGAGCTATACTGGGTGGTGCATTTTTTGCACCTTCAGAGCCACTCAGACCAGATTGGTCAATGGTTATAGGCCAAAAAATTCAGCCTCCAGGTCCTCCAGGTTGGGGGTTGGAATGAGAGTTGCGCGTTATTCCTTAAAACGGACTCCTTGTAGCCCAAAGGCCAAACCCGCTGCTTTGCGGTCACGTTTTTGAACCAAAGTCTTTGGTTGAGAACCCTAATCGTTCACCGGTCTAGGCCTGGGCAACCTGACAGTATCCTGCCCACGCAATACAATGAATCACACTTCAAACAAATTTCTGATGCTCTGGCCACCGCAGAGGATAATCAACGGTGCTCTATCTGCTGCATCGGGCAGGGTGGATAGGGGTTTGGATGATACTGCTCAAGACTTCCCGTCTTCTAATTCCCCTCAATTCACGGCCCTCCCCCACGTTTCTTCAGTAGTCGCTTGCCTTTCAGTTTCAACTCACATGTGAACGCGGAGCGTCATTCCTTCCCTGTCAACAGGCGCATGTCCAACCAAGCGGCCCATTCCAGTTCATCGGCTTCCATTTGGAGCCCTCGATCATCCTTCAGATTGGCATGCCTCAATGTTCGCACATTGCTTCGGATCAGTCAACAGGCACCACTTGCCCGAACATTAGAGACCCTATCGATTGATATCTGCTGCTTATCGGAGACCTGCTTGCAAGACTCGAGCTCTGTGATCAATCTACTATCCCCTTCAGGTGACACTAGCAGCACTTTCTCGTTGCGCCTATCCGGTGCCGATGCAGCTTCGAGCACCGGCCAAGCCGGTGTTGGCATTGCCCTGAGTCCCCGAGCTGAAGCTACTCTGGTTGATTGGATTCTAACCAGTAGCCGGATTTGTGCGGTCCGATTGGCTGGCTCGTTCAAAGCTTCGAAGTCAAGTGGGACTATCAGGTCTCTATTCGTTATCGCTGCCAATGCGCCGACATACTGTAGCGATTACTCGGTAAAAGACGACTTCTATCGTCAACTGGCCCAGCTCCTTATCCACAGAAGAAGCTGGGACAATGTTGTGCTGGCTGGGGATCTCAACGCTCAAGTTGGAAAACTATCCATTGATAAAGTGCATCGGGGCGGTCAACATGGTAAATCTCCCGTAATGATAACGGTGAGCGGTTATTTCATTTGTGTGAGGATGCTCGGTTATTTCTTGCGAGTACTAATTTTAGACACAGCACCCGCCGGAGGTTGACTTGGCGCCAACCAGCCTCGAACCAGCTTTGGACGCCAATCGATCACATTGCGATAAGTTACCGATGGAGAGGCTTCGTAAGGAACTGTCACTCGATTTGGAGCAGAGGTGTGGACACCGACCTTGCACTTGTATGTGGTGACATGCGGATGCGTTTTGGCGGACGCCCACGACGACTTTGTGAGCGCATTGACACCAGCCAACTGGCAAAGCCAGCTGTTCTGAATGCGTATCAAAATACGCTGTCATGCGAGTTGGATAAAGAATTACTGGTCTCGTATTCACCAGACCTTACTGGCAGCAGGAAAATCCTTCTGTAGTGTGTCTAATCGCCAACATGGACATTGGGTCTCTTCACAGTTTCTGGAACTTATGGACGCTCGCCGGCCTATTCCGGCTGGAAGCGAATACAATGAAACTCGCAAAGAGCTCCGGGCAAAACTCCGTGCTAGCCTGGTTTTATAATCGTGCAACAGATATGGAAATGGCCGCTGCCCTTGGTAACCATTGTAAGTTATTCTGATTGATACAGGAATCGGGCAGCAGGAAACCTGGTGTTAGTGAAACAATTTGTGATGAGAGTGGACAGCCCATCCACAACTTACCAAAACGCTTAGAGCGTTGGGCTGAGCACTTTAAAATGCAAGTTAATCGGTCGGAATTGTTGTATTTCCCGCCGGCCACCGATCGCCCAACTCCCTGTGTTGTCCCTTTGGATCCACCATCTCGCTCAGAAGTGGAACGTAAGATCGGACAGTTGCAGTTGAACAAAGTCGCGGGACCAGTTTCTCTTCCTCTAGCACTCTTTAAATTTTGGGGGACCTGCTCGTATGTATTATTTACACGAGTTACTATTCAAACTGTGTGAGCAGGAGACTGTCCCAACAGCTTGGATAGTCCCAAGTTACAAAGGTGGCTCACGATCGGAATGCAGCAGTCATAGAGGGATCAGCCTGATCTCCATCGCCTTTAAATTGCTTGCCTCTGTCACCTATCACAGACTGACTGGCACTCGTGGAAGCCAGCTTCGTGAAGAGCAAGCTGGATTTCGTCGAAGTCGTGGCTGCATTGACGACATCTTCACCTTGCGTCAGTTGCTGGAGCACCGTCACATATATTGGCGGCGCACCATTGTCGTGTTCCTCGATAGCAAAAGTGCATTCGATTCGGTGGATAGACATACACTTTGGGACTGTCTACTCAGGAGAGGTGTGCCCGAGAAACATGTGAATATTATCCGAGCATTATACGCTTGTAGCTCGGGCAGATTGAGGACTTACGGCAAGTTGTCGTCGCCCTTTAATATCTCCAGCGACGTGAGACAAGGATGCCCACTTTCGCCTTTCCTCTTCAACTTCGCTGTTGACAAAACATGGAAATCGCGTTTACAAGACACGACTTTGAAGGTGTGGAGCTACTCCCACGAGGACGACTTCTTGACTTAGAGTATGCTGATGATATTGCCCTAATCTGTGACAGCTCACAAATGTGGTAAGCGGCACTGGACAGATTAGCACTAGCTGTCCGTCACTTCGGGCTTTGCTTCGCACCCTCGAAATCTAAAGCGTTCCTCCAAGATTGGTCTGGACCGCCCCATACGCTGACCCTTGGTGGGAATCAGCTAGAAGTCGTTCACATATTCAACTACCTGAGAAGTTGTATCAGCACCCGTGGGATTAAAGATGAAATCACGAATCGTGTATCAAAAGTTTGAAGTGCTTTTGCTAACCTTCGCCACCTATGGCGCCGGGGAAACATCACTCTTGCTCCGAAGGTTAGAGTGTACAATGCAGCAGTACGTTCGACCCTATTGTACGATTGGGAAACCTGGCCGCTTAGAGCAGCGGTCCTGAAGAGGCTAATTACGTTCGATCACCGGTGCCTTCGTAATTTAGCTCACATCTGGTGGGAACACCGCGTGAGCAACTAGCATGTCCGACGCCTTGTTTATGGCACAGGAAATGGAACTGAACCGCTCAGCACCGTTACTTCCCGCACTAGGCTCCGATGGCTCGGCCACGTGTTACGCATGCCAGCCCACCGACTCCCGCGACGTGCGTTGTTTGCGCGCCCGGGGTGTGGATGGAACAATAGGAGGGGTGGCCAGGCGATGACTTGGTTCAGATGAATGAAGTCCCTCACTTCGGAGCTGGCCTCGGTTGGAACGTGTCGGCTCCCTGATTGGGGTCCGAAAGACGATGAACACGTTTGGTTGGACACACTTGCTGACATGGCTAGGAGCCGACCTCAGTGCGTTCATGCTGTGAGTTTCTTGTCCCACCCCAACCCTCTTAGCCTCCCCCTCCAACCACAATCTCATTATTTAACCTTATGTATTTTCCATAGTAATTTTTTTCTTGATGCATAGTAGCAGGCTGGTAGCTTACCGGAATGATTCCCGTCCTTTACCGGTAGCTCAGTCGGCTTGTTCCAGTTGAATTCTTTTGTTCTCCTTTTTTCTGTGCATCGCGGCACAGTAGCTGAGGTGTTTTCCACATTTAGCTAACGAGTATGATGATGAAGATGATGATGATCTTGCATGTGAATTAATTACCGTGGCTTCCAAAAGGTATTTTTAATGTGTTCTTCTTAACTTGCAAACTATGGTTGACTATTTCAACACATGTGAAATTTGCAATGACATATTTTGACCGTGGGGGAAATCCCCAGTCGGAGATGTTAGATATAGGAATATCCCGTGTAATCGGCCTGCATTTTGCTTCTGAGTATGGTCTACTACTTAGGATATTCGAGTATATTTCTAGATTTTATTCCATGAACGACTTTAGTCTTCCACTTATTTTCTAGGAGAATAATGTTTGGATTATGGTCATGTTGCGCCTACGTCAAATATTTGAATCAGAAACAAAAAAGGAGTAGGCCATTGCATGCATTTACCTAGCTGAAACTTTTAATGCAGTAAATAATAATTATATGGCTTTAACTCAGTTTTAGAGTTTTCCAAACTTTTCTAGAGTGTGTCCATACTAATTTGGGTTATGTTACTGAAGCAGCAGTATCGTAAGTGTTGTGCCTTATACGTTTGGCCACTTAATCAATTTTGACACCTTTTGCTAGGTAGAAATAGTTACCGTACACAAATGTTTTGTTTCTAATCTGAAAAACTTGCAGTTGCACGCTGAGATGTTGGTAATATTGACAGTTCCTCCTATATTCAGTTTGTTTAGGAGAACGAAGAACACTTCCAGGGATATGCTTCCTAGAATTCGATTCTGTCCGAAGAGCTAAAGTACCGTAATCTTAACCGAACGAATATTTGGACACTGTGGAATAACCGAACAACAATTTCAGTTAAAGGCGACATGATTAGGAACGTACGGTGCATTCGGAAATTCAGATTTATGGACTCTTATTTAAGTGCACGTTATCGGCTGGCAAGTTATGACAACAAATCAATAGCATGCGTGCCCCAAAGTGGCTAAAAGAATCAAGGACAGAGTGCAAAGGACAGTATTCTCCCATATGTTTGAAGGATTGTATAAACAATTTAAGAAAACGTACCAGTAAATTGCACATTGTAACGTTATTAACATTATAAATTTAGCGTGTACAGTATGACACATTTGGTGGGACCACAGCTGATTCCAGTAACTTTTTCATGCACCGCGCTGCAGTAATATTCGGTTGCTTAGACATGTGCTGTGGAAGAGGTGTATGCAAGCATATTTTATTCCCTGGTTCCCTCTCTGTCAACGTGTAGATCACTGACGTAAGAAGTGATTCCACACGGCTTGGTGTCCCTATTGTTCTGCCTCTTTTCGGAGAACAGGGTAGTACCAAACGAACGGATGTCCCTGTAGGAAGGTTTTTTAAATTCGTCTGTATTTAGCTCGGTATTTAATTGCCGTTCGTATTCCTTTTGGTTGACGCATCCGCCAGAAGCGATAGCTCCGTTAAACGTTTTCAATGATTATCATTATTATTAATTCGGAAGGGGTTAGTTGTTGCAGTACGTTATGTGGTTCACCGTACCTCTATAGCAGACAACACCGAATTATGCACCATGTGCCTGAAAGATGAAAATCTTGCAAAGGCTTTTTCAAAGTACGGTTGAGAAGTTTGTCTAAAAAAGTAGAGGCGGAATTGCACCATACGGTGTGTCGATTTCAATTGCACAGGAGGGAGTCGGCGTGTTCATTTCTTCGATTCTAAGTCCTAATATCAGTGATTATGTCTTTGGCAAGCCTACGTTTGTGAATAAGCAGCGAACCTGTTTTATAACAATAATATAATAACATCTCAACAGAAATTAGGAATGTATAGCTGCACAACTTCACGCTGAGCACTAACATAATGATGCATTCAACTAGACCGGTAATATAACTTTGCAAGCTCAGATAACATTCACCTAACAGACATGTCCAGACACAATCTGGTTCCTCCTTTTCATCAATGCAAGAATTTATTTCTGTTTCCCACACAGTGCGCAAAGCGTATGGGATTGCATTCATCTCAACATCGTGCAAGTGCATCCAATAAAATTTGAACCTTAATCACATTGATTGCTACAATATGAGTGCACCGTACCGTAGCCCGTGAGGTCAGGTTTGCATTTTCCAGTTTCCACGCAAACAAAAACGATACAATTTAGCGCGCAGCCTACGTGGCTGATCAGCACTAATCTTAAGGTTTGGTAAATATCGAAGAAAATAGGGACAATTTTTAAGCAATGTTTCAAATCTTTGGCATAATGCAGTTTAGGGCAATAAGGAATGGATCTATTTTCTTACGTATCCAACCTTACACCAAAAGGGGCTATGATATATCTAACAAACCTTAATTTTTGACAGCGAGCTGGGGTTTTCTGATGTTCAGGCGAAAGTTTAGATCACTTAGCTTTAGGCAACACTTTTTTGAGTATTTTTCTGCACCACATGATTCCTAACAAAGAGACAGATATCATCTAGGTGAATAATATAAATTTCACCGGGTAAGTACAAACTAATAACTTGCTTCTAAATCACTGCTTTGCCGCTAAGAATCATTGGACACACCTTGTACCTACATAAGCCAACTTGCATGACAATGGTTGCAGCACATCGGTAGACTGGATTCAGCTTAATAGGAAAGCCTGTACCGCAAATATTAAGTTATGAGTAGAGCATGACATTTGAATGTCTGACCAGCAACTTATGAACAAGAAGGTAGAAGGAAATTTTCGAGATATATATGCATATTCGTTATTCGTGGATCAGTACGTGCACTTACATATGTATTATTGCGAAATAAACTTAGTGAATCAACCCATTCGAAAAACGCTACGGGTTCTAACAAATGTACTTCGTCAACTGTTTTGTGGCATTGTTGCTTTGCAAGAGTTGATTAATGATGTTAGATATTAGTGATAGTTCATTTTCCGCGCTTAACCGAATGCGCTGCATCGCATTCTACGCGCTCTCAATTTCCCAAGAAAAAGACTAGGATATTTGGACAGCAAAGTTTTGAGTTTAACATGGGTAAATCTTTTTGCTAAAGTGACTCCATGGTGTTATTTCCAAACTGAGGCGTATAATCAGTCGTAGGATCTTATTTTCCTACCTCACATATTATGCTGTTATGACGGAACTGGAAATTTCAACAAGATTTCTTATCCGAAATTATATTTAAATGGCTAGTTTAGGTGAACGTTGAAACGGAAAAATGCTACTTGTAAAAACATATAACACCACTTTACTTGGTGACGAAGCATCGGATATGGGTACTGTGGGTTTATGAGCACGCAAAGTGCTCATGTGCTCACTTTCGCTTACAACATATCTGGAATGATGGTAAGTGGGAAATGAAGTCTATATTTCATTTGTTGAACGATAAACGCGACTAATAATACGAGAGCAACAAACTACGTCAACACAACACCGGTCGACACATTTCTGACAAATCACAATACTAGTTATGCGGTGCTCATTCATAACACAACGGCAAAATTTCCTAACATCTTGCCATCGCGTCAGAAAATGGTAATGAACCTAGTAGAGTAATTATGGTGACTGTTGCATTTTGAAGCAATGTTTTTCTTTTTTATGTACTAAAAAACTCGCGTATACCATGTCCCCAGATATGTGTCAGAATGGCATTTAAGGATATTATACTTTCCGAATCTCACTGGTACGAGAATCCGAAAGTCCAAAAAGGATTAACTGTTTTAACTAGATAACTTCAATCTATTCTTCTGGAATGTAACCTTGTCACATTCGCTAATAAAACACACTGGTCAAAAGACGAATTTAGCCCAGTTTTACTAAGTGGAAGTTTTAAACGGTAAAAATGTTAACGGGAGGTGTATGTAAATACGCAGAAACTCCAACGCTTATCCAGCACTCCTTAGTCAACCATCTGATCTCAAGTACAAACGTAAATTTCTACAGTATCCTCTAAATGCAAAAACACATATAGATTGATTACTTGTTGATTAGAAACCTAGATCAATTATCTGAATTTTCCTTCTTCTCAAAACCCGCATTTGTGATAACTGTTTTGTCTAATCGAAAGTGAGTAGGGACAGCAGTGTGTAATCACGTTTAGCCCGCGTAGCTAAATTGTTGTTTTCGAAAAGGCGGACAAACGCAGTCTCAAACAAGCTATTGAATGGACACCAAAATATAACGGAAAAACCGATTGGGCTAGAGGTGATTTGTATATGAAAGTACTAAAAATTCAGCTACTCAGAAGAAGCGATAAGCCTTGTGCAATTAACGTTCACGGTTCCCAAGTTATGACGACAAAATAAAGGTTGGGTAACAGCACTGAGTGAACAAGAAAAATATCCAGCTTGTCTCTGAAGTAATATAAATCACGATTACCTGAAGCCATTCGGTTCCCCCGTGCGTAATAACGAGGCTTCGATTGCTCAATTAGATTGCTTGCTTTCTTACCCATGCTAATATGCTAAAATAGTTTGAATTAAACGTTAGCAACTATGACACATGAACAGTAAATATATATATGTACCAAATATCATATTGTTTTTTACTTTACAAGGAATGCAGAATAACGTAACACAAAGCAGGTGTGTGTAACTTGGGCAGTTTTTGATATTGCGGCCGACTTAAATATTTTAACAATATTTGGACAAGGCAATGCAAAAATGCTCAGCCATTAGTTGAAAATATTTCACGAATTTAACATGCTAACATCTTTGCGTGAAAACAATTTTAATCTAAAGCAACTGTTTAAAAACGATAAATGACATTGGCACAGAAGACTGCATTTCATTAGAATATTTGATGTTCAGCGTTCACTGATGTCCGTTGCCTATTTAACACAGAAGGAAATCGCAATCATTGATCTGGTTTCTCTAAGGATTTTCCATCTCCCTTTTATTCCTTCTTACTAGACAGAAAAAATCAGCTCAAAATGTGTTTAAGCATTGATTTAACAGCAGATGGTCTTAAGGGACTAATGTAAAAGTTTTAGATGATTTTAAAACTAGTAATAATTCTGATCTGAAGCGACTGATATTTGGTCGTTAATAACAGTTAGCATTTAATCAGAAGCACAAATGCACAACTATTAACTGTATCCCGTTACGCTTCCATGATCAGTTAGTAATTATCGTTCACAATCGCAATTACTTTATTCCACAAGCGAAAGCTAGTTTATTTTAACCATAAAATGCCATACGTTTAATCAGCAATTTTCAAACGTCTTTTCCAAGAAAACAGCTGTTGTCTCTTGATATCAAACTGCATAATTTAGAAGAGCATAAAATTAAGCGGTTAATGCTTTTGTCCATATCGGCAAATCTTAATAAAATGCAAAAATGCAGCACAACATCTGAAGCTGCGCTGTCCTGAAGCCATATGAATTATCTCCTCCGATGATTCAATAATTCGCTATATATTTTATTACACTACCTGACAGGTTGCTGCAAATCTGCCCACTCAGTGTTACCATGGTAAATTATTTAATGTCGGATCTGCCCTAATATAACAATTGTCATTTGTTTCATACTAGTATGCAATATTTCTCAAAAAGCGTTTTTAGGCATGTGCAATTTTCTATATTCAGCCAGCTTCCACAAGTTATACCAAGCAGTGATATTGATCCCGTACACTACAAAAAATTAAATAATTGCGTTGTTTTTTTGACATTCAGATTTCTGAACGTTAGGTCTGACGACAAACACTTATTCCACTTCTTGGCCTTATTTGATAGATTTCCACGAAGATTTTCGATGGCATACTTAAATTTATTAAGCTCGTCTTGATAATTATTCACTCAGCGAGTAATTTGAGGTTTCCTTTAACGTGTTTAAAATGCCGTCTTGTATTTCGAGTAGTTAGGCAATATGGCAACGATATATTGCGAAACATTTTAAATAACAAATTTTATCTCGTTGGGACCGTACGTTTTATGGATATCACCTAATTTATTTAAGCTCCATAAAAGCTAGATAAAACCATGCTTGTTTGCGGTGATTTTACATTTCGTAAGACATAAATACACAGTGATCAGTGCTCCAGACCCGCATAGTCTTGTTGTAACTCAAGACTCAAAAGCATTCTCTGCAACTCAGATATATTTTGCTTGTATAATCCCAACCTACTGGGAAACAAATAAATTAAAACTTTCTCAATTATGTTGCAATTTAGTTTTCTGCTTCATCGCACGAAATAAAATTAAATTACGAAACACATAACTAATAAGTTCCATAGCCGAATTTTATGTCGGCGCTCAATTCCAACCGCAGATTGTCGGGCTGTTTTTGTAAATCAATAAATGGAAAATAATTTAGTTATAATACACAGTGTGTTTAGATAAAGTCATATTTCATCGAAAGTATTGCGCAAAGCTTAAAACTTTGTAAATACCTCATATTAGAATTTGTTGTTAATAAATCACAAACATCTACTTTGATAACTGTGTCAACAGTAAGATGCGCCATTCTGTCTACAGAGTTAACTCAATTAGTCCAAAGTACCCTAGAACTTAGTCCCACGTCACATATGCCAGTCTGAAGCAACAGGAACATAAACGAGACAGTGTACTAAGTACGTTATATCTGACTATGCCACTAAGATCGTGGCATTCTGATTATGAGTTGCAACATTTTTAAATTCTCCAGATCGTTTGATTTTCATAGATAGATTTACCAAAAGCTGGCAATGTTTACAAAAGCATATTTTTGCAAATATGTCAACTAACTGGATCCTGCTAGCATTTCCAGTAAGAGTAACCTTAATGATCAAATGAAATATTAACTGTAGAGGAAGAAGGCGGACAGAAATTGTTGAAAAGTTAATCGTATGTACATTATTTAATACTGCTTCCTTAATCTCGTTACTGGTATGTACGTAATAATTATCTAAGCTGCCGGCACACTTCATGGGTTGCAAGTCTCCTGATGTGTGAACTTTGTTGATGTGTCTGCAGAGGCGAAGAGATTATTTATATTTCACAGACGCAGAGCAAACAAACCTATCGAAAAGAATCCTTCAATCAATTTAACACTACATAGTATTAAAATATTATGATCGATCATCATACGGCACATCAATTTTCTTATAGGATGTGTTTTAGTAATAAACTTATATCCTACACATATATATATATAAGTTCACATAAAGAATGCAACAATAACATAGCACGTACACATATTAGGGAAACTTGTGATGTGTTTGATACAGTTTTATTTGAATTATATTTTTGAATCAGAATACGGATGTTTAAGTTCAACTTATTCCTTAAAATATCCAGTGAGCAAAATCCTTTAGAAAAACAGCTCATACACGATAAGGACTGTGACTGAAATATCATTAGCGATATCGTTAATTCTCTCACTTTAATCCAGCTTTCCAGTGCGATTTGTTTAGTGAAACTAAAATTTAATGAAATAGCGGTGAAACGTATGCAGGTGGATAAAGGAATAAATAAAAGTAACGTAACTCTCACAATATAACGTAAAGGAAATATAAAGTTGCTAGCTAATACATCACTTGAACGACGAAATGAGTAGTCCTATCGTTAAAAGCGTGCGTTTTGACAAGATGAAATATTGGTAAGTTTGGAAGCCTGCGTTCTGTATATTGCACCCCATTGAATTAAGAATAAGGCTATTTGTTTTCAGTGTCTAAATGCCCCTTAACTCACACTGGCAATATTTTGCGTTGTGTAACGGCCAGCAGCACCTGAGATTGATTCTAAACCGATTTACGTATTTTTCTTATGTCCGTTGCAGCTAGAGTCAGCCAGAGAGTTACCAAACCCAGAAAATGGCATTTCTGGTATATCAAGTTAATAAAGCGTAAAATACAAGAAAAATAATCTGGCTTATATATTTTCATGTTTTCTATTACTTCAATAGCGAATTTGACAACACAAACGTCACTGCTGATGCTGTATTGGAGAAGTTAGCCATCGGTAACCCCAATTCTCCTGGGGTCGACATCGTACAAACGAAGACTTCAAGCAGTAGCTAGGAAACCAGCAGAACCACTGGAGGCATTCTGTCAGCGATATCTAGAGCAGATTAGTTTTTCTCTGGTATGGAAGCGAAGGAATTTTCCTTCTATCCATATTGGAGGTAGCCGCACGAAACATATCAATAACCATGCAATAATGCTACATCCCTGCTGCCCAAAGATATGACTTAAAATGATTACCAAGGCCCCATAACTTAGTAGCGCAACATCTACGTGGCTTCCGTCGAAAACATTCATGTAGGACTAATGTATTAAATGCGCGCTATGTTTGGTCTGAAGCACTTGATGATGGAGCAGATGTTGAGGTAATACACCAGTATTACTCAAGAGTATTTACCCTGTACACTAACAAATTCTTCTTCACAAGCATAACATGGCACGGCCTTTAAAAATTTCCCTGCTGTTTTGTTCCATCTGCAATTTTATTTACACGCACGCGTTCGGCATATTTTGCGTTTGTTTATCTACCCAATACATACAAACTTCAAAGTCATAATGAACAATAATCGAGATATCTTAAAATCCCTATGGGTCCCAAATCCACGAAAAGTCACCGTATTTTTCACATTCAGGCTGTGATAACTTAAAGGAAGCTAAGGTATAAGAAACATATTAAATCTACTATAAACTATTGTGCTGAATGAAGGGTTGGTCTAGCAAGTAAAACATTGCAGATTACGTGTAAACCCATCATAATGAGCTCAAATGTCTGATCAATTGTGGACACAATGAATGAGATTAAAAAGGAAAGTTGCTGTCGTTTTTACTCGAAGCTTTCGAATCTGTGCTTCCAGATACGTGGATCTAGGAAGATTAACACAAGGTTGTAGCCGTCGAAATATTTATTCGCCATCGGGTCGACGGTTTACTGCATACAAATCAGCAGCGATGGTGTTATCAGTGATGACAATTATGTGAGGGGGCACGACAACAATAACTCGGTTCCGCTATTCTTCTACACCTATTAACTGCTTGATTTAGAAATGTAAACCACAGTGTTTAATTTGTTACCGATCGATTTCACTTGTAATCATCGACGTTTCCCACAGTTAAGCCACTTCGTGTATGAAAGAACTTTACCATTTGATTAATTCAAGTATCGTCAACCACACTGATTCTTCTCTTTGCAACGTTATTGTTGAGTTTAACAGATTGGACATATATTTTCCCACAAAAGTGGGGCTACGATGTGTTGTAACCTCCTCCAGCTGACTTAAAACAAAAATAAAATTTATATTTGTCAACAATGCAGAGCTGTTCTTTGTGTGCAATCAGACCACAATTGATAGTGCTGACCACTTAAATATCAAGCTATCTTTAATTTGTACAACAAAGTAAAAATTAACCAGGTTATTCGTTGTAAATATCTCAAGATCAAAAATAATATTGTTCACATAAAAACATATATCAATTCTAGAAAATGAATCGTCCACAGATTGTAGTACATTTTTCGGCAAGGATGTTTCTAAATAGTGCAAAATCTCACAAACTTCATCAACATTTAGTTTGATATTTACTCTCCACTGGAATTTATTTTTCTTCGGTTTTACTTTCCATGCATAAAACACTTGTGTAGTCTGAAAGAGAATGCATTCAAAACAAAAGAACATGATGCGGTTTAATGTTTTCTTTTCTATTAAAACTGCGTTGAACAGTCTAAACAACCAAACCAAACTGGGGAATATTAGTTGCCGGGATGTCTGCCGCTATCTAAAATGCGTAGTGAAGTCTTTAAACGAGCGTCAAATCCAACTGTAGATATGGAAGAAATGAACAAGAACTTCCGTGGCTTTTAGGATAATTCCATCTCTCACACATCTCCAATATTGGATCGGCCCACAAACTCTTTGCCAGCCACTGAAACAAATACAGTGCGCAATAAACTACCATAGCTAAATTTCAACAAAGCATGTTGTCCGGTCCGCCCGATGTCCTTGAAATATGTGACGATTCCTTTGCGCATCCTCCCACTGAACTATACACGTCGTGCAAGAAAGGGTGATATATCGCTGAATGCAGAAGTGCCAGAAATAGACCTGCGTCAAAAAGGCCGGTTACATACCGACCAAGTGCCTTCACCTCGGAAAACTAGCAGATATTCGAAAGTTGCTGAAATTGCTTAATCAGACTCATTCAGATGATCTGGTAGAGTTTGCTGCTCGGAGTTTGAGGTCTACTCAAAACGCATTAGCCCATCTTGTATAAACATTGCTGTTGTCATTAGACAACAAGGTCAAATCCTAACACATGTGTTTCTTGATCACATTAATTATATAGACTGTTAACCTATGGGTTTCTTTTGAGTAACTTGCACGCTAATGGAATTCCACCCTCTACTCTCCACCTTTTGAAAGACTATTTCACTGGACCTGCTCAGTGTACACGACTTGGAGGTAAAACATCTTCACCGCTCCCCACTGTCTCTGGACTTCTTTACAGTTCATACTACATTTATACCATATTTTAACCTACATCCCCGCAATATCTGCCCCTGCTGATACAATATTACTGTGATATGCGGAAGGCTAATTATTGGGCATGCAAAAACGGACCCCAGCCTCATCAGCTAAATAACAAACCCAACTGGACTGCCTTGGGTTATGGTTCACAACTCACGCTTTAAAACTAAAAGCATGAAAATGCGATAGCGTTATTTATCCTACATAAGGCTATGGATATCTGCAACTTCTCACGGTATAGCGCGAACATCAAATATATGGCGAGAATTTGCAATTTATATTGGGTGTAACAACAAGTAATGATATTTCCTGGTCCTCAAGTTTAAGGATGTTTTACAAAGGAAAAGTGCCTTTATTCGACACCCTTCCTTTGCGATCCTTCTGCTGTCTCACGTCCCATAATTCGGGGATCTATCACCCCATATGTCTTGACCTGTTGGGACTATTGCTTTAGTGTGATATGTTCTTTGTTTCTATGCAAGCAATTTAAATTACATTGTAGGTCCCGGCCGCAAATATTTTCGTGTAGTAGAATTTCTATGCAGACCTTTGATGAGATGCTTGTGTCTACTTACAACAATTCATATACAAGGTTTGCTTTCAGAATACGTATTAATAAAACACCCTATATTCATGGCGCTCTAAGTGTGTATCAACATCCTGAACCAGTGAAGTTGTAGTGCAATTTCGCGGAGTGTTGCATTAGTGCGTACAATTATGTGCTTGAACACAGATGTGCAAATTTGCTGTACATGTCGATAAATCATCGCGAAACGCAACGGCTATCAAAACTGATTATGAACTGAGTTTTCTACTTACCTAGTCACTATCAACCTCATATTAGACCCTTCTCAAACTAAATAAAATTAAAACTTTTAAAACAAGGATGGTCTTTTCTTGTTGAGCAAAAATTGCTCAAACTTTATGTGCGTTGCAAAGGGGTTATGTTGTGCTCGAAGTATTACTGTGTGTGAAATAGTTTGTCAGTTATCCGCCAACTTTGTGGCCATATGGTTGACAAATTAACTTTTGGCCAGTTTGGTGTTGGAAAGATCAAATCTTAAGCTCAATGCTTTTGCTGGTGGCCAGAACTAAGTGCAGATATTGGAGGAATGCTTATTATTTTCCAAACGTTAGGCATATGATTATACACCAGCTGTCTAATCAGATACCCTCGCAGAGAAGGCGTGAGCATTGACAAAATTTCCACATGGATTCCTAGGAACTAATTCTGCAGCAGTACTATAAATTTGTGGTAATGGATTAGTATTCTAATTAGCCGGAATCATTCCTTACTGACAAACCAAATTTTTATTTTCCTGCTGGGTTAAGGGAATAGTTTTCAGTAGGAAATTAGTATAGTTATTAGTTATAAATAAAAATGGTCCACAGTTTAAAAGTTTTAAACAATACTCAATAGCTGTGGGGACTTGTGTGTTATCATTTTATGCTCCACTACATTCACGCTCTTATACTCTTGCTGATAAACTTGTCGGCCCATCATCATGTGCTCTTACCTCGTTTACGGAACATGATGGCTTTGCCGAGAAGTTCCTTCTATAATATCTCCAAGCTGGGTATTCTACCGGTGGAGATACACTCGCCAATTTATATAAATCCAGATAATTAAGGAAGAACATGTTTGGATTGGGAACCGCTGATGTATGTTATTTATAAGTCGATTAGTTACGTCTTCATTCAGAGGAATTGGTAATAAGAACGGAAGTGGTACGGTTCAAATTTTGGATCTAGTGGACTCATCTGTACAAAGCGGTATTTTGACGTTTTACGTTACAAATACTCAGGTCAGTAACTATGTGACTATTACTATTCAGTGTCAGATTCTCATGAGATTTGTGAGAATATTGTACCTGTAAGTAAGTTTATCCGGTTGCATTAACTGTGCCAGCAAAATTGGAAAAGGTTGAGTACCGTTGAAGTTGCTGTGAAAGTAGCGATTGTACATGCAATACCAAATAAATGATTATTTTTATTAATTTTCAAAAATTGAGAAAATCTATGTAGCCGTGGATTTTGACTTAAAATGCTGTTTTTTATTGTTTCATGACTTATTTGGATGAATAATAATTTAAATCCGATTCCCGGGGTATTAAAACTCTACATCGTTACCTTAAAATATTTTCTTTGACTTCAGGTTTCCTTTTAGTCCATTAAAAGTTATGTGCTACAAAAACAACAACCAAGCTTTCCTTTGGAATTAACCTAGATAGCGGACTTCTATTATCACAAGATTGCTTGTTTGCCATTGGTTAGTTGGAGAATTTACAAATCGTGGCTTCAAGTAAAAGTTCCCAGGGAAAGGCATCAGCTTTTTCTTTGGCAACTAGCGACTACAGCTAAATCACATACAGCAAATCATAGAAAAGCTTTTAGGGATAATGAAATGAAAAATGCTTATGTGTGCTATGCAATGCTAATTAGCGCAAAAAGGTATAAAAGCAAAATAGTAAGCATACCATATCTTCAAAGTAAGATTTACAATGCTTGCAAAGCGTAAAAAATATGAGAATTCTAGATTATGATGGCATGCACTTGATCATATTTTCTGAGAGTACTCTGGATTGGTTCTAAAAATGTTATTATCGTTTATTTGGTGAAACTAAGAAAAAGGAAGCCAGCAGTAAATCCGGTGATTATTAACTCAGGGTATTTCACTTTTGTAACAGTGGGCATATTTCTGATAGAATTTTTAACAGTTTTGTTGATATTATATAAATAAACTTCCACTTTTTAAAAAATATCAAACTGCATAATTCATATGTAGAAAACAGGAATAGTCGTACGTGGTGGCAGCCATTTTGATACAGTGAGAAAATAATAAGTCCCGCTTAATATTACGCAGTCTAAATATTGACTTTTACTCTGCGCTCTTTCTAAACAGTAGGAACAGGTAAATGGATAATTCAATTGATTTTGCATAACAAAATGTCTTTCTGAAACGACAACAATGTTTAGATTTTTCGTGTGTGACTGCAACGGAACAGATTCTTATTATCGGTCCTTTTATCACTGTAAATATGCATAATGAATCAACTGAGTGTTTATCCGTCGTGGTAACCGAATGTCGTCACCTCGCATGATATCTCAATGTTACTTCCGACAATGAAACAAAACATAGCCGGATTAATGATTTATGTTTTATGAAACAACTAAGTAAAAAGAACAGCTGAAGAACAAGCATTAAATCATATGTTTGGCGTTTAGTAGATTAAACCCAAAATTCTCTGTAACTGCACTTGAGAAATCCTCTGCCAGATGTCATAACAGGAACTAAAAATACATACGTACTAACCGATACGCGATCAACGTTTAGTGTTAAAGCTAATGGTTGAATCTGAATGAAATAATATATAACTATATCATGGATTTTATTTTGTTTTACTTTGTTGTGATTTATTTCCTTTATTTTCCTTTTTAGAATTTAAGCCGTTAACGATTTGTTCTAGGGGGTGGGATTCAATGCACATTAGATGTATTTAGCAAGTAGCGCAGTTATAAGGCACTTTACAATGGATCACATTCCTGTGCGCAAACACATTATGAAGAGTGGTAACCAGCCAAGTCCGTATTTATGAGCCTGGGGTAGGGTTCTAACGGCCGAACTTACACTCTTGACGGCCAAACGCTATATCCTACACCCTCCGTGAAGGACCTAGGTGTACTTTAACGCTACGATTTGAAGTCCGTGGACAACACGAACAGGTTATATCGGAACGGACTACGCGTGCTTTGGGCGCTCAAACGTAGCTTCGGCACATGGTCTGGGACTCTACACCTTGTCCTACCGTCGGGTGCGAGTCGACCTCATTATTACCTACCGAATTCTACATCTCGGTGAGTTCCTCATGCTAAGGTCAATGCTGCACTTACGAGAGTCATGCAGCACACGCGGACACAGATACAAACTTGTCGTGCCGGATGTGAAATGTGTTCCCCACCCACTGTGCTTCGAAAGAAGAGTGATAAAAATTTGGAACATTTTGCCTGAACATGTGATTGAGGCAACATCTGTTTAACCGTTCAAAACGTTGTTAGATTTGTATTTTACCTCTATTCGCTTCAGAGAACGACTGCGCACTTACGATGACATATCACATTTGTGAATCCTGAACTATCGTAAGTCGAATATTTTAAATATTACATGAGAATGACAATGATATTCACGGTTGACCATTTTATAACGTTTTTCGCCATATTTCGAAAGAGTTGTACAGAATCCATTTCTACTTGCTCTATAATACAGTATTCAGTATTCAGTATTCATTATCCGCAAACCTCTAGAATTTATATGTAGAAGATTTACGGCGAGCTTATTATTTGCTTTTGATGGGTCGCGTTTTTATTGTGGCTAAATATTACAATTTCGTTGCACTTAAATACGTGTGCCGCAGTGCGGTGATTGTGATGAAATGCTGTCTTGAATGCATTACGCTTACTACTGCTACTTTAGTAAAGGGAGATAAAATATCAATTAAATAACATCACAAGTATCATTAACGGCTACCCGTAACCCAAGTTCCTAGTGCGATATTCCGGTAAAATAAACGGGTGTTCAATATAAAGATAATTGCAATCACTGTAATCACTAAAAATAATTTCTCGTATGCCTAGATAAATGACATATGTTGCCCAATAGGCTATTTTGCAAAATATTTCGATAATAGGTTAAAAATATGCAAACTTCTTTAAGAGGAAATCAATTATTATCCCCTAAATAAATGGAAAATTACTAAACTAAGCACTCTAGCAAACAATATTTCATGTGGTCTGCGTTATAAATTACCAAAACATACTTTGAATAGCGAAGATGCAAGTCACGCCTAGATAATAATGATATTCAGCAAGTTAAGTAAATCTATTTGTTTGGTAATATGCGCTTTTATTATTTAGTACTTATGCAATGACAAACTTCGACTCAAAATTACCAACACAGACTAACAAATGCAAAAATATCCGGCGCACGTATACAGTGAAGTCAGATAATTGTGCATTAAATCCTAGGAAAACAAACCTTATTTACCATTTAATTTTAATATTCAGCTAAAAGCATATATGAGAGGTAATTAGTAATGGCAACTAAAGTTTTGATGAATTTTTTCCGAGTGACATAGACTTCAACCTATCCCACGGAGTAGAAAAGATGCATACACAATTAGTTTTATTCAAAGGAATCTTAGACGACATTGTCATATTTAATCATGAGACATATCCCATGAACATAAGCTGCTGGTGTTAGCGGCTAACAAAAGTGGACGAGGTAATAATCCTTTTAAACTATAACCACAAATAAACTTGTTAATGCAAACTTCTTAGTAAATAATTAAAACTGCACGTTCTCCTACCTGCACATTTGCTTTACATGGGACTTGTCAAAAATGTGATTTCCTAAGCGCCATAGAGCATTGCTCAATTTTTTAAAGGATATTTTAAAGATGCTACTGGTGCTGCTTGAAGTGAAACTTTACCAAACCTACCACACATGTCTTTTAAACCACTGTTAACATTTATTTATCACGAAATAAATCAAAGTGTTATATTGCCTAGAAACAATCAAACCAAGGTATAGAATGATATATTCTATACCACAGCATAGTTTAATACAATCAGGTAGCGTTGCTAAATATTTTCACTGAAAGCGTATTATAAATATACGGAATTCAGTTCATCGATAGAGAAAATATTAAAAATGTGAATTTCAATTCCAGTTTGTAAGTGCTTATGGCTTTTTTTGCTGTAACGTTTCATGTTACGTTCCACGTTTTACCATAATAATAGGTATTCATATTACAATTTATTGCCAAATTTTGGTGCACGCAAGTTTGATTAATAATATGTTACGTTACACCTACCTCACCAGACCATACATAAAAACCACAAAATAAAATTTTTTATAAAATCAAATGACATTATACAAAACAATAAGGTAACAAGTATTGCGCACTTTTAATTTTTGTGTTTGCCAGTTTGCACGCCATCTAATTTTATAATGAGCCATATTCGCTGTCCCAAAGAGTGATGTCGCACTGCCGTTCATATTTAAATATGCGCATAGGCAAGTGATGAATATAGTTCGGTAAATATCACACTACTTTCGATGAAAACTAATATGCGACAAGATAAGCATTCGGTTCCCGGCTATTTGCCAATGTACACTGAGCTCGACTGACACGTCGTAAGCAGCCAGGTGTGCGGGAGCACAATAATTTTTTGCATCAATCCACATAGGTTGCTTTCCTTCAATCTCGTAATCCATGAGCTGAAAACGAATGAAGCGCGACTCTTTTTGTTCTCTAGCGTGCTCGTGGACACCGGAATGGAGCACAGTTTCGTATTTTTATCAGTCGCCCATCCATGTATGGTGAGACGGGTCTATTAATTACTGAAAGTTCGAAACCCTCCTTTAAAACTTAAACAAAGAAGTTCAAGGGTAATGGCAGGCTCCCTAGAAACCCAATCCACCATTGATTCGACTTGGTTTCCTTTCAGTGGTCTGCGACAGACTCACACGTGATGCCCCACCGGTTCCGTCGATTCGTACTTCCGTATCCAATTGTGGCAAGTTTTAACGGTCACATTCACTGTGTGCTGGCGAACTGCTTCCATTCATCCCCTTACTCGTGCTCCTTCATTATAACCTTCTTCACTTCCTTTGAGTGCCGAAAATGCAAGCCAACCATTGCCTTTAGGCGAACTGCACTTTCAATATTCCATGGCAAAATACTTGGCTGTGGATTGTTACACCAACTCATACGTCGTTCAACTCCTTAAGCTAGTTTTAATTGGTGGGAATCGCTTTGTTGGACAAGGAAACACAGATCTTCACGGTGCATCCATGACACTGTACCTGGTAGAAACTCAATCATAGCAGCTGCAACCCTAAGACTTACCACGTCTGAGGTCCTATTGTGTGAAAGCGCCGGGCTATACAAGCACATTTACACTCCTGCACATTTGAGCTGTGCAAGCACGGTTCATATTAATTGAGTAAGGACACAATTTATACGTCCCTCAGCGCAACCTCTGCCGTTCAGCCTTATTCAGTTGCCCGAGGAGACAACTTGGCCGAGAAAGTTTATAGAGAAGGATGCATATGAAGGATGCTAATAGATGTCTGCTGTAATTTGGAGCCATGCCTCATGTAAAGTGGCTTGGACGTCCAATCTTCATTTCTACCTAAGTTCCTCTTTGTTTTAAATTGGGCTTTTTTGCTCTATAGGAATTTATCTAAAGTATCTAAAGTATACTCGCAAACTAGTGCTTTAGATTTACCCCCCCAAACATCCATAACATTTCTTTAATTAATGTCATAAATTACTGTAATTTTATTTCCTTTACGTTCACCTTTGATTTGAGAAGAAGATATTTTAACTTTAAAATCGTTCTCTTTATTCCATTTGCAATTTCTATTTGTAAACAGACGCACTTATAGTTTCTGAATAAAAACCAGTGCTCATGTGATCCGTCGTTTTATATCCTTGCTTTATTTTTCTTGGGTTTCTGGTCATTGAATTCCCTTCATTATGGCAATGGAAAAGTAGGAAATTTGAATTGTTCGGTGTCGCTACGTTGCTTGTAAATCGATGTGTCGAAATCTAAACAAGCAATCCTACACACCTGCACCTTTCAGCGGCGCACGCACGGTTCATAGTAATTGAGTAAGTATTAAATTTGTACGTCTCACAGCACAACCTCTTTGCTGTTCAGCTTAATTCTGTTGCCTAAGGCGACAACTTGTGCGAGGTGGTATAGATGATATTTACGACTGAAAACCAGAATTCGCTAATTGGAACGCAGTTGCGCGGTGACTGCTGTGGTGTTGTGTGAGGAAGATAAAAATAAGATCGCTCTATGAAGTGACAAATCCCTGTGTCCATGGGACAAATTAATCTACAGTAGGGCAGCTTACGTAACCTTATGCTGCCAGCGAAGTGCAATATTCAATATTTTAGAATACAAAAAGAGGACAAACTGTTTTAGATAGAACTTCTAGGTAACTAAGTAATCCCGTTTTATTGTTTCCTGGCGTTCATGAATTTGTCTCTGGGCTTAGTTTTGTAACTACGTTACTACAAATAGCAGCATATTTTTGCTTACAGCTATATATAAAATATGATAAAACGAGATCACCAAGGAGCTTCCGGTACCGTTCGGTGATAAACACCAGTAATCTCAAAATTTGCTTATAGTAAATGTTAGGTAAACTACTTACGTTTTATGTTGCCATGTGCTTTGCTGTCTATAGGACCACCAAAATTATACGTCACGCGTAGAATTTGTACGTCGCTGAAATGAATCATAAGTAAATCTTCTGATAATGATGTAACAGGACTTGATAAACCTAAACATACATGCCATACTTTTGTGATACTCAGTCTTTACACCCCGCAAAGAGGACAACAGTTTAAGCAGGCTCCGCAGAAAGTCGGCGAAATTTTTCTGCCTTCGAGTGTCACAACCTTGTTACGCCTTCCAGGAACATGTAACTAAAGCTCTTACCCTATCTTTTTTCAAAGCTCTTTGACGATAATCTGTTACACTTACATTACATGCTATAGCTCATGACCAGCGGAAGCGGGCACTAATACACAAAGGCAGTAGAAAGTGCCAGAATGAGTCACTACAAACCCTTGACATCAATTTGAATAAAGCTATTTGTGTGGAAACTGCATTTATGTATCTCGTCGACCCGAGATGCCTGCACACGAGTAAGCGTTTTCCTTATTAATTTTTATTTTCCCCTTGCTACATTTTATGTTTTCTCACTTATTACGTGCTCTGTAAACACTCCCAATATTGCTTGGTGTGCGCACGTTCCACCTCCTAACTCCGTTTTTACGGCAAGGCAGTTACATCTTTAATCGCCCGAACCGATAATTCCATCACCACTTGATCTACCTTTTCTCAATCTAACCACTCTACGGGATATGTCAAGCTCCTTCCATTTTTACCCGTTATAATTCATCGTTCATTGTTCAAGGTGCCGAGGATCTACTTGCCCCTTTTCGCAGCTGGCTCAGATTGCTTTAATACATTGTGGTCATTCTGTATCAGCACTTATCAGCAGATCAGCGATCTATGTCCCCAAGCAAATGTTGTAAGCATATGGCGTAGTTAAACAACGAGAAATTGTCCAAAAACGTTAGTAACGATAAGTCGGAAATTCAAGGTGAGATCGCGCCGGAACCTTTCTTATTCGTTTGACCTACTGGTCATTTGCCCGAAACAAATATTTGCGGTAAATATTAAATCGATGTCAATGCACCTAGCTAACCATTTTATGGATATAACAATTAGCCAGGTGCTAGCATTGAGCAATGCGGCATACAGCACAGAATTACGGAGCTTCATCCCCGACCAAAGCTCTTGTAGCAAATTGCCTGTTTAACACAGTATTAGTTTGACTATGCCAAATGTTCGTGCCTTATGGAACAGAATTATATTATTTTAGCTAACGGATTCCTTTCAGACGGCCAGGTAGTTGACACAGACGTCTGATCCATTTCCAACTGATTCATTTTATGCACTCTATGCAATTAACAGGTCCGTAGCACATCAGCGAGTTTGCTTAAGCCACGTACGTTCAGATACTGCATAAGTGCACCTGCTATGATTGATTTCTAATGCTGAAATTAAGGGGAAGCAGTTTTGCTAGACGAATATTAGTGCGACCCATTATGGTACTTCCATTATGATTAAGAGTGATTCCGGTTCGTTTACTTATTGGTGTAATCTCACTTACTTCTATTCAGCGCTATTAAAATTCAAGTGCGTTTTTACTAGATGCCTGGCTGCTACTTGCAGCCTCTGCGGTCGAATCTTAGTTACTCCCGGAGATTTGTGATTACCCAGAGTTAGCAACAACTAAAACACATGCTTTTGCAGTGAAAGACTTTTGTTGAAGGTTTGCTGAAGGTTTGCAACAGAAACCAGCAGTTCATATGAGCTCGTAACACTGTGAAAGGTATGAAGCAATGAAAACGTATTAGAGCGGGTCCCGTGTACCAGTCAGTAGCAATCAGTGCTAGGATTCTGTGCTGAAACTTACGTAGGCCATTGCCATGGCTGCAAATACTATGTGAATTATGCAACATTCGTTATCTGTTTATATCTCACCTTTAACTTTTCGGATCACCTTCATGAAAACTTTACAATATGTAACGTATAAAATTCAGGATTCCCCATTGGGGCAGTCGCTGTGAGCTAACCATGCTAAAACGTCTAGGGATATGCACCTACATGTTCCACTCCTCAAATTGGCTGTTCGGCTGTGTTCAATGCGTGTGATATAAATGTACTTGTGGATGTTTTCCATTTGACCCCTGGGGGTTTTAAAATTATAACTGTTAAATAGCCTCTTTACATGGCTTTGGTAACAAGTTGAAATATATGCTACATAAATATTATCATCTCACACTTGGATGTTTCGCGTAATATAAACAAGCAAACAGTAGAATAAATAGCTTATTGCAACCAACAGGTATATTCTAACTATTCTGCCGACCGTAATTTCTTCTTCGGTGAGCAGAAGATAAATCTAAATATGAGACGTGGTTGTACCAATGGTGACTGGAAATTACCTAAGGCAGACTGCACTTCAAACTTTGCAATAGCGATTCTTGCATTCAAATGTTTTGCAAATTAAAGTCTACCACTATAAGAACGATTTGTTCACTCAATTCTGACGAAGAGCCTGTTGGAAGATGTATTAAAACAACAAGACAAGTGTCCTAGTTCCTCAAACATGTGTTTGTGAACAGAATCATGGAATCAAACATCTGGGTAATCAATAGGTTAATAGCAACGTTAGCTGGGTTACAAAGAATTGCGCCAGAAAGAATTCCAGTTTCTCTTTCGAAACAGGGGTATGTCATAAAAAAGGCCCATGTAATTATTTATTTCAGGCAGTGTCAGTTTCAACGGTTGTGATATATGTCGAGCTCTAGGTTCGACAAAGTTTTGCTTCAAGCATCATGTTCTATTATTTCGCGGCCTTGTGAAAAGAATGTGGTCTTATTGTAAAACCAGGTTGGTGATGTTGCTCATAAGACAGCGTTGCTTGACATTAACTAGGGTATGGTTGATATCCGACCTTTAAATGATCGACCGCTTATCCTTTACATAGAAAGTCTTCGGTTTACGAATTTCAGTCAGGCTGCATAATCACACATATTGTTTTAGGTCGCAATGTTAGCTGGTGCTTTGCATCGCACTGTCCAGTGCTGTGGGTGCTGTTGTGTAGGTCTGTCACTGGGACTGTAGCGAAATTATTCGTCGAGGTTGCACATATCATCGAATTGCTCAGCACCGTTTTTCGTGCAGTAGTTGCCTTGAGTCGGATCTCGGTTGGTAACTTGAAGCGAATTGTGCAAAAGAACTTGTGTCATTCCTAAGAAGCGTGTAGCAATCTACTTATCAGTATGGACTGCAGCCTATTCGTGATAAAGTAATTCTCATCCACGATTAAATAATAACGGTTTCCAGGGGCATTCAAGATATGCTATACTACATACATTAAATAAACTAAAAATGCATTCGCTTGACAATAGGTCAATTTTCCCGATCGAAGGCGATCAATTGTTACACAACGGTGTTCACAAGTGATCTCATTTAACAAAGGAAGAGAAATATTTTACTCCAACATGCGGAGTATTCATGTATGCAGGTTCTATCATTGTTAAACTAAAGGCAAGTTCATATCAATCCCAAAAATGCATTGTGTTGGCTGTTGCGCCTAAGTGACCGTGTTTGACTGTAACGTTGGGTTGGGGATACACCATATTCAAGAAAATATATCGAGTTCTGCTTCCTTCAGTCGCCAATTTGGTTTTGGTCTCATCAATGAATATTAGCGTATTCCAACGTGCAATTCTTTCACCATCTACAATCGAATAACTAAAGGTATAATTGATTCAACCTGTACAATTCGCAGTAACTCAACTTCATAAGCCATTAGCATTTGGGATAAACCGCATGCTATTCGTATACCGTGTCCAACATCTGGAATAGCCGTAGAATGGATACAATGGAAAAAGAACAATAAATTTATACGGGTAAAGGATCACCTCCTAGTTTGTCCGTGTGGTGGATACGAAAGGATATGGAAAAACAATAATGCAGTGTTATTATTTTAAAAGTGGGACTTATCGTTTGTTTCGCTGTAGTACTGCAATCCGTGTACTTTCACAGCACAAATATGTAACTGCAAATAACTTTAAAGTATATTCCAGGGGAGATGGAAATGTGGTACTAGGTAATAAAGAATAGGTGATTAGGCGAGTCATCTGAATGTCTCATAAATTAGCTAATTGATGATGCAGAAAGGAACACTTACGGACGAGCATTCCACTAGTGGCACACGCGTACGGAAAAGAAATTCTTGCGGCAATCCAGGCAACTGTACTATTCTGCTGGTTTTAGTGCGTGACCACTCAAAATGGTATTACTGCTGAGTTGCAGTAAAAAGCGGCACATATGGTCCGCGTCATGCAAATATAAGTGCGCCTTTATAAATGCACCTATTCTTTGGCGGTAACTTCCGCTGAATATCCTAAATTGGTACTTCCTCTCTGCGTCTGGAAGATGGCGCATTAAAATAAGGTATTTTGATGCCCGACGTCGGAGCTCCTGTAATACACAACGGTCGGGATTTAACCATGGAGGTCAACTTTAGGTGTATATTCGACATGTGGACGAACATACGTACTATGATTTACCGGAAATAAAAGCGATATATTTATACCAATGCCCGTCCTAACAGGTCTACATGCTGATTACCAATTTTGGTGGCTTTCACGGGTTGCCTGGAAGAACCCAGATCATCCTAAATCGGTACGCCCAGATCACTTTCGGTGGCAGCTAGCTGCAACACACAACTTCAGAGCCTCCAACAGTGGTTGTTTTAGGGTCCTGTGAAGAGCACCTTGCAGTTACTCAAATCGAATCACAGTGAATATTGGATGGACCACTGATGTACCTGGTTTGCTTCACCCTAAAGCAGTTGCTGGTCAGTATTCTCATGAAAATAACGCCAAACCTTGACGTCATAGGCAAACATCAGGAGGTTGGATGATATTGCTTGTGTGAGGTGATTGATAAATACGAAAAGCAATCGGGAACCTAGCACCGAGCATTAATGCACGCTACATTTAAATTTTATGGATTAAGAGAAGAAGCTTCTTAGTTTGACAATTAACCGCCACTAAAGGAGATAGTTGGCGGTTTAGTTTAGAAGAGTGTCACCGGTCCAGAGATGCTCAATCTTGGAAAGGAGTATTCGATGATCTGGGCGGTCGAATACCTACGAGAAAAGCGGGTAGATCACATGCACTTCCCCTCTAGATTTATCTGACTGAATCCAGCTGTTTCCTGTAATTAGCAAAATTGTTGCGCACAATTTGTTTGTTAAAATCCATGCTGCTCTGTATTACTGACGTTAGAATATTCAAAATATCCTACCAGCGCATCGGGTATGGAAGATGTCGTAACCTTAAACAGTTTTGGAAGAAGGGACACTGAGCAGTTGTTCGAAGCATGGTACAGCTTCCAGCTTTGTGAATGGGTGTTATAATGTTAACTTTCCTCACGGCACTAAGTTAGTTATGGTTTAGGCAGCGCTAGAAGAATTGAGGCTCTGGCTCTGCTAGTTGACTAACTGTTGCTCTCAGTGGGTCTGAGAGAATAAGATCCAAATCGGCAGCTTTGTGCTTGCATGGAAATTTTAGCTTTTGCAAGGCAGCTTTCATGGTACATATGTAAGTGGTTTCCGGCAGCAGAGGGATACAAGCGGGAGGGTTACTTGGTAGCAACAACCTTTGGAAGGTGGGGCATATTTTATCCGCAGTGCGTTTGTAGCTTTTGTATCCGTTCGCGTTGGGCCATAAGCTGTCGCGAAACAGAGCTCCTTCCCTTACCTTCCTTAGAAAATTAGCATGCATATACAGCGGTTCTTCTTTGGAGCTGACCGTTAAACCATACTCCGCTTATGCAGGGCATTTTCCTCTCTGAGCAATAGTATGCAGTGGTTTTGTTGAGCTGCATATTTGTTCCATGTTTCTAGTGATTTGGAAAATCCGTACTCTCGCTACCCAGCGTTGCCTTATGCTATCATTTTTCATCTTCTGTTAGTAACAAAAATAACTGCTTATGCAGTTTGCAAACTTTTGCCTCTGGAGCATCTGTAACCAGCCGATTGAAGGTTTTTACGTACTTAGGACAGGCGGCATTCGAGGGGTCTTTGACAAGGAACTACCAGGTTGTGGCACTGACGAAATTAGATATTTGGTCCTAGCCTGTGATATGTCTCGCCGTTTCATGGCACGCATCTCTATATTCTGCATAGCTGATAAAGTTTAAATTAACAACTGCATGTTCACTGCGATCTAACGGACAGTCTACAACGAACGTATCAAACAAATATTCTTGTTTGGTAAGTATAAGATAATTCGCAGATGACATATTTCCTGTGCTGCACCGAGTAAGCAAGGTGGCATGATTATGAAGCGGTCCAATAGTTACAACCTCTTGCAGTCGGATATAAATTGTTCTCCGATCGTGGCATGGGTTTCAAAACATAGCACATTTTCATCGGCCATTTTCGATATGTGACCATTCCAAACTCTAAGAGTTTCCCGGATCTTTCTTGTAGACGTCGCACAGTGAGATGCTTCTTTACAGACATTTGAAACTCTCGCTTTTTCCTTTGCTTACTGCTGTTTTGGGATAATTTTACTAAAGCGTGGACTATGCAATAAAGCAAAAGTATCCCAGTTAGGTATTTTAATTTTGAGCTTACAGCGCAGAATACGAAATTGCGTGCTAGTTACACACATCAGCACAATTTATTTTTGGCCGTGACACAACGATACTTTGTCGCACATCACTGGATCTATGCTTATTCGTCGTGCTTTTATATATCTGCAACATGGTACCATTTTCTCGAGCACAATCCAATGCATCCTATTTTAGCTTGAATGCTAAATTCAGGTCAAAATAATGCCAACCTCCAAGCGCCAAAATATGTGCTATTCCAACCACCGGTGTCATTGTTTTGTTGCACTTGTTAAGGCACTCCAACGCCTGATGTAGGTATCCTTCATCGTTTTAATCTAAGGCAGCATAGAGCAGTTACTAGTTTTACGGAAATATACATAGCACAATCCAAAGGTATAATCAAGAAAATACTCCATCTCGCCTCACGTTTACGTCGGCATACTTAATTGCAGCGCCAGTTAGGAAAAGCTGCAAGCACACAACTGCGAAGTGAACGCGGCGCTCTTGACGTCTGTGTCAGAAGCAGAAAAACTGCTTAAAATCGTGGGTAAATCTTTCTGCTTGTTCCTAACATTGGCTTTACAATCGAGACGCTCGGCGTGCTACACTCTAAAAACCTATGTGAATTATGTTCTATACGTATTAAGGAGGCATATTGTGTCAAAATTGCCGCAAATTTTTCCTTGCGAGGTGCGTTCGAGTTAAGCCTAGTTGGGTCATGTTCTTAAAATAACGAGATTATGTATGGTTATAAGAGGAATGCTTATCCATCCCGTTATTAAAATGGGTATTCCTTTTATCTCATAATGCGACTATATACTAGCCTGGTCTGAGGCTATAGTGGCTCCCAAAGTCAAGGTTACTTTCATTCTCCTGACCAAATGCATAGAAAACCAACAACCCGGTACTAGCGAACTTTTAGTTGCGGTTGAATGTTCTGAATGGGTATCGGAGTACGCTGACATGCGAGTCGAATAAGCGCTCCCAGGAGACAATTGATGGTCACTGGTCTCATATTCACCTGACCTTATTAACAGCAGGAAAATCTTCCTGTGATGTGTCTAATCGCCAACATAGACATTGGGTCTCTTTACACTCGCTGGAACTTATAGATGCTGGCTGGCATATTCCGGCTGGAAGCGAATGCAATAAAACTCGCAAAGAGCTCCGGGCAAAACTCCGAGCTAGCGTGAAGAGACATCGCGAATCCTGGTGGTCTCGTCGTGTAAAATATATGGAAATGGCCGCTGCCTTGGTAACCATCGTAAATTATTCCGTCTAATACGAGAAACGGGCAGCAGGAAATCTGGTGTTAGTGAAACTATACGTGACGAGGGTGGACACCCTATCCACAACTTATCAAAACGCTTAGAGCTTTAGGCTGAGCACGTTCAAATGCAATTTAATCGGTCGGAGTGGTTAGATTTCTCTCCGGCCACTGATCGCCACACTCCCTGGGCTGCCCCTTTAGATCCACCCTCTGTCTCGGAAGTAGAACATGAGATCGGTGAGTTGAAGTTAAACAAAGCCGCGGGACCAGTTGATCTTCCTCTAACCCTCTTCAATTTCGTAGGACCTGCTCTTAGGTACGATTTACACGAGTTACTAGTCAAACCGTGTGAGTATTAGACTGTCCCAACCGATTGGAACCGCTCTATTATAGTCCCGATTTATAAAGGAGGCTCAAGATCGGAATGCGGAAACCATTGAGGAATCAGTCTGATCTCCATCGCCTTTAAACTACTTACCTCTGTCATCCTTCACAGAACGACTGGCATTCGTGAAAGCCAGATTCGTGAAGAGCAAGCCGGGTTTCGTCGAGGTCGTGGCTGCATTGACCACATCTTCACCTTGCGTCAGTTGTTGGAGCACGGTCACATATATTGGCGGAACACCGTTGTCTTTTTCCTTGATATCAAATGTGCATTCGATTCGGTGGATAGACATACACTTTGGGACTTTCTACTCAGGAGAGGTGTGCCCGCGAAATATTTGAATATTATCCGAGCATTATATGCGCGTAGCTCAGGCAGAGTGAGGGCTTACGGCAAGTTGTCGTCGCCCTTTGGTATTTCCAGCGGCGTGAGACAAGGATGCCCGCTGTCACCTTTCCTCTTCAACTTCGCTGTTGACGTAGTCATGGAAATCGCGTTCACAGGACACGACTTAGAAGGTGTGGATCTACTCTCAGGAGAACGAATTCTTGACTTAGATTATGCTGTTGATATTGCCCTAATCTGTGACAGCTCACAAATGTGCCAAGCGGCACTGGACAGATTAGCCCTAGCTGTCCGTCACTTCGGGCTTTGCTTCGCAACCTCGAAGTGTAAAGCGTTCCTCAAACATTGGTCTGGACCGCCCCCTACGCTGACCGTTGGTGGGGATCACCTAGAATTCGTTCAAATTTCAACTGCTTGTGTCAGTACCCCTGGGATTAAAGATGAAATCACGAAGCGTATAGGAAAAGCTCGAGGCGCTTTCGCAAATCTTCGCTACTTTTGGCGGCGGTGCGACATCACTCTCGCCCTAAGGTGTAAAGTGTACAATGCAGCAGTACGTTCGACCCTTATATATGGTTGTGGAACCTGGCCCCTTAAAGAAGCGGGCCTGAAGAGGCTAGTTGCGTTCGACCACCGGTGCCTTCCTAATTTAATTCACATCTGGTAGGAACATTGCGTGAGCATCGAGCATGTACGACGCCTAGTTTATGGCACAGGAAAAGGAACTGAACCGCTCATCACCGTGATTTCACGCACAAGGCTCTGATGGCTCGGCCACGTGTTACGCATGCCAGCCCACCGACTCCCGCGACGTGCTTTGTTTGCGCGCCGGGGGTGTAGATGGAAGAAGAAAGGGGTGGCCAAGCGATTACTTGGTCCAGAGAAATGAAGGCTAGGAGCCGTACTCAGTGACGTTCATGCTGTGAATTTCTTGTCCAACCCCATCCCCCTTAGCCTCCACCTCCAACCACGATCCCATTATTTAATCTTATATAATTTGCATAGTAATTTTTTTATTGATGCGTGGTAGCCGGCTGGTAGCTTACCGGAACGATTCCCATCCGTTACCGGTAGCTCAACCGGCTTGTCCCATTTGAAATCTTTGGTTCCCTTTTTTCTGTGTATCGCGGCACAGTAGCTTAGATGTTCCCCACCTTTAGCTAACTGTATGTTGATGATGATGATGATCTTGCATGTGAATTAATTACCGTGGCTTTCAAAAGGTTTAGGGAATGTGTTCTGCTAAACTTGCAAACTATGCTTGACTCCTCCAACAAATTTGAAATATGCCACAGCATATTTTGACGGTGGGGGAAATCTCCAGTCGGAGACTTTAGATATAGGAATATCCCGGGTAATTGGCCTGCATTTTGCTTCTGAGTACGGTCTACTACGTAGGATATTCGAGTTAATTTCTAGAATTTATTCGCTGAACGACTTTATTCTCCCACTTATTTTCTAGGAGAATAATGTATGGATTGTGGTCATGTTGCGCCTACGTCAAATATTTGAATCAGAAGTAATAAAGGAGTAGGCTTTTTGCATGCATTTACTTAGCTGAACCTTTTAATGCAATAAATGGTAATTATATGGCTTTAACTCAGTTTTAGAGTTTTCCAACCTTTTTCTAGTGTGCGCGCATACTAATTTGGGTTCTGGTACTGAAGCTGCAGTATCTTGAGTGCTGTGCCTTATACTTTTGGCAACCGAATCATTTTTGACGCCTATTGCTAGGTATAAATAGTTACCGTACGCTAATGTTTTGTTTCTAATCTGACAAACTTGCAGTTGCACGCTGTGATGTTGGTAATCTTGACAGTTTCTCCTACATTCAGTTTGTTTAGGCGAACGAAGAACACTTCCAGAGATATGCTTCATATAATTTGGTACTGTCCGAAGAGGTAAAGTACCGTATCCTAACCTAACGAATATTTGGACACGGTGGAACAACTAAACAACAATTTCAGTTAAAGGCGACATGATTAGGAACGTACGGTGCATTCGGACATTCAGATTTATGGACACTTAGTTAAGTGCACATTATCGGATGGCAAGTTATGACAACAAATCAATAGCATGCGTGCACTAAGGTGGCTAAAAGAATCAAGGACAGAGTTCAAAGCACAGTATTCTCCCATATGTTAGAAGGATTGTAAAAACAAGTTATGAAAATGTACCAGTAAAATGCACATTGTACCATAATTTAACATTACGCATTTAGGATGTACAGTATGACACATTTGGTGGGACCAAAACTGATTCCAGTAGCTTTTGTCATGCATCACCCTGCAGTAATATTCGGTTGCTTAGACATGTGCTGTGGAAGACGTGTATGCAAGCACATTTTATTCACACGTTTCCTGTCTGTCAACTTGTAGATCACTGACGTAAGAACTGATTCCACACGGCTCGGTGTCCCTATTGTTCTGCCTCCTTTCGGAGAACAGGGTAGACCCAAACGAACGAATGTCCCTGTAGGTAGGTATTCAAAATCGTCTGTATTTAGTTCGGTATTTAATTGCCGTTCGCATTTCTGTTGGTTGACGCATCCGCCAGAAGTGGTAGCTGCGTTAAACTTGTTCAATGATTCTCATTATTATTAATTCGGAAGGGGTTAGTTGTTGCATTAGGTGTTGTGGTTCACCATACCTCTATTGCAGACAACACCGAATTATGGCACCATGTGCCTAAATGATGAAAATGTTGCAAAGGCTCTTTCAAGTACGGTTGAGACGTTTGTCTAACAAGTAGAGGCAGAGTTGCACCATACGGTGTCGTTTGCCATAGCACAGGAGGGACTCGGCTTGCTCATTTCTTCGATTCTAAGGCCTAATATCAGTGATTATGTCTTTGGTAAACATACTCTTGTAAATAAGCAGCGAAGCTGTTTCGTAGCAATACTGTAACGACATCTCCACATAAAGTAGGGATGTATAGCTGCACAACTTCATGCTGAGCACCAACACAGTGATGATTTCAACTAGACCGGTGATATAACTTTGCAAGCTCAGATAACATTTCACCTAACAGACATGTCCAGACACAATCAAGTTCCACCTTTTCATCAATGCAATAATTTATTTCGGTTTTCCACACAGTGCGCAAAGCGTTTGGGATTACATTCACCTCAACATCGTGCAAGTGCATCCAATAAAATTTGAACCTTAATCACAATGATTGCTACAGTATGAGTGCACCGTTCCGTAGCCCGTGAGGTCAGATTTGCATTTTCCGGTTCCAGCGCAAACTAAAACGATACAATTTAGCGCGCAGCCTACGTAGCTGATCAGCAGTAGTCTTAAGGTTTGGTAAATATCGAAGAAAATAGGGACAATTTTTAAGCAATGTTTCAAATATGTGTCATAGTGCAGTTTGGGGCAATAAGGAATGGATCTCTTTTTTTACGTACACAAGTAATGGATATGATATATCCAACGAATTTTAATTTCGACAGCGATCTGGTGTTTTCTGATGTACAGGCTAAGGTTTAGATCACTCAGCTTTTGCAACAAATTTCTAAGCTCTTTCTTGCACCACATGATTACCAACAAAGAGACAGATATCATCTAGGTGAACAATATAAATTTCAACGGGTAAGTACAAACTAATATCTTGCTACTAACTCACGCCTTTGCTGCTAAGAAGCATTGGGCACACCTTGTACTTACATAAGCCAAATGGTATGAGAAAGGCTGCAACATGTCGGCAGACTGGATTCAGCTTACTAGGAAAGCCTGTACCGCAAATATTAAGCTATGAGAAGGGCTTGATATTTGAATGTCTGACAAGCAACTTATGAACAAGAAGGTAGAAGGAAATATTCGAGATATATATTCACATTAGGTATTCGTGGATCAGTATGTGCACATATATATATATATATCTTTCTGAAGTAAACTTAGTGGATCAACCCATTCGAAAAACGCTATCAGTTTTAACAAATGTACTTCGTCAACTGTTTTGAGGCATCCCGCTTTGCAAGAGTTGAATAATGATGTTAGATATTAGTGATAGATCATTTTTCCGAGCTTAACCGAATGCGCTGCATCGCATTCTACACGCTATCATTTTCCAAAGGAAAAAGACTAAGGTATTTGGACAGCAAAGTTTTGAGTTTAACATGGGAAAATCGTTCCGCTAAAGTAACTCCATGGTGTTATTTCCAAACTAAGGCAAATAATCAGCCGCAAAAAGTCTATTTTCCTACCTTACATTTGATGATGTTTTGACGGAACTTAAAATTTCAACAAGATTTAATATCCGAAGTTATATTTAAATGGCTAGTTTAGGTAAACATTCAAACGGAAAAATGCTACTTGTAAAAATATATAGCACCACTTTACTTGGTGACGACGCATCGGATATGGGTACTTTGGGTTTATGAGCATGCAAAGGGCTCATGTGCTCACCTTCGCTTACAACATCTCTGGAATGCTGGTAAGTGGATAATGAAGTCTATATTTCATTTGTTGAACGATAAACGCGACTAATAATACGAGAGCAACAAACTACGGCAAAACGACCCCAGTTGACATATTTCTGACAAATCACAATACTGGTTATGCAGTGCTGATTATTAACACAACGGTTAAAATGTCCTACCATATTGACATCGCGTCAGAAAATGGTAATGAACCTAGTAGAGTAATTTTGGTGGCTGTTGCATTTTGAAGTAAACTTTTCTCTGTTATGTACCAAAAAGCTCGCATATGCCATGTCCCAGGATATGTGCCAGGACGGCATATAAGAATATTCTACTTTCCAACACTCCCTGTTACGAGAATCCGAAAGTCCAGAAAGGATTATTTGTTTCAACAAGATTCCTTTAAATCCATCCTTCTGGAATGTGAGCTAGTCACATTCGATAATAAAACAAACTAATCATAGATAAATTTAGCCCAGTTGTACTGTGTAGGTTTTAACCGGAGAAAATTTGTAACCGGTGGTGTATGTTAATACGCGGAAACTCCAATGCTTATCCAGCACTCCTTAGTCAACCATCTGATCTCAGGTGCAACCGTAAATTTCTACAGTATCCTGTGATTTCAACGTCACATATAGATTGTTTACTTATTGAACATAAACCTAGATCGAAATTCTGACTTTTCCTTCTTCTCAAAATATGCATTTGTGATAAATGTGGTGTCTAATCGAAAATGAGCAAGGACAGAAGTGTGTAACCACCTATAGCCCGCGTCGCTAAGTTGTTGGTTCCGAAGAGGCAGACAACCAAAGTCGCAAACAAGCTATTTAATGGACGCCAAAGTATAACGGAAAGACGGTTGGGTTAGAGGTGATTTGAATATGAAGTACTAAAAATTCAGCTAATCAGAAGAAGCGACAAACCTAGTACAAATAGCGTTCACGGTTCCCAAGTTAAGACGACAAAATAAAGGTTGCGTAACAGCACTGAGTGAACACGAAAAATATCAATCTTGTCTCTGAAGTAATATAAATCACGATTACCTGAAGCCATTCGGTTCCCCGTGCGTAGTAACGAGGCTTCGATTGCTCAGTTTGATTGTTTTTCTTACACATGCTAATATGCCAAAATAGTTTGGAGTAAATGTTAGCAACTATGAAACATGAACAGTAAATATATATATATATGTACCAAATATCATATTGTTTTGTACTTTACAATTGAGTGCATAATAACGTAACACAAAGCAGGGGTGTGTAACTTGGGCAGTTTTAGATAATGCGGCCAGCTTAAAAATTTTAACAATATTTGGAAAATCCAATGCAAAAATTCTCAGCCATTAGTTGAAAATATTGCGCAAAATTAACATACTAAAATCTTTCCGTAAAAACAATTTTAATGTAAAGCAACTTTTTAAAAAGGATAAATGAAATTGTCACAGAAGACTGCACCTAATTATAATATTTGATATTCAGCGTTTACTGATGTCGGTTGCCTAATTAACACAGAATGAAACCGCAATCAGTGATCTGGTTTCTCTAAGGATTTTTCATCTCCCTTTTACTCATTATTACTAGGCAGGCAAACAACAGCTCAAACTGAGTTGACGCATTGATCTGACAGCAGATGGTATAATGTAAACTAACGTAAACGTTTTAGAGGATTTTAAAACTCTAATAATAATTCTTGTCTGAAGCGACTGATATTGGATCGTTAATAACAGTTAGCATTTAATCACAAGCATAAATGCACAAATATTAATTGTATCCCGTTACGCTTCCATGATCAATTTGTAATTATCGTTCACAATCGCAATTACTTTATTCCACAAGCGAAAGCTAGTGGATTTAAACCATAAAATACCAGAAGTTTTATCAGCAATTTTCAAACGTCTTTTCCAAGAAAACAGCTGTTGTCTCTTGATATCAAACGGTATATTTTAGAAGAGCATAAAATTAAGCGGTTAATGCTTTTGTCAATATCGGCAAGTCTTAATAAAATGCGAAATACCAGCACATCAGCTGAAGCTGCGCTGTCCTGACGCCGGATAAATTATCTCCTCCGATGAATCAAAAAATCGCTATATATTTTATTACAATACCTGACAGGTTGCTGCAAATCTGCCCACTCAGAATTATCATGGTAACTTGTTTAATGGTGGAACGGCCCTAATATAACAATTGTCATTTGTTTCATGCGCGCATGCAATATGCGATATTTGCAATATTTATTAAAAAGCTTTTTTAGGCATGTGAAATATTCTATATTCCGCCAGCTTCCACAAGTTGCACCAAGCAGTGATATTGACCCCGTACACTACAAAAAAATTAAATGGTTGCGTTGTTATTTTGACATTCAGATTACTGAACGTTATGTCTGACGACAAACACTGATTCCACTTCTTGGCCTTATTTTATAGATTTCAACGAATATTTTCAAAGGCATACTTAAATTCATTAAGCTCGTCCTGATAAATTATTTACTCAGCGAGGAATCTGAGGATTCCTTCAACGTGTTTAAAATACACTCTTGGATTTCGACTAGTTTGGCAATATGGCGACGATATATTGCGAAACTTTTTCAATAGGCAAATTATATCTGGTTGGGACCTTACGTTTTATGGATATCATCTAATTTATTTAAGCTCCATAAAATTTAGATAAAACCATGCTTGCTTGCGGTGATTTAACATGTCATAAGACATATATACACGGTGATCAGTGCTCCAGAACCGCATAGTCTAGTTGTAAATCAAGACTCAATAGCCTTCTCAGCAACTCAGATATATTTTGCTTGTACAATCCCAATGTACTAAGAAACAAATTAATTAAAACTTTCGCAATTAAGTTGTAATTTAGTTTTCTGCTTCATCGCATGAAATAAAATTAAAATACGAAACACATAACTTATACTTTCCTTAGCCGAATTGAATGTCGGCGCTCAAATCCAACTGCAGATTGTCGGCCTGCATTTGAAACTCAATATATCGAAAATAATTTATATATAATACACAGTGTGTTCAGCTTAAGCCATTTTTCATCGAAAGTATTGCCCAAAGCTTAAAACTATGTAAATACATCATATTATATTTTGTTATTACTAAATCAAAAACATCTAGTTTGATCACTGTGTGAACAGTAAGTTGAGCCATTCTGTCTACAGAGTTCACTTAATTAATCCAAAGTACACTTGAACTTAGTCCCAGGTCACATATGCCAGTCTGAAGCCACAGGAACATAAACGCGACACTGTACTAAGTACGTTATATCTGACTATGCCACTAAGATCGCGGCATCCTGATAGTGCGTTACAAAATTTTAAATTTCTCCAGACCATTTGATTTTCATAGATAGAGTTACCAAAAGCTGGCAATATATGCAAAAGCATATTTTTGCAAATATGTCAACTAACTGGATAATGCTAGCATTTCCAATGAGAATAACCTAATTGATCAAATTACATATTAACTGTAGGGGAAGAATTGGGGACGGAGATCTTACAAATGTTAATCGTATTTAAAATTTTGACACTGTTTCCTTAATATCTTTGCTGGTATGTACGTAATAACTTTCTAAGCTGCCGGCGCACTTCATGGGCCCCAAGTCTCCTGATGTGTGAACTTTGTTGATGTGTCTGAAGAAGCGAAGAGATTATTTATATTTCACGGACGCAGAGCAAACCAAACCATCGCAGAGAATCATTCAGTATATTTAACACCACACAGTATTAAACATTTTGATCGTTTATTACAAGGCACATAAATTTTCTAATAGGATGAGTTTTAGTAATAAACTTCCATCCTACAGATATATATATTAAGTTCACATAAATAATGCAACAAAAACGTAGCAAGTACATATATTAGTGACACCTGTGATGTGTCTGAGCCACTTTTCTTTCATTTAAATTTTTGAATCAGAAAACGGATGGTTAAGTTCAACTTTTTCATAAAAATATCCAGTAAGCATAAGCCTTTAGACAAACAGTTCATACATGGTAAGGACTGTAACTGAAATATCATAAGACATACCGTTAATTCTCTCACTTTAATCCAGCTTTCCAGTGGGATTTGGTTAGCGAAACTAAGATTTAATAAAATGACTGTGAGAAGTATGCAGGTGGAAAAGGAATAAATGAAAGTAGAATACTTCTCAAAATATAACGTTGAGGAAATAATAAATTTGTTAGCTAATACATCACTTTAACGAAGGATAGAGTAGTCCTATCGTTAAAAGCGTGCCTTTTGACACGATGAAATACTGGTAAGTTTGGAAGCCTGCGTTCTGTACATTGCACCCGCTTGAATTAAGAACAAGGCTATTTCTTTTCAGCATCTAAGTGCCCCTTAACTCACACTGGCATATTTTGCGTTATGTAACGTCCGGCAGACCTGAGATTGATTCTAAAGCGATTAACGTATTTTACTAAAGACCGTTGCAGCTAGAGTCAGCCAGAGAGCTACCAAACCCAGGAAATGGCATTTCTGGTATATCATTGGCTGCACTGGTTATTATAGCTGCAACTTATAGTCTTAAATTAATAAAACGTAAAATGAAAGAACAGTAAACTAGCTCAAACATTCTCATGTTATCTATTACTTCACCAGTGAATTTGACAACGTAAGCTTCACTACTGATGCTGTATTGGAGAAGTTATCTATCCGTAACCAAGGTTCTCCTTGTGTCGACAGCGTACAAGCGAATACTTAAAGCAGTATCTAGGAAACAAGCAGAACCACTGGAGGCATTTTGGCAGCGATATCTAGAGCAGAATAGTTTTTCTCTGCTATGGGAGCGAAGAAAATTCCCTCCTATCCATAATGGAGGTAGCCGCACTAACCCTAGCAAATACCATTCAATAATGTTACACCCTGGCTGCACAAAGTTATGGCATAAAATCATTACAAAGGCCCATAATTTAGTAGCGCCATATCTACGTGGCTTCCGTCGAAAACATTCATGTAGGAGTAATGTATTAATGAGGCTGGACTTTACCGTGTTGCGATGGTTTGTGTGCCTCAGTGATCCGCTGAGCTATGCTGGGTAGTACTTTTACACCTTCGGAGCCGCTCATACGAAAGGTTTCAATGGTTATAGGCCAGGCAAACTCAGACTCCCAGTCCCCATGAGGTTGGGGGTTGGAATGAGGGTGGCACCTTATTCCTTATAACGGACTCCTTTTAGCCCAACGCTAAACCCGCAGCCTTGCCGTCAGCTTTATGAACCAAACGCTTTGGCTGATAAACATAATCGTTCTCCTGTCTAGGCCTGGGCAACCTGACAGTATCCTGCCCACTCAATACAATAAATCTTTCTTTAAACAATTTCTTGATGCTCTGGCTACCACAAAGGAAAATCAACGGTGCCCTATCTGCTGCATCGGGCAGGGTGGGTAGGGGTTTGGATGATACTGCTCAACCCTCCCGTCTTCTTATTCCCCTTTTCGCGCTTTTTCACCCTTATCGTCCCGTTCCAACTTTACCTACATCCCCCTGTTTTCAACCCCCCAATTCTCGGCCCTACGCACCTTGCTTCAATAGTCGCTTGTCTTTTAGTTTCAACTCACAGATGAACGCAGAGCGTCATTCCTGCAATGTCAACAGGCCCATGTCCAAGCAAGCGGCCCATTCCAGTTTAGCAGCTTCCATTTGGAGCCCTCGATCCTCCTTCAGACTGGCATGTCTCAATGTTCACACACTGCTTCAGATCGGTCATCAGGCAGCGCTGCCCGAACATTAGAGACACTCTCGATCGATATCTGCTGCTTATCGCAGACCCGCCTGCAAGACAAGAGCGCTGTACTCAATCTACGATCCCCTTCAGGTGACGCAAACAGTGTTTTCTCTTTGCGCCTATCAGGTGGCGATGCACCCTCGAGCACCGGCCAAGCCGGTGTTGGTATTGCCCTGAGTCTCTGGGCTAAAGCTACTCTGATTGCTTGGATTCCAATCAGTAGCCGGATGTGTGCGGTCCGATTAGTTGGCTCGTTCAAAACTTCGAAGTCGCGTGGGATTAACAGTGTCTATTCGTTATCGCTGCCTATGCACCGAAAAACTGTAGCGATGACTCGGTAAAAGAATACTTCTATCGTCAACTGAAAGAGCGCTTCCGCCAAAGAAGAAGCTCGGACACAGTAGTGCTGGCTGGGGATCTGAACGCTCAATTTGATAATTATGCACTGATTAGCTGCGTCTGGGCGGCCAACATGGTATAGGCTCCTGTAATGATAAGGTTGAGCAGGTACTATATTTGTGTGAAGATGTTCGCTTATTTCTTGCGAGTACTAATTTCAGACACTGCCCCCGCCGGAGGGTGACTTGGCGCCCACCAGCCTCGAACCAGCTATGTACGCAAATCGATCACTTTGCGATAAGTTACAGATGGAGAGGCTGCGTCTAGAACTGTCGCTTTATTTGGAGCACAGGTGTGGACACCGACCATGCAATTGTGTGTGCTGACCTGCAGAAGCGCTTTGGCGGACGCCCACGACGACGTTGTGAGCGCATTGACACCGGCCAACTGGCGAAGCCAGCTGTTCTGAATGCGTATCAAAGTACGCTGTCATGCGGGTTGCATGAACGCTCACTGGAGACAATTGAAGCTCACTGCTCTTATATTCACTAGACGGTAAGAGCTGCAGGAAAATCCTCATGTGGTGCGTCTAATCGCCAACCTGAAAATCTGGACTCTTCACAGTCTCTGGATCTTATAGATGCTCGCCGGCATATTTCGGCTGCAATCGAACACAATGAAACTCTCAAAGAGCTCCGTGCAAAACTTCGTGCTAGCCTGAAGGTAGACCGCGAATGCTGGTGGTCTCATCGTGCATCAGAGGTAGCAATAGCTGCTGCCCTTGGTAACCATCGTAAATTATTCCGTCTGATACGGGAAACGGGCAGCAGGAGACCTGTTGTTAGTGAAACTATACATGACGACAGTGGACAGCCTTTCCACAACTTATCAAAACGCTTAGATCGTTGGGCTGAGCATTTAAAAGGAAATCTAATCGGTCGGTATGGTTAGATTTCTCGCCCGCCAATGATCGCCCTGCTCCCTGGGCTGTCCATTTGCATCCACCCTCTCCCTCGGAAGTAGAACTTGAGATCGGACTGTTGAAGTTAAATAAAGCTGCTGGACCTGATGATCTTCCTCCAGCCCTCTTCATATTCGGGGGACCTGCTCTTTGGATGATTTACACGAATTACTAGTCAAACTGTGGGAGCAAAAACTGTCCCTATCGATTGGAGACGCTCAATCATAGTCACAATTTTCTAGGGAGTCTCACGATCGGAATGCTGTAACCATTGAGGAATCAGTCTGAACTCCATCGCCTTTAAATTGCTTGCCTCTGTCATCCTTCACCGAATGACTGGCACCAGTGAAAGCCAGATTCGTAAACAGCAAGCTGGATTTCGTCGAGGTCGTGGCGTCACTTGCGTCACTTGTTGGAGCACCGTCACGTATATTGGCGGCCCACCGTTGGCGTGTTCCTCCAAATCAAATGTGCATTTGACTCGGTGGATAGACATACACTTTAGGACTGTCTACTCATGAAAGATGTACCTCAGAAATATGTGAATATTATGCGAGCATTATATGCGCGTAGCTTGGGCAGAGTGAGGGTTTACGGCAGATTGTCGTCGCCCTTTATTTTCTCCAGCGTCCTGAGACAAGGATGGCCGCTGTCACCTTTCCTCTTTAACTTCGCTGTTGACGAAGTCATGGAAATGGCGTTTACAGGTTACGAATTAGGAGGTATGGATCTGCTCCCAGGAGAACGACTTTTTGACTTAGAGTATGCTGATGCTATTGCTCTGATCTGTGACAGCTCCCAAATGTGCCAAGCGGCACTGGACATATTAGCCATAGCTGTCCGTCAATTCGGGCTTTGCTTCGCACCCTCGAAGTGCAAGGCGTTCCTCCACGATTGACAGGGACCGCCTCCTACGCTGACCGTTGGTAGGGATCAGCTAGAAGTCGTTCAAAATTAAACTAACTGGGAAGTTATATCAGCGCCCGAGGTATTGAAGTTGAGATCACGTATCGTATGGCAAACGCTCGGGGATCTTTTGCTAACATTCTCCACTTATGGCGCCGGCGCGACATTGTTCTTGCCCTGAAAGTTAGAGTTTACAACGCACCGGTACTTTCGACCCTACTGTACGGTTGTGAAACCTGGCCGCTTAGAGCAGCGGACCTGAAGAGATTAATTACGTTCGACTACCGGTGCATTAGTAATTTAGCTCATATCTGGTGGGAACACCGCATGAGCAACGAGCGTGTTCGACGCCTCGTTTGCGACACAGGAAATGGGACTGAACCGCTCAGCGCCGTTTTTTCACGCATCGGGCTTCGATGGTTCGGCCACGTGTTTCACAGGACAGCCCACTGATTCCCGCGACGTGTTTTGTTTGCGCGCCGTGGGTGTGGATGGAAAAAGATGAAGGGTGGACAAGCGATGATTTGGTCAAGAGGAACGTAGGTCCTCACTTCTGAGCTGGCCTCGGTTGGAGCATCTCGGCTCCCTGGTTGGGGTCCGAAATACGAAGAACACGTTTGGTTGGACACACTTGTTGATATTGCTAGAAGTCGATCTCATTGGCGTTCGTGCTGTATGTTTATTTGTCCCACTCCATCCATCTTAGCCTTCCGCTCCAACCACGATCTCATTATTTATCCTTATATAATTTTGCATATTAATGTTTTTGTGCACAGCAGCCAGCTGATAGCTTACCGGAAAGATGCCCATCCGTTACCTGTAGCTCAGCCAGCTTATACCATTTGACTTTTTCTCTCCTTTTTTCCATGTATTGCAGCACAGTAGCTGAAGTGTTCTCCACTTCGAGCTAACGTGTAGTATGATGACGATTATGCGTGTATTAAATGTGCGATATATTTGGTCTGATGGACTTGATGATGGAGCAGGTGTTGACGTCATATACATGTAGTACTCAAGAGTATTTGAGTCCTTACACTATCAAATTCTTTTTCAAAAACATGAGACGGCAGGTCCTTCAGACTTTTCCGTGCTGTTTTGCTCCATCTGCAATTTTACTTTCACTCACGCGTTCGGCATTTTTGTTTGTTTATCTACCCAATACACACAATCTTCAAAGCCACAATGAACAATACTCGGGATATCTTAAAATCCCTTTGGTTTCCAACTACACGGAAAGTCACGGTATTTTTCACATTCTGGTTGTAATAAACAAATGGAAGCGAAGCTTTAAGAAACATAATAATTCTACTATAAAATATTGCGCTGTATGAAGGGTCCTTCTAGGTAGTAAAACATTGCAGATTATAATAAGCTCAAATGTCTGCTCACTTGTGGACACAAAGAATGAGATTAAAAACGAAAGTTGCTCTCCTTATTACTCGAAGCTTGGCGAATCTGTGCTTCCAGATACGTGGCTCGTTGCAGTTTTACACGATGTTGTAGCCACCGAAATATTCATTCGCCATCGGGTCGACCGTTAACTACATACAAATCACCAGCGATGGTGTATCAGTGATGCCAATTCTGTGTGGGGGCACTTCAACAAGAACTAGGTTTCGCTATTCTTCTCCACCTGTTAACTGTTTGATTTTGAAATGTAAAGCACAATGTTTAATTCGCTATCGATCGATTTCTCTTGTAATTATGGACGTTTTCCACAGTTATCACGCTTCGTATATGGAAGAACTTTGCAATTTATTCAATTCAAGTATCATCAACCACACTGATACATTTCTTTGCATGTTTATTGTTGAGTTCAACAGATTGGATATAATTTTTCCCCCAAACGTGTGGCTACGATATGTTGTAATCTCCTCCAGCTGACTAAAATCAAATATAAAATTTATATTTGTTAACAATACAAAGCTGTTATGTGTCTTCAACCAAACCGCAATTGATAGTGCTGACCACTTATATATCAAATGATCACCGATATTGTACAGCAAAGTAAAAGGTAACGATGTTCCTCGTTGTAAATATCTCAAGATTAAAATTAATATTGTTCATCTAAATACATATATCAATTCTAACAAATGAAGCATCCACAGATTGTAGTACATTTTTCGGCGAGCGTGTTTCTACATAGTGCGACTATCTCACGAACTTCATCAACATCTACTTTGATATTTACGGTCCACTGGAATCCATTTTTCTTCGGTTTTCTTCTTCGTGCATAAAACACCTGTGTAAACTGAAAGAGAATGCATTCAAAACAAATGAACCCAATGCGGTTTAATGTTTTCACTTCTATCAAAACTGAGTTGAACCGTCTAAACCACCAAACCAAACTGGGGAGTAGTAGTTGCCGGGATGTGTGCCACCTTCTAAAATACTTAATGAAATCTCTAAACGAGCGTCAAATCCAACTGTAGATCTGGAAGAAATGAACAAGAACTTATGTTGCTTCTAGGATAATTCCATCTCTCACACTTCTCCAATATTGGATCGGGCCACAAACTCTTTACCATCCACTGAATCTAATACAGTGCGCAATAAACTACTACAGCTAAATTTCAACAAAGTATGTGGTCCGGTCCGCCCGATGTCCTTGAAATACGTGACGATTCCTTTGCGCATCCTTCCGCTGAACTGTACAGGTCGTGCAGGAAAGGGTAATATATCGCTGAATGCAGAAGTGCCAGAAATAAACCTGCGTCAAAATGGCCGGTTACATACCGACCAACTGCCTTCACCTCGGTAAACTTGCAAATATTCGAGAAGTTGCTGAAATTGCTTAATCAGACTCATTCAGATGATCTGCTAGAGTTTGCTGCTCGGAGTTTGAGGTCTACTCAAAACGCATTAGCCCATCTTGTATAAACATTGCTGTCGTCATTAGACAACAAGGTCAAATCCTAACACATGTGTCTCTTGATTACATTAGTAATATAGACTGTTAACCTATGGGCTTCTTTTGAGTGACTTGCAAGCTACTGGAATTCCACCCTCTATTGTCCACCTTTTGAAAGACTTTTTCACTGGACCTGCTCAGTGTACACAACTTGGAGGTAAAACATCTTCACCGCTCCCCACTGTCTCTGGACTTCTTTACAGTGCATACTACATTTATATCATTTTTTAACCTACATCCCCGCAATATCTGCCCATGCTGATACAATATTACTGAGATATGCGGAAGACTAATTGTTGGGTATGCAACAACCGACCCCAGCCTCATCAGCTAAATAACAAACCCAACTGGACTGCCTTAGGTTATGGTCCCAAACTCACGCTTTACCACTAAATGCATGAAAATTCAATAGCGTTATTTATCCTACATAATGGCTATGGATATCAGCAACTTCTCACGGTATAGCGCGAACATCAAATATATGGCGAGAATTTGCAATTTATAGTGGGTGTAACAACCAGTCATGATATTTCCTGGTCCTCAAGTTTAAGGATGTTTTACAAAGCAAAAGTGCCTTCATTCTACGCCCTTCCTTTGCGATCCTTCTGCTAAATTGGAAAATGTTGAGTTGCGCAGAGGTCGCTGTGCAAGTAGCGATTATACATACAATGCCAAATAACTGACTATTTTTATTAATTTTCAAAAATTGACAAAATATACGTAGTCGTGAATTTTGACTTGAAATGCTGCTTACGTTATTAAGTTTCGAGACTTGTTTGGATGAATAATAATTTAAATCCGATTCCCGGGTATTAAAATCTACAAAGTTGCCTTAAAATATTTTCTTTGACTTCAGCTTTCCTTTTAGTGCGTTAACATATATTTGCTGTAAAAGCAACAACCAAGATTTTCTTTGGCATTAATCTAGTTACCGGACTTCTATTATCACAAGATTCCTTGTTTGCCATTTGTTTAATGGCGAATTTACAAATGGTGCCTTCAAGTAAAAGTTCCCAGAGAAAGGCATCAGCTTGTTCTTTGGCAACTAGCCACTAATGCTAAATCATATACAGCAAATCATGGAAAAGCTTTTAGGGATAACCAAATGAATAATGCTTATGTGTGCTATTCAGTGCTAGTTAACGCAAAAAGGTATAAAAGCAAAATATTAAGCATACCATATCTGCAAATTAACGTTTACAATGCTTGCAAAGCGTAAAAATATGAGAATGCTAGATTATGACGGCATGCGCACGATCATATAATCTGAGAGTACTCTGTTACTGTGGATTGTTTCTAAAAATGTTACCATCGTTTATTTGGGGAAACTAAGAAATAGGAAGCCAGCTGTAAATCCGATGATTCTTAAGTCAGGGTACTTCACTTTTGTAACAGTGGGTATATTTCTGCAAGAATTGTTAACAGATTTGTTGAGCTTATATAAATAAACTTCACTTTTTTAAACAATATCGAACTTCATAATTCATCTTTAGAAAACAGGAATAGTCGTGTCTGGTGGCAGCCATTTTTGTTACAGTGAGAAAATAATAAGTCCCGCTTAATATTACGCGTTCGAAGTATTGGCTGTTACTCTGCGCTCTTTCTAAGCAGTAGGAACAGGTAAAAGGATAATTCCATAGATCCCGCAGAACAAAAACGTCTTGCTGAAACGACACCAAGGTTTAGTTTTCTCGTGTGCCTTCAACGTAACGGATTCCCATTATCGGTCGTTTTAGCACTGTCAATATGCATAAAGAATCAACTGAGTGCTTATCCGTTGAAGTAACCGAATGTCTTCGCCTTGCATGATATCTCGATGTTACCGCCGACAACGAAACAAAACATAGCCGAAATAATGATTTATGTTAGGTGAAAGAACTAAGTGAAAAGAACAACGGAAGAACAAGCATTAAAGTATAAGTTTGGCGTTAGCAGATTAAACCTTAACTTCTCTGTAAGTGCACTTGAGAAATCCGCTGCCAGATGTCATAACAGGAACTAAAAATACTTACGTCATAACCGATACGCGATCAGCATTTAGTGTTAAAGCTAATGGTTTAATCTGAATGAAATAATATATAACTAGATCATCGGTATTGGTTTGTGTTAATTTGTTGTGATTTATTTCATTTATTTTCGTTTTTGGATTAAAAAGACGTTAACCATTTGTTCCAGAGGGTGGGATTTGATGCACATTAGATGTACTTAGCAATTACCGCAGTTATAATGCACTTTACAATGGATCAAATTCCTGTGCGCAAGCACATTATTAAGAGTGGTAACCAGTATCCGTAAAGCCTTAGAATTTATATATAGAAGATTTACGGCGGGCTTATTATATGCTTTTGATGGGTCGCGTTTTTATTGTGGCTAAATATTACAATTTTGTTGCACTTAAATGTGTGTGCCGCAGGGTGATGATTGTGATGGAAAGTTGTCTTGCATGCATTGCGCTCAATACTGCCTTTTTTAGTGACGTGAGACAAAATATCAGTTAAATGACAAGTGTCATTCACGGCTACCAGTAACTCAAGTTCCTGGTGCGATATTCTGGTAAAATAAACGGGTGTTCACAATACAGATAATTTTAATCATTGTAATCACAAATATAAATTCTCGTGTGCCTAGATAAATGAAATATGTTGCCTAGTAGGCTATTTTGCAAAATATTTCGATAATAGTTTAACAACATGCAAAATTCTTTAAGGGGAAATCAATTATTGTCCACTAACTTAATAGAAAATATCTAAACTAAGTGCTCTAGCAAAAGTAATTTCATGTGGTTTTCGTTATAAAATACGAACACATACTTTTAATAGCAAAGATGCAAGTCACGCCTAGGTACTAATGACATTCAGCAAGTTAAGTAAATATATTAGTTTGGTACTGTGCGCTTTTATTATTTATTAATGACGCAATCACAAACTTCGACTCCAAATAATCTGGTATGTACCACCACACTTTAACAAATGCAGAAAATGTACGACGCACGTATATGGTGAAAGCAGATAACTGTGCATTAAATACTAAGCAAGCAAATTATATATACCATTTTATTTTAAAAATGAGCTAAAACATGGATGAGGGGTCATTAGTAATGCCAACTAAAATTTTGATGGATGTGTTTCTTTTCGGGTGACAGACTTGAACCTATCTCACAGCGTATAAAAGATGCATACAAAATTACGTTTATTCAAAGGACTCTTAGACGACACTGTCATATATAACCATAAGACATATCCCACAAACATAAGCTGTTGGTGTTAGTGGCTAACAAAAGTGGACGGTGTAGTAATCCTTTTAAACTCTAGTCAAAATTACAATTGTTAATGCAAACTTCTTAGTAATTCATTTAACCCTCACGTTCTCCTATTTGCACCCTAGCCTTTACATGGGACTTGTCAAACATGTGTTTTCATAAGCGCCATAGAGCATTGCTCAGTTTTTTAAAGGATATTTCAAAGATGCTACTGGTGTTACTTGAAGTAAAATTTTACCAAACTTATCACGCTTGTCTTTTAAACTACTGCTATTTTGTATTTATCATGAAATGAAGCAAAGTGTAATATTGCGTAGAAACAATCAAACCAAGGTATAGAATTATATATTCAACCTCACAGGATAGTTTAATGCAATAAAGTACGCGTTGCTAAATATTTTCACTAAAAGCCTATTACATATATACGGAATTCAGTTCGTCGAAGGAGAAAAAATTAAAAAAGTGAATTTTAATTTCAGTTTGTAATGGATTATAGATTATTTTTATTCTGTAACGTTCCATGTTACTTTCCAGGTATTACACTAATATTAGATATTCATATTACAATATATTGCCAAATTTTGGTGCACACAAACGTGATTACTAATATGTTACTTTACGCCTACTTCACCAGATCATATATAAAAACCACACAACGAAAATGTTTAAAATTCAAAAGAGATTATACAAGACAATAAAGTTACAAGTATTGCACACATTGTTGTGTTTCTTAGTTTGCAAGCCACCTATTTTTATAATGAGCCATATTCGATGTCCTAACGTGTGATTCGGCACTGCCGTTCATATTCACAAACATTCACACAATTTAAACGTCTCTCAGCGCGACCACTGCCGTTCAGCTTAATTCGGTTGCCCGAGGAGACAACTAGGCCGAGAAAGTTTATAGAGAAGTATGCATGTGAAGGATGTCAATAGATGTCTGGTGTAACTTGAAAGCATGCATCATTTAAATTGGCTTCGACTTGCAATCTTCATTTCGACCTAGCTTTCTCTTTGTTTTAACTCGGGATTGTTCGCTCTATATTAATTTATCTAAAGTAGTAGGCACGTTGTAGTATACTCGCAAACTCGTGCTTCTGGTTTACCCACCCAATCATCCATACAATTTCTTTCATTACAGGTTATAAAATATTGTAATCTTTTTTCCTTTACGTTCACCTTTGATTTGAGAAGAGATTTTAAATTTTAAATTGTTCTCATAATTCCATTTGCAATATATATTTGTGAACAAACGTACTTATAGTTTCTGAATGAAAACGAGTGCTCATGTGATCCGTCGTTTTATATCCTAGCTTTATTTTTCTTTGGTTGCTGATCTTTGAAATCCGCAAGTTTGGCCATGGAAAAGTAGGAAATCTGAATTGTTCGGTGTCGCTACGTTGCTTGTATATCAATGTGTTAAAATCTAAACACGCACACCTACACATCTGCGCCTTTGAGCGGCGCACGCTCGGTTCATATTAACTGAGCAAGGACTAACTTTTTACGTCCCTCAGCGCAAACTCTTTGCCGTTCAGCTTGATTCTTTTGCCAAAGGGGACAACTTGTCCGAGGTGGTATAGATGGTATTTACGACTGAAAACCAGAATTCCCTATTTTGGACGCAGTTTTGGTATAACTATCTAATTAACCGTATTATAAAGCATAAATATTCTAGCGTGGTATTGCAATCGGACACCATCCAAAGGATAAATTACACGTATACTTGTGTACTTGTAATGTTGGTGGTGTTAAACTGCCTAATAATGATAATGCACCATCACTTCCTCATTTTGTTGGCTATGCTGCCTATCACTTTGTTTCATGCTAGTTGTAAATTGTTAGGTCTGACGTTAAGTTTAGTATAAAATAATGTTGCAAGCATTGGGTTTATTATACTGAGAGTGGTGCAATTGCCAACTGGAGGTGAGACATTCATCTAAATTTGAAAATAGTTGGGCATTTGCAAGTAATCAACTACAAACAGGCTTTTACTAATGAAGTTACTGCCCATTACCCTATAGTCCCCGGAGACAACAATTTGAGAGTAATGTTATTAAAGGAGTTAAATTACAGCAATCTCATAATGCTTAAATTTCGTTAGCAACTAAATATTCTGCGCTTTGTCGAAACACGTATATTCTTATTGTACTCTTATGCAAAACCGACACATTGAAGCCACACAAAAATCATCAGTTGCGCGCGTGCTGGATATATTGAGGGGCAGCTAGTAACAACGCAGAATGGAACACGAGAGGTTTGGTCTGATAAACCGGAATTATCCTGCTGGACACAGTTCTGTGGTACCACTAGCTAATTTAGTATTAAGAGAATTTATAAAAAACGCTTGCTTACCATAAAAGTCCTCCCTATAAATGCAATTAATTTTTATGACCTTATTGTGTGCAACCATAAATGACTGCAGTCGACGTTTAGCGATCCCTGGTGTTTTTCGTAATTTCAACCGTCCCTACCTTCGTGCTACTAGATAAAACCTAATTTAAGCGGTTACGCACCTTGCTCAACCGATGAATTCGCAACATGTCTGTTGAATATTTGCATCCCCTCTTTTAAGGCTGACAAAAATTTACCTAATATTCACCAGAGAAATGACATGAGTATCTACACATTTGAATGAATTTATCTGAATATATGTGCAGATGCTTTTTGTTACGGAACGCAAAATAGTAAAAGAAGCCATTATCCACTAAAGTTGTTTAATCAAATTTGACTCGGGCAGCATGTAAAATATGAACTAGTTTTTCATGGTCAAATTAATGGTAACAATGACAACATAAGAACCACGTTAAGTCTAAAGTACAAGAGCGATGAGAGTAGGCTAAATAAGTCAAGTATTATCCTACACTATTCTCAGCGAAAATGTTGTTAAATAGTGAATCCATTGTATGAAAATATTTATATATGGTGCATTATTAACGGCCCCAGTTTAGTTCGCGTCAAATCGCTGTACCACAAATATTGCGTGTTGATATGTTTGGTTTGCTGTTACTTTTTAGATGTTAGATGCAAAATGAATGCAAATCGTTGACTCACATAACTATTATTTATATCTGGTAACGTAATGAACAATGACTTATCGCAGGTGAAAATCTACAAGCTTGACAAATTTCTTATTAGGTTTAGGGTGAAGGATAACAACTCAGAAGATATTTGAATCATCAATTTAATCAACTTTTGAGCCAGTTGCATTGTTAAATAACCACAGGGCAAAATAAGCATTTAATGCAAGCATACAAAACAATATGTTGCGCGGTGACTGCTGAGGTGCTGTGTGAGGAAGATAAAAATAAGATCGCTCTATGAAGTGACAAATCCCTGTGTCCATGGGACAAATTAATCTACAGTAGGGCAACTTACGTAACCTTGTGCTGCCAGCGAAGTGCAATGTTCAATATTTTATAATGCAAAAGGAGGACAAAATGTGTTTAGAAAGGAACTTTAGGTAACTTAGTAATCCCGTTTTTTGGCATTCATGAATTTGTCTCTGGGCTTAGTTTTATAACTGCGTTACTACAAATAACAGCATCCTTTTGCTTACAGCTATATATAAAATATGATAATATGAGATCACCAAGGAGCTTCCGGTACCGTTCGGTGAAAAACTCCAGTATCCTCAGAATTTGCTGATAGTAAATGTTAGGTGAACTACTTACGTTCTATGTTGCCATGTGCTCTGCTGTCTATAGGACCACCAAAATTATAGTCACACGTAGAACTTGTGCGTCGCTGAAAAGCCTCATAAGTAAATCTTCTCATAATGGTGTAACAGAGCTTGAGAAACCCAACCACACATGCCATTCCTTTATGATACTCAATCAAAACACCCCGCTAAGAGGACAACAGTTTATGCTGGCCCAGCAGAATGTCGGCGATACTTTTCTCCCTTCGAGTGTCACAGCCTTGGAACGCCCTTAAGGAACAAGTAATTAATGTTCTTACACTATCCCGTTACTAAAAACTCTTTGACGATAATCTGTTACACTTACACTACATGATATATCTCATGACCACCAAAAGCTGACAATGATACACAAAAGACAGTAGAAAGTGCCAAGACCCTACTCCAGAATGGGTCACTCCAAAACCCTTGAACTCAATTTGATAAACGCTATTTGTTTAGAAACTGCATTTATGTATCTCGTCGACCCGAGATGCCTGAACATGAGTAAGCGTTTTCCTTGTTAATTTTTATTTTCCCTTGCTATTTTTATTTTTTCTCACTTATTACGTGATCTATAAACACTCCCCATATTGCTTGCGGTGAGCACCTTCTACTTCCTAATTCCATTTTTAAGGCAGTGCAGTTACATCTGTAATCGCCCGAACCGATAATTCCATCACCTCTTTATCTAACTTTTCTTACTCTAACTACTCTACGGGACTTGTCATGCATCTGCAATTTTTACCCGTTATAAATCATCGTTCATTGTTCAAGGTGCCGAGGTTCTACTTGCCTCTTTTTGCAGCTGGCTCAGACTTTTTTAATACTTTGTGGTCTATGTGTATCAGCACTATATCAGCAGATAGGTAATTTATGTCTCCAAGCCAATGTTGTCAGCTTATGGCATGGTTGAACAACGAGAAATTGTCCAAAAATGTTAGTAACGGTAAGTCGGAAATTCAAGATGAGATCGCGCCGGAACCTTTCTTAGTCGTTTGATTTACTGGTCCTTTGTCCTATACAAATATTTGCGGTAAATAGGAAATCGATATCAATGCACCTATCTAACCATTTTATGGATGATAACAATTAGCGAGGTCCTAGCATTGAGCCATGCGGCATACAGCACAGAATTATGGAGCCTCATCTCCGACCAAATTACTTGTAAAAAATTGCCTGTCTAACACAGTATTAGTTTGACTATGCCAAACGTTCGTTCCTTATGGAACAGAATTAGATTATTTTAGCAAACTGATTCTTTTAAGACGGCCAGGTAGATGACACAGACAACCGATCCAATTCCAACTGATATATTTATCTACTGTATGCAATTAACAGGTCCGCAGTACATCAGCGAGTTTGGCTTAAGTCACGTACGTTCAGCTACTGCATCAGTGCATCTGCCATGATTGATTTCCAAAGCTGAAATTTAGAGGAAGCAGTTTTGCTTGACGAATATTAGTGTGACCCATTAATGTACTTCCATTATGATTGGGAGTGATCCCGGTTCGTTTTCTTATCGGTGGAATATCGCTTACTTCTAGTCAGCGCTATTAAAATTCAACTGGGTTTCTACTAGACCACTGGCTGCTACTTGCAGCGCCTGCGGTCAAATCTTATCTACTCCCGGAGAACTGTGGGTAACCATAGTTAGCATCAACTAAAACACATACTTTTGCAGTGAAAGAGTTATGGATGAAGCTGAAGATTTGCAACAGAAACCAGCAGATCATATGGGCTCCTTACACTGTGAAACGTAGGGAAGCAATGAAACCGTAGTAGATCGGGTCGCGTGTACCATTCAATAGCCATCAGTGCTAGGAGTCTGTGCTGCACCTTACGTAGGCCATTACCTTGGCTGCAAATACTAGGTGAATTGTGCAACATACCCTCGTTATCTCCTGTTTATACCTCACCTTTTAATTTTCAGATCACTTTCATGTAAACTACAATATGTAACGTATGAAATTCAGGATTCCCCATTGGGGCAGTCACTGTGAGCTAACCATACTAAAACGTCTAGGGATATGCACCTGCATGTTCCGCTCCACAAAAGTAACTGTTTGCGGGTGTTCAATGCGTGTTCCACATCTGTCCTCTGAGGGGTATAAAATTATAACTGTTAAATACGCCTCTTTACATGGCGTTGGTAACAAGTTGAAATATATGCGACATAAATATTATCATCTCACACATGGATGTTTCGCGTAATATAAACAAGCAAACAGCAGATTAAATAGCTTATTGCAACCAACAGGTATATTCTAACTATTCTGTCGACCGTAATTTCTTCTTCGGTGAGCAGAAGATAAATCTAAATATGAGACGTGGTTGTACCAATGGTGACTGGAAATTACCTCAAGCGGAATGCACTTTAAACCTTGCAATAGCGATTCTTGCATTCAAATGTTTTGCAAATTAAAGTCTACCGCTATAAGAACGATTTGTTCGCTCACTTCTGACGAAGAGCTTGTTGGAAGATGAAGTAAAACAACAAGACAAGTGTCCTAGTTCCTCAAACATGTGTTTGTGAACAGAATCATGGAATCAAATTTCTGGGTAATCAATAGGTTCATATGGAAGTTAGCTAGGTTACAAAGAATTGCGCTAACAAGGTTGCCAGTTTTGCTTCCAAAACAGGGGATGTCATATAAAAGGCTCATCTAATTATTTATTTCAGGTAGTATCAGTTTCCGCTGTTGTGAGACATGTCGAGCTCTATGTTCGACAAAGTTTTGCTGCAAGCATCATGTTCTTTTTTCGCAGCCTTGTGAAAACAATGTGGCCTCATTGTAAAACTAGGTTAGTGATGCTGCTCAAAAGATAGTGCTGCTTGACATTAACTACGGGTATGGTTGATATCCGACCTTTAAATGATCAACCGCTTATCCTTTACATAGGAAGTCTTCGGTTTACGAATTTCAGTCAGGCTGCAAAATCACGCATAATGTACTAGGTCGCAATTTTAGCTGGTGCTTTGCATCGTACTGTCCAGTGTTGTGGGCGCTGTTGTGTAGGTCTGTCACTGGGACTGTAGTTAAATTATTTGCCGAGGTTGCACATACCATCGAATTGCTCAGCACCGTTTTTCGTGCAGTAGTTGCCTTGAGTCAGGTCTCGGTTGGTAATTTGAAGCGAATTGTGCAAAACGACTTGTGTTATTCATACGGCGCGTGTAGCACTCTACTTATCAGCATGGACTGCAGCCTATTCGTGATAAAGTAATTCTCATCCACAATTAAATAATAACGGTTTCCAGGGGCATTCAAGACATGCTGTCCTATATACATTAAATAAATTAAATTGCTTTTGCTTAAAAATATGACAGTTTTTCCGCATCGAAGCCGATCAATTTTTACACAATGGTGTTCACAGGTGATCTCATTTAACAAAGGATGAGAAATATTTTACTTCACCAAGTGGGGTATGCATATATGCAAGTTCTATCATTGTTAAACTAAAGACAAGTTAATATCAATCCCAAAAGTGCTCTGTGTTGGCTGTTGGACATAAGAAAGCATGTTTGGCTGAAATGTTGGTTTGGAGATACACCATTTTCAAGAAAATGTATCGAGTTCTGCTTCCTTCAGTCGCCAATTTGGTTTTGGTCCCCTCAATGAAATTAGCATATTCCAACTTGCGATTCTTTCACCATCTTCAATCGAATAACTAAAGGTATAATTGATTCAACCTGTAAAAATCGCAGTAACTCAATTTCATAAGCCATTAGCATTTGGGATAAACCGCCATGCTATTCGTATACCATGGCCAACACTGGAATATCCGTAGCAAAGATATAATGAAAAAGAATAATGAATTTAAACGGGTTAAGGATCACATACTAGTTGATCCGTTGGTTGGTTTCGCAAGGTTATGGAAAAATAAAAATGGTGTTATTTATTTTAAAAGTGTGACTTATCTTTTGTTTCGCTGTAGTACTGCGATCCTTGTACTTTCACAGCACAAACATGTAACTGCAAATAACTTCAAAGTATATTCCAGGAGCGATGAAAATATGGTACAAGGTAACAAAGTATAGGTAAATAAGCGAGTCATCCAAACGACTCATAAATTAGAATAGTGATTATGTAGTAATGAACAATTCCAGACGAGAATTCCACTAGTGGCACATGCTTATGGAAAGGAAATTAATGCGGCATTCCAGGCGACTCTACTATTCTGCTGGTTTTAGTTCGTGACCACACGATATGGTATTACTGCTGAGTTACAGCAAAAAGCGGCACATATAATCCGGATCATGCAAATTTAAGTGCGCCTTTATAAAGTCACCTAGTATTTGGCGGTAACTTCCGCTGAATATCCTAAATAGGTACTTCCTCTCAGCGTCTGGAAGATGGCGCATTCCAATAAGCTATTTTGATGCCCGACGTTGGAGCTGCTACAATACACAGCGGTCGTCATTTAGCCATGGAGGTCAACTTAAGGTATATATTCGACAGGTGGACGAACATACACACTAATATTTGCGGAAATAAAAGCGGTTTTTGTACCAATGCCCATCCTAACAGGTCTAATTGATGATTACCAATTTTTGTGGCCTTCACGGATTGCCTGGAACAACCCAGATCATCCTGAATCAGTACGCCCAAATCACTTTCGGTGGCAGCTAGCTGCAGCACACAACTTCAGAGCCTCCAACAGTGGTTGTTCTAGTGTCCCATGAAGGCACATTGCAGTTACTCAAATCGAATCGCAGTGAATATTGGATGGACTATTGATGTTCCTGGTTTGCTTCACTCTGAAGCAGTTGCTGGTCAGTATTCTCTTGAAAATAACGCCAAACCTTGACGTCATAGGCAAACATCAGGAGTTTTGATGATATTGCTTGTGTGGGGTGATTGCTAAATACGAACATCAATCGAGAACCTAGCACCGAGCCTTACTGCACGCTACATTCAAATTTTAGAGATTCAGAGAAGAAGCTCCGTACTCTGAAAACTAAGCGCCACTAAAGATAGTTTGCGGTTTACTTTAGATGAGTGTCACCGATCCCGATATGCTTTATCTTGGAAAGGAGTATTCGAAGATCTGGGCATTCGAATACCTACGAGAAATGCAGGTAAATCATATTCACTTACCCTCTAGCTTCAGCTGACCGAATCCTGCTGTTTCTTGTTACTAGCGCATTTGTTGCGCACGATGTGTTTTTTAAAGCCACGCTGCTCTGTAATATTGATGTTAGAGTTTTCAAAATAGCCTACCAGCATATCGGGTCGGGAAGATTTCGTACCCTTAAACAGTATAGGAAGAAGGGAAACTGAGCGGTTGTTTGGAGTATGATACAGCTTCCAGCTTTGTGAATGGGTTTTATACTTCCAACTTTCCACACGGCAGTAAGTTGGTTATGGTTTAGGCAGCGCTAGAAGAACTGACGCTCTTGCTCTGCTAGTTGAGTAACTGTTGATCTCAGTGCGTCTGAGAGAATAATATCCAAACCGGACGTTTTGTGCTAGCGTGGAATTTTTAGCTTTTGCAATGCAGCTTCGATGGTAAATATGTAAGTGGTTCCCGGCAGCAAAACGATACAAGCTGGAGGATTTCTTTATGGTAAAACCTGTGGAAGGTGGGGCATATTGTATCCGCAGAGCGTTTGTAGCTTTTGTATCCGTTTGCTTTAGACCATAAGCCGTCGCGACAACAGAGCTCCTTCCCTTACCTTCCTTAGAAAATTAGCGTGCATATACAGCAGTTCTTCATTAAAGCTGACGGTTTAACCGTATTCCCGCTTATGCACAGCATTTTCCTCTCTGAGCAATAGTATGCAGTGGTTTTGTTGAGCTACGTATTTATCCAAGTTTTCTAGTGATCTGGATAATCCGTACTCTCGCTACGCAGCTTTGCCTTATGCTATCATTGTTTAGCTTATGTTAGTAACATAAATACCTGCTTAGGCCGTTTGCAAACTTTTGCCTCTGAAGCAACTGTAACCAGCCGATTGAAGGTTTTTACGTACTTAGGCCAGGCGGCATTCGAGGGGTCTTTGACAAGGAACTACCAGGTTGTGGCACTGACGAAATTAGATATTTGGTCCTAGCCTGTGATATGTCTCGCCGTTTCATGGCACGCATCTCTATATTCTGCATAGCTGAAAAATTTTAAATTAATAACTGCATGTTCACTGCAATCTAACGGACAGTCTATAACGAACGTATCAAACAAATATTCTTCTTTGGTAAGTATAAGATAATTCGCAGATGGCATGTTTCCTGTGCTGCACCGAGTAAGCATGGTGGCATGATTATGAAGCGGGCCAATAGTTACAAGCTCCCGCAGTTGGCTATAAATTGTTCTCCGATTGTGGCAGAGGTTTCTAAACGAAGCACATTGACATTGGCCATTGTCGACATGTGACCATTCCAAAATCTAAGAATTTCCCGGATCTTTCATTTAGACTTAGCACAGTGAGATGCTCCTTGACAGTTACTTGAAACTCACGTTAATTCCTACGCTTACTACTGTTTTGGGATATGTTATACTAAAACATGGAATATGCAATGAATAAAAATTATCCCAGTTGTGTTTTTTTTAATTTGAGCTTACAGCGCAGAATACGAAATTATGTGCTAGTCGCGCACTTGAGCACTTTTCATTTTCGGGCAAAACACAACGATACTTTGTCGCATATCACTGGATCTATGCACATTCGTCGTGTTTTTATGTATCTGCTAAGTGGTACCCTTTTCTCGAGCACAATCAAATGCATCCTACTTTAACTTGAATGCTAAGTTCAGGTCAAAATGTTGACAACCTCCAAGCGCCAAAATATGTGCTATTCCAACCACCGGTGTCATTGTTTTGTTACACTTGTTGGGGCATTTCAAGGGCTTACGTAGGTATCCTTAGGCGTTTGAATCTAAGGCAGCATAGAGCAGTAACTAGTTTACGGAAATTCACATAGCACAATCCAAAGGTATAATCAAGAAAATACTCCATCTCGCCTCACGTTTACGTTGATATATTCAACTGCAACGCCAGTTAGGAGAAGCTGCAGGAACACAACTGCGAAGTGAACGCAGCACTTTTGGCGTCAGTGTCAGAATCAGAAAAACTGCTTACAATCGTGGGTAAATCTTTCTGCTTGTTCCTAACATTGGGTTTACAATCGAGATGATCAGCGTGCTGCGCTGTAAAAGCCTATGTGGATCATGTGCTAAACGTATTGAGGAGGCATTTTATGCCATAATTGCCGCAAATTTTTCCTTGCGAATTGCGTGTGAGCTAAACCTAGTTAGGTAATGTTCTTAAAATAACGAGATTATGTATGGTTATGAGTGGAATGCTTATCCATCCCATTATTAAAATGGGTGTTCCTTTTATCTCATAATACGACTAGCTACTAGCCTAGCCTGAGTCTATAGTGGCTCTCAAAGTCAAGGTTACTTTCATTCTCCTGACCAAGTGCATAGAAAACCAGCAAACCGGTACTAGCCATCTTTGAGTTGCGATTGATTTCGAGGAAATCCGCCAATAAAATTAACATCAAAAAATATAATGCATAACAGAAACCAGAAATTACGATCCTGTTTATGACGGTATGTGCTAGGCGAAATAGTGGAATAAAAGTTATAGTAATCTGACAATACCATTGCAATGGTTATTATACGGATTGAAAAGTACGATGTTGCAACGGTAACCGCATGTGTATACATTTCAGAGTTGAATCAGGCATGGAAGCTAAAACTAACCTTAAAATTGATTCGTAGACACAAATCTTACAAACGCTAGCTTTGCTGCTAAATTTCGCGAAACATATTTCATGTATTATGTTAACTGAATTAATATTGAGTTTATCGCAATCGTTTTCACAATGATCCAGATGTTCAACAAAGAAGCTAATATGCTATTTCAGAAAGCTACTGGTTATCAAGTGTTAAATTGTTTGCAAAGTTATTATACACTATTGTCCTGCTAAGTAATACTACTCATTACCACAGAATTCAAAATTTATTAAATGGATTAGCATGAGTTAAGGTTCTTAAAATATTAAAGTTCATGCTTTTCAACTGCCTTGCCTATGTGTGATATATTAATAGCAGTAGTTGAGTATTTCTTTATTTTGTGTTAGGTTTCACTGTTGAATATTGATGGTGTAGCAAATTCAAACGTGCGCCAGTAGTTCAAATTAGTAAGCCATGACCTTGTTGAGTATTAAAACTTGTTACATGGAAGTTTCCGACCAAAACACGGTGGAGTACCGAGGCGATAATTAAACAAACGAATTTATTTTAATTCACAGCACTAATTATAGCATTGTTAATCACCTAATTGTGCCCTTCACCCCTTACTCAGTAGCAGCAACATACGAAATGATTTCGTTATAACTAAGTATATCGTGAGACAAAATAATTTGAAGCAATGTTGTTGGAACTTGCGAGTCTTTACTCGCAAACTGATCTTGCAAATCGTGATCCTTCGTCATCAAAGATAAAATGAAATTCGTAATATACGAAATATCTGAAAAGCATGTGTCTTATCTTAACAAGCGCACTAGGGCTATCGGTATATCATCCTTTGTAACAGTATATGGGACAAGCACGAACATTATTCAGTACAATTAAAACGATATTGGGAAGGTGTACTCAGTTTGATTGCGCTGGGTTTCGGAAACGTAATTAGTGCCTCCGGATAATCAACCAACGGTTATATAACTGTCAGATGGCGCAAACGGCATCGTCCTCTCCCTTGCTGGAACACAGGGATCAGAACTGTGAATCAGACACTAGTACCGCGTTCGATTGTAGAGCCGTTTACACTCGAATGGCTTTAAATATGCGGTCCATTGCGAGCTGCTTCATCTTCAGTTCTTACGTTTTGGTACTATTAACAGGGTGTGATAGTGTTAGCTACAATTTGTGTGTTTTCCTTTATCTCGGTAGAACGCTGCGTCACACAGTAGTACGGCCAACCTTAAGTAAGTGCAGTGACAATATCGCCAACGCTCTAGTTAGTTGGGATCTTTGGGTTTGGGGATGGACATGGCGGCGTTAATTTTCGTTAGCAACGTTCTCCTAAGACTTAGCTCTCCGGTGTGCGATCGGTTGCCCTATAATGTGAAATACTGTATGTAAACAGCGCCTGAATTATAGCATATTTTCATTGCAAGCCGAAAACCGCGCAATCTATATACTCTAGTTTAGCGAGCAATTTGCGCGCTGAATCATAGTGTTAACAGCTAGATTCTACAGAATTGTTAAACGGGTTTCAAAACGCAAAGTCGCGGAACGGATAGAAATCTGCTTTGTTAACTGTACTTTATAAAGCATGGTTTTCTAACTGTTACAATAATTTCGGAGAGCCAAAATCTAGCAAGCAAATGCTTTAACCACCAAATAACAGTTGTAGTGTTTGCTTCACCACAGACATGGATTTCAGCTCATGTTCTGTTAAGTCACATGGCCACCAAACTGTTCGGGTTGTTCTGTGGTAGGGAATGGAACGGTCCCATAATTCTGAACACCAATGTCGACCAGGATTTCTTTACTTAAACGGAAGACGGAAACGGTGTGTCAACCGGCCTCGAGCTATTCTTTGTTTTGTGAACCACGTCCAATACCGGAAAACATACGTCTACTAGTTAAGATATCTTCGGCCAACAAAAATGCTCCTGTAGCCGGTGCTTTCCTTGCTCAACTTTTGGATGTCCCACGTGTTCAGATTTGGTGATTTTGTCTGTTAACATTGTCTGTTATTTTGGAGCCATGAATCGTGGTCCTCGCAGTAAGCAAACCTCAATGACTGCGCTTTCATGACGTACAAGATAAAAGGCCCGTAATTTACCACTGAGCTTCTAGTGTCAAATCCAGACTTTGGAGAGATGGCGAAAAACCACCTATAAATGTTGGTTGTTCTGGTTGGCTGCTTGCAACTCTGTCTTAGTTTTGGTGGAAAGTACAGTTGCCTGCAAATCGGAAATCAGTACTTTTGCTGTATTGTTTTCTTTCAGGTCAGGAGGGTGCAGTGGAAGAGGTGATATGCTATCTGCAAATATGCTGTCAAGCATATGTGTTTGAGTAAAGTCTTTCGATGTTGGATGCAATGGCGCGTCATGCAAGTAATTTTTTAAAGCCTGCATGAGATAGTTGTTACGGGTGACACCAAATATATATGCATAGAAACTGACACAGTGGTGTGTCACCCATGGAGCCTAACTGTACGGATGTCATAGGAACGGAGCTTAGGATCTGCCAAAAAGATTGGTTATTCCCTGAATAACGTAAACTTTTGACCGAGAAATGGTTTTCCGTGATCAATGGAAAAGGATCGTCACACCGTTGTTGAGCATTAGGAATACACAGAGTATTCGAGAGTATGTGTTGCGCAGGACAAACTTACTTGACAATCCGCTGTGTGACTAGAACTTCCACATCGGTAACACAAGACAATCATATCTGAAGATGGAGCAGAATCTATGTTCTGAAGTTTCCCGGATGTCAAGCGTTTCACTCATGTTGCACAGGTGCAACTGTTAGTGCGTAGCTGATTTGAGCATGAACATCCCTATGACTCTGACCCACGGAAAGCTTTCCATGGTCTTCAAAAAGCGGGGTTTTTTATGCGATTTTCAGTGATGCAGTATATAAACTGTTGGGTAAACACAACTCCAAATTTATTCCTTGATATTCTGACGTTAGCACAGGTTTCGACGCCATGTATCAAGCGGGAAACAAAGCACCCCGTTGTATTGAATGCTTTCTCCACAACTGGCAACATTTGTAACGTTCTACGAAAGCATTGGGTCGAGCGCGCCAAAATTGCTCCAATACATGTAATGCCACTGTAAGCATGTCGGACGTTTGCAGTCCTAGTGCATCAAAGTAACGTAGGCCCTCATTGCCAAACTGGTGACGAATATGACTCAAACTTGTATTTTCATTGTGAGTAGCAGTTGCCAGCAGTATGTTCATGTAATTCCTAAAAGAATTCGTCCATTGAGCCTGATCGCTTTCAGTAGGTTTAACACCTGATTCGCGCCAGAATGCTACCGAATTTGAAAGAGGAAGTGCCATTGCAGTGGTCCGCAACCGCGACACCCATGTTGTATCCCAACAAGCGTAATAGGACTGAATGAAAACCATCCCCTGTAACAGTACGCCCAACAAGCACCAACTTTATTCAGAACAAACATAAATCGACATTGGGCAGGTGCACTCTGTTTGATGGCCCGGGGTTTTGAAAACTTAATTATTTTCAAAGTTCAATCAATCAAAGTTCAACCAGTCAACTGCCAGTTTGACGTGCGTACACACACGAAACCTTAGTCCGTTCAGTAAACAGACTTTGCACAATTTACGATAGGTTTTTAGGTTTTTGGTGTGTTGCGGATAAGTAAATAAGTTTAATAAGAAAAATGTATTTCGCATAATGAAACTTTGTAATCATCGGTTTGATCGAATTAAATATATATATGCGTCTAAGACAAATTTAGAACTGAGTTAATACTTTAAAAGCATTCCATAGTAGTATGCTTAAATGGGATGCGGCAGATTTCGTCCGCAAAAGGCAACATATATTTCTGCTAGATGAGTGCAGAGTTCGTTCGAATCACTTCGGAAAACGCAGACATCCGGATGCTCCTCATGAGCACGAATGTGCTGATGAGGCTTAGCTTTATGATTGTTAGAAGGCCGTCATTTTTGTCCAGCGTCCTCAAGTATGCCACAGAGGAATGAATCAGAGACTAGTAATTGGAGGTATACAACAAAGGAAAGGTACAACTGGTAATATAGCACAGCTCAGATAATCTATATGTTGAAATAATTTACCAACTTTCTACTGATTAACAATTTTCAGCTAAACGGGTGGAACACAGAAAATGCTAACCATCGGGAAAGGAAATTTCGCCAAACAAGGCAACCTGTATTAAAGGTTTCATCAAAATTCGAAGTGCCATCATCAGTGCGTTAGTGTTAAGTGTATTGGTTCAATGACTAAGTAGGCGAGAAGCGGGTAGTCATGCGAGTGCGTTTTCCTCTGCTGCTATCATTGTGCGTTTGGGCAAGTGAAATTTGAAAATGGCCTCTTCAACCCATATGTCTTGAATTCAACGCTTGCCTTCCCTGCTAAAAATATTGCCCGTATGTTGTCATTTTCCGATTGAGATATAGGACTGCGGCGTTGGTTCTTTGCTCTTAGATTGGAGAAGTTGGCGTTTATTTAAACGTGTCTATTAAGTGCTAGTTCGGGAAGTGCCTTGCTTCAAGAAATCACCTAGATTCCGTCGAATTTCCGTTTGTCATAATGCTTACGTTTTTCAGGTCAGAAGGTCGGCCTATTTCAACCATGTGTATTCAAACTAGTGAATAAACATCATGTTTGTTCATTACCTTCTTATAACCTGTGATCCCACGTAAATGATATCTTCTTGTTTGTCCAATGTTTCGCTTAGCACATGCACAGCAGTTAGTCTGATAGATTAAAGTTGTTAGATTTTCTTATATGATTCACCTTCCATTTTGTAAACTTTCCTATGAGTTTAGAATTTGTTTTGCGTGACACTGCTACTTCGTGTGCCTGAGGTAATTATGTTGCTAATTCATATGTGTTCGTATTGTGTAGAAAATATACTGCACTTTATATCTGTGCTAACCGTCGCTGAGACTTTTTAATATTTACGCCTCTTCTAACAATGTTTTGTGGGTATTCGTTGTTTTTTAACCCGCAGTAGAGATGGTTCTCCCTTTGTTGCTAATTCCTTGGTGCTAGCGTGTTTCCGCTATCTTGAATATAGTTTGGATACAGCTATTATTGTGGCTCAGTAAGTGAATAGTGGGGTAGTTCAATAGTTGATCCGTATGTTTCTTATACCGAAATAGGCAATTTTGAACTGTTCCGTTAGCATTCCTGTGAGCCATACATCCAGGAACGACACATTTTGCAGCCCTAGTTAGCTGCAAATATGTTGCTAATCAGATTTTGGAAACACTACATTATGTATCGTTTTAGAATGACAAATGTATTACCAGCGTATCGCGCCTTCAGTTGATCAGTGACATGTAATTGCGCTCGGAATTTTCATTACAGCTTCAACAATAAGCCCTGAGATGTGTGACTCAATTGGTGTTTCTTTCAGCTAATGATTCTTTTGTGCATTAAAAGAGAAATAAAATCCATGCAAAAGCAACAGTGACAAAAGCTTGTTGATTACATTTTTCCAGTTGCACTAGGTTGATTAAAGAATAATTACATCAAGTTCCACTTTTCAATATCCAGTTTGATCGTTATACTTGCAACATCGAATGGCAACATAATATCATCGTCCTCTGAATAAATGCCCCTAGTTTATCAAGGAATTGTACAGCAATGTTTAGGTTTTGCTCAGTGGGGATTAAATTATCTGTGACGATTCGCTGCTACTTGTGTGGCAGTGTTCTTGGTAGCAAAACAATTCGTCAATGGCGTTCGCGAATCTCAAGCTTAATCTCCTGAATAAGAGCGGGCACATGAGCTGGATCAATGGTGATATATTCGTGATGTGCTCTCTTTATAACATGTCATTGCTACCTCCTGATCAGGATTCCCGTGTCAGCAAATTTCAGAGGGTGGTGTCCTAGGTTGCTGAAGTTGGTCTCACCATCTGAGCTTAATTTACAGACAGTTCTAGAGAACTGGGGTAACTTCCGGAACATGCTACCAACAGAAATTCGACTAAAAGCAGCAGGTTTACTACTAGAGGCTACTGGTTAGGCAATTGAGAGAACCAACTCAGTGGGAACAAACGTTGTTACAGGGTCCACCACAGAGACTGAATTGAGTGTCATCATAGCATCCGGCGAGACACTGCAGGAGGTGAGTGACCATCAGGATCATCATGAACCTTGTTGCATGGTGCAGAGTGTTATTCCAAGTCATTCTCGCGAGCCTAAGACTATTCAAAAATACTGGTAGCAACCGACCTCAAGTGAGTCGGCCAAGTCTACATCCACAACCAACCTTCTAACCTATGAACCACTCTCATGTTTGTATACCAAGGAACAAGGTCTTTTAAGCAAACTGACAGAGCTTCGCGTGTGTCAGGCTTCGATGTCAAGAGACCTCGTTATGATAACAGAGACCTGGTTGAATGAAGCGATCAGTGATGCAGAAATCGCTTTACTGCGATGTCTATTCTGCGCAACGATCGACCAAGAAGAGGAGGTGGAGTGCTAGTTTATTATCGCAGCGAACTACACATTAATCTCAATGTTGACCTAGCGGTTCAGACTGTCGATGCGCTTCGGTGTCCTCTTCACTTAAGCCGTGGGGACGCATGTTTATTGGGTGTAGTGTATCGCCATCCGTCGGCTATTTTGTAAATGGACAAAAGCCTGGCCTCCACAATGAAGACCATTCGCTCGCAGTCGTACAGCCACATTTTTCTGGTTGGTGACTTCAATATTCTTACCGTAGAAACCCCAGCCTGTATCAACGAATACTACAAAATAAAAGTACAGGTGATAATTAGTGGGCTACCACTCGATAATCACACCATATCTAGCGCAAGATTCAGAACGGAAAACAAACATAATGTCCTGGATCTGGGATTCACCAATGAAGAGCTTATGATCGAAACGGTATCGATGGAGAGTGCATTAGTCCGTAGCGAGCATGCTACCCTCATGTATAATTATATCTGTCATGCAGAGTAATCCTCAGAAAACACCGAAGACGTAGAGATCGTTACAGATTACGGGGCTTTAATCGAAATTTTTATTGCTACAAACTGGGCATTTCTATTAGAACAATCCCTGATGCCGCCTTATCTGATTTTGGTCACCAATTCAAGAACTTAGTAACCAGTACTACTAGGATAATTTATTCGCGAACAAAAGCAGTAAAATAATTCATACGAAGCAGGACACGGATTTGTATCGTCACGAGAAATTTACTCTGGCGAAAATACAAAGAGTCAAAGAGTGCCGAAACATGGGAAGCCTACAATCCAAAGGAATCACTGGGTAAACGTGGTAGGCGAAGACAAAATACAGCATCAACCGAATCAAGCTGAGAAATACCTTGCTAACCCCAAGCTCCTGTACAGACACTTAAACAAGCTCCGCAAATTGCAGCGAGGAATTCCTGCCTTACACAAGTTATGCAGACTTGCACAAACCGGAACCGAGGCGGCCAACGCCCCATGTCAACAATTCGCCCCGAATTTCCGGAACACGACATCGCCGCATACACTGAGGCCGATCGTTGTACCAACATCATCATCATCATCATACACGTTAGCCAGAGGTGGGAAACACATCAGCTACTGTGACGCAATACATAAAAAGGAGAAAAAGCAACTGGTGCACGCCGGCTGAGCTACCGGTAACGGATGGACATCTTAAGGGTAAGCTACCAGCCGGCTACTTTGCATCATAAAAGAAATCGCTATGCAAAATTATATAAGGCTAAATGCGGAAATTGTGGTTGGAGGGGGAGGCTAAGAGGGATGGGGTGGGACAAAAATACTCACAGCACGAACGCCACTGAGGTAGGCTTCTTGCCATGTCAGCTAGTGTGTCGCCATGTCAGTAAGTGTGTGCGTTGTACCAACAATAGGACTTGGCCACAATATTTTTACCAGTGTGGATGTTATGAAAATGCTACTTGCCCTGCACAAGCACACCTCTCCCGGCGTTGATAATATTTGTCCAAAAGTGTTGAAATTGACTACAGTAAACCTGGCGGACCCACTCTGCAAGTTCTTCCAACGATGCCTCGATGGGATGCGGGTGCCAACAATGTGGAAGCAGGCCAACGTCACTCCCATGCATAAAGGGGGAAGTCGCACAGATCCGTCCAAATATCGCCCTCTAACACTACTTCCGGTTCTCTTCAAATTAATGGAAGCTCATGAAATACTTGGAAGAACGCACTATCATAGCACAAAAACAACATGGATTTCGCAAGAACCGATCTTGCACTTCAAACTTTCAAGTTGCCAGTTCTAGTTGGACTGAGACCGTTGACAGCGGCGTAGGTGTTGAAGAAATATATCTGGACTTCTCAAAGGCTTTCGACCGTCTGAACCACTGTATCTTCCTTCACAAGCTGCAGTGTTGTGGAATTGGTGACCTAATACTCCGTTGGTTAGGTAACTTCTTGCTTCAACGACATCTGAATGTAAGAGTTCGCGGCGTCTTCTCTGACCCAATAAACTTTAAGTGCGGAGTGCCCCGGGCTCAGTACTTGGTCTCCGACTATTCCTGATTTACATAGACGATCTCGCGACAGCAATCATCTCCAACTACTTACCCTTCGCTGATGATGGCAAGATATGGCAATACAATAGAACAACCAGCTACATTGCAACAATTCAGGATGATCTAGACAGGATCTACGAATGGTAGGCTCAAAAGCTGCTTCAGTTCAACGCTACAAAGTGCAAGGTTTTGAGCATACTCCATAAAACGACTTGCCCATACCGACTGGGGGATCAAATATTTTAGCACAATTCAACGGGTTGCGATTTAGGCTTGATAGTGCAGGAAGATCTGGGCTGTTCCCGTCAGGCTGAGTAAGCCTCCAAATAAGCTAACCAACACATTCGTCTTTTGCGGATGGCATTCGGGCGCTTCGATCCTTCCATTTTTTCTCAGCTGCTCAAAGCCTAAATTTTGCATCATGCTGAGTATGCCATCCACGCCTGGCAGCCATGGCAAAAGCAAGTCCTTACCGCTCTTGAACTGCCACAACGAAAGACGACCAAGAACGAAAAGGGACTGTTTCATCTCCCTTACCGATTAGGCTGAAAACCTTCGGGGTCTACAGTGGAAAATATCGACGCCTGTGTGGCGACTGGATAATGAATTATAAGATCCTGAGGAATCCAAACCATTCTTATCGTCGCCTACCAAAACTGAATAGCAATACCACACTCAGAGGACACAAGTTAAGATGGACACACAATACAGACGGTTGGAATGCCGGCGGAATTTCATTTCCCTTCGTGTGTGCCAACACAGGAACGCTCTTCCCACATACGTTATTTCTTCCACCATTCTAACGGCATTTCAAAGACGTATGGATGAACCGCTTGTCCACTTACATTACACTATATAATCCGTGTTGTCTATGTCAACCAAAAGGGAACAAACGGTTCTCATTCTCGGCTTTTGTGCTTTACTACTTACACACTGCTGCTGTGGGATATAGCTTCGGATATAGTACAACCGAATTTATCAATTATCCCAGTCCAAGCAAGTGGCGCATGAGTAAGCGTTGTAGTTTCTTTTGTTCTTAAGGCATACCGTCTCCATATTTCTTCCCCATATGATTCTACATAATATTTCAGTACACATAATATATTGATAATATGAAAAAAGGACATCTGAATCACCAGATGCTAAAATTGACTATGTACACTATTGTTTGACTTCACTTAAATCATCCGACCGGATTCGTAAAGCAATCGAAATTTTTACATGTAACATTACATGTCACAAATCATCGCAATTTGTAATTGTAATATAATAATATATCACAGTTCACTGTTCATTTTCAAATAGGACAATGTATTTGTGTAGCTACGAAGGCCCCTAGAAAGTGTACTAAATTTATCGTCAGTTTATAAATGTTGTCTTCTTGAACAATGATTTCAATTGTTGCTTGCAATTTCTTCAGAGTTATAATAATTCCGGTGATTAGCTCCGAGCTGCATTCCTGTTCAACGTAAAAATTTATGTTTTTGTATAGGCGCATTTTGGCATATTTTGCAATCTATTGTGTCAATTAGGACTGTCATGTGCACGATAAATCAGAGCTTCTGCAGGTTGCAAAAAGATCCCTTCGTTTTTATTTGGGAACAGTTCATGTGACTAGGTTTCGGGATATAACCGGAGCATTATGTTGCAGAAAACATTCTGGGAATCCAATTGGCACGTAACTATAACATTTCCGATTCATGTTAGGCCATACAGAAAACAACTTAAGCTAACCAGATATCAACATCATCTGGTATGCCAACAGGTTACTCATTCCGATGAACTAATTTGAGCCAGGCGACTGTGATATGCGCGCACCGTCGTGTGCCTGTTACTTAGCCAAGCGCTGTCAGCCAATAACATGTCGAATACATAGAAGACATAACAAGGTATAAGCATGTGTAGGTTACCTGGGTGTAGGGGAATCACTACAGCCCGGTGTTTGAACGTGTGTGACTTGCCACATACGCGGTGACAGATTACATGACGGGGGATGGCGGTAGTAACTCGATAATATCTGAGGTCACCCACGGCAGGCTAACAAGAAACGGGCTCAGCGTTTGATCAGGATATTGAGCGCGATTCACTTCATTATTATAACAGGGCCTGTAAGTGAATAGGATCGCTGGATACTCGCATTCTGAGAGGAGACATCTTCGTACGACCAATCGCGTGCTGTGGACATATGGCGCGCACGGGACACGAGGCACCATACCAGTTGAGCATTGAATCGCTAAGGCCACAGGTTATTTTGGTCACAGCGGTAATTCACATGTGCACCGGTGGACATAGACACCTGCACTGGGGAGATGATAGCAGCGCAAAAGTCGATCTGATGTCCTGCGATTGCGAAGGGCGACGTATCAACGTAGACAATACAATTGTAATGCAGCTGATATATGATTTGTCTTAGTGCATGTTTCATGGATAGCTCGCAATGCGCCTCAAGCAACCTGTACAAGTTGAAACCAGTATTGTTCCGTAGGGGCAATGAATTGAATGCATAACGAGTCCCATATGTTGGTAGGGTGTAGACCACAAAAGCAAATGATAATAGCCTAACCACAGTTAGGCGTATATTAATGCTGGTTATCTTGATGTGATATGGGTAGAGAAGCAGTGATGCATGACAAGGATGAGAATGGGATGTCTACAGAGGAAGCGGATTAGAGGCTCGTTGTACACCGTCGCGTGTTCTCACAGATTTCGAATCGACAAATGTCTTCCTACTAAGGGCAATTGTGAATGAGTCTCGCATGTTCCGCAGTTGTGCATAATAGGCGGCCGCTGGCAATCAGCGCAGCATATCAGAGCGAGGGAAGTTCGAGGCTGGCCATATGGTTATGTATTAAGAAACACTAAGCCAATGTTTCCGGATATACGGCCGATGACCAACCACTTTATAACCGGATTGCAGTAACTAACAGATGATGAAAGAACAATCTCGATTACTATTCGCTTCTGTGTGCACTAACATCCTCCACTAAGAAAGCGTTTGATCCACATGGCGGTCGACTGTGTTCGCATTCAGCAACGCTTTGGGTTTTCCAGCAAACGCTTCATGGTCCCTTTACTGCTATCATCGTACTGTTCCAGCGCCATAGGTAGATTGTTGTCAATCAGAAGTCGCCTTATTGGCTCTCGACGGTTCGCGATATATGTGAATCGCGTCGCTGCTTTACGGGTAAGGGCTTTAAGAACTAAGGCGTTTGCTCCGGTGAGAGAAGTGAACCGCTTTTCCTACCTGGGTAACTGTAAGCTCCACGTGCAGATGACGCATTTGCACATTAATTTACGTAATCTTTGATCGTTTGAGAAAAACAAGCACACGGAACTTATCGGGAGACTTACGTGAAGAAGCCGGGATACACGCCGGTCTAAGAATTGATTACAGCTCGCGCAGAAGCAGCGCTACTTGTTCGGATTCTAATTGAGGACTAATCCTGTGCAATTTGATTAGGATTCTCTATACGATGGTGCAGCCGAGAGACAACCAAACATTGTTTTTTGACGTAACTGTGCATGTTCCCAAGCGTTGTTGCCCGGACTTAGCAAAATTTGAGTTCCGCCATCAACGCACCTACGTATTCCATAAGAATCATTGCAATTATGCGGTGGATCTTTTCGGGGACTTGAGCGCACCTGTTGGTAGGCTCGAAGCTTTGGAACAAGATGTTGTTTGTCTAGCTTGCTCAGGTGTTTACTTGAAGGTTTAAGAATGAAAAGAAAAGAATCGGCACTATTTTATTACGCAATACCGAAACCATGCTGCCATGTAAGCAGCTGCGATATCATGTTGGCTAAGGATGCTTCGGAATTCGCTCGGTCACGACGCATGCTTTAGCCTGTATCAGCAGATTAAGAGACAAGCTTTTTTCATTTATGATGCGGGATTGAGAATATCGAGTGCCACAGATTTCTGCTGCTCACAGTAATGGATACCGACTGACGACATGGTGATCGATTACTATTGACGAGGCTGTTGTAGCGAATGCAGAAAAAGTTGATGTACTTAGCTCACTCCTGATCACGCGCTTGTTTTGCAACTACATGACACCTAGCAGTGTTTTCGGACGCAGCTAAATGTAGGCGAACTTATCGTTTCAAATTAGCTGAGTGCCTTTCGGAATTCATCAACTATTCTGAACAGCTCTCTACTCACTATTAGTTAAGCGCATTGGACACAACTGGAATGCCGTGCACAAGTCAAATGATGCCATCTGTATGTACACTCGGCACATCATCAACGGACATTTACCCGCTCAGTGTTCAAATTAAGAAAGATCACCGTACAATTAGTGTAACTCTACGCTAATCGCTGAACGCGGAGCTCCAACAGATCACCATGGAAGATCGCGGAGCCTGGTGGCAGTGATGGCAATGACCGTGCATTTTGCAATGCACCGGTTGTATTCCGTGAGACATCCAGAGCTAGTAATTTCCTTCCAGCATTCGCGCGGAAACATCAGAAGTACCGGTTACCCGAATATCATTTCTAACGTTTTGTATTTATCTCTGAGCCCCTATCATCGTGACTGATTTACAGGTTCCGGACTTCCCCGCACTTAGAATGGAGTGGAAATAAGTCAGTTGTAGGTGACTTGTCCGCTGTGCGGCCGCATTTTATTCTGACTACAGAATCCAAGCATTTCATTGGAGTTATTGATGTGAGACGCTGCAGTTGCTCAAGTAGAAATGAGATACATGAGATACATTCGAACAGCAACTTCTTAACGTGCTTTCGGTTACCGGTAGAATGAAGGAAATACCGACCTCTCAGTTACCAAATGAACAGAAGAAACGTAATAGTAAAACTTGCCGCCTAACCGCATATATTGTACTTGACACACTGGAATCAACTGGCACCATAATCCTATGGTGTGTTTCGAGGCTAGCGGACACCTTACACTAAACCTGGACTCCGTGCCTTGTCCTTTCAAATACTAGATTTGTGTAGTGGGGTCGTTTTCAACCGCATTCGATCTAGAGGTTGAGTTACACCGACCGCTTCCATCTACCTCAAAGGTTTTGTTAACACCTAGGATGAAACCAAGAGTACCAGTCTAAACGGTGTGCTGCAGCATAGAACGAAATACCATCAGTTGGATTCCTGCCTTCCTTGCTCCTGGAGACAAGAGTGATATGCACCTCCTCACGGATTAACATTTGGCTCCAGAGCCTATGCGGTTTGTAGACTCACAGTCCTTAGCTTTATATATCACAAGTCACCGTAGGGGGACAGCTATGTTTCGTAGCCACAAAGAAAGAACATCGTGCACACGGTGTTTTGCTGCAATGAGGAAGAGGCAACACCGACAGGATGATGACTGACCGAAAACAGCTGACAAGCTTTGGGTCAATGAGACAGCCAGTTTTGCAAGGTACAACAGAGGCAACTAGTCGAGCCCAATACACAGGCAAACTGGAGGGGGGGTTGGAACGTGAGACGTAGGGAAATAAATTATCAGTAAGACTGTGAGCGTACAGTTTATCAAAAAGCGTTGGCACGAAGAGGAGCTTTTGCTCATCATTCCATGGAAGTGAAGAGCAGAATAATGAAAACGTTTAAGGAGGGAGTGGATTGGATTAGTATGCTAGCGTGCTTAACGTAAATGTGAAAACCTGACGCAGCTTGATTCGTATTTGGGAGTCAACCGAACCTAGGAACATCATGGAGTGGTTCGCCGTAGAGCATTGGCGGAAACTCATATCGACGCTCTGGTTAAGTGGGTGTCCGCGGAGTCAACAATAACCCTTTAGGATGATCGATTACAGCTGAAGGCGGTGTTAGAATTTGATGTACGCACCACCACGGTCGCCATGTATTTAGACGGCACATTAATGACCATGATTATTTGCACACTATTCAAATGTCTGTGAACACGTTAGAGACGTTAGAGAGGATGGAAATCATTCGTACTGCAGCTGATGACTTTGGAGGCTGAATAAAGACAACCAGTGTGGATTGATAAACCCAATTACAACCTTTACTGCGGGCGAACCAGGGGTCGCTCACTTCCTGATACTCAGGTGCAATATACCACTGCGCATAGTAAGTGTTATAATGTACACCTAGTCGGTGCCATGACGGAGAATTGCTTGATCGCTTTCTCCGCTATAAGAGGCAGCTACAACAATAATAGTTGCTAAATAAGACAATGATAAGAATGGTATTGCGAGATTGAACCAATGCGTGTTATCTGCTCACTCGCAAACTAACATAAATATGAATCACGTGACAGAAAAATCGAGGGTTCGAAACTGCTAATAAGGGAAAATTAAGTAGACGCACGAATAACAGATGAGCGAGCTGGACATTGGGGATATGAGCTCCAAGGAAGCTTTAGAGAGACTGTAAATTTTTTCTGTACACAAAGATAGGGTGATACTAGTTAAGCACCACCGCTTTGGCAAAACTCCAAATATTAGGGCATTTATTTCGATAGATAACTGTAAACTTTGACACAGGGTCAACCTGATGGCTTGTTTCGAGTAGATATCTGGAGATAGATGATGTCGAAATCTTAGATACCTTTTCTCGTTCGGCTGCTTGTTGTGTCGAGAGTTTAGCGATCTATTTTGGGATATGCCCTTCAAGGCTCTTACAGTTATCTATCGAAATGAAAATCCCAATATTTAGTGGTTTGCCAAGGCAGTGGTGCCTAACCAGCATCGCCCTATACTTTGTGTACAGAAACAAGTAACAGTCTCTCTAAAGCTTTCTTGGACTCAACCCTAATACCAAGCTCGTTGGTCTGTTATTCGTGTGTCCACGTAATTTGCCATTTTGACTAGCTTCAAACCTTCAATATTCCTTACACGTGGTTCTTATCTCTGTTGTTAAAGGCGATTGAGCAGATAGCACGAAATGGTTCCATCTCGCAATACCAATCTTCTCAATGTCTGATTTATAATAATAAAGCGAACCCAGTCCTTTAAATAATAGGTGCTCTCAGTGGCTGCGCTTACTACTTGATACCAACAGTTCCGCATTTATAGAATGCTGCCTTGATTTTCGATAATTCGCCATGCCACACGGGCCTAGAGTAAGTTGTTTTGGAGGAACCTTACCGATCAGGGAACGTCCGCGACTAGCTCCATACTCTCCGTCGCTTACCGCTATCAAGGTTATCTGGAGTATTATAAGTCTCATGTGAAGAAACAAATTAGAGCGCACCATGCTGAACTGCTCAGAGGTAACCACCTAGGTGTTCTAAGTGAAGGTGAGTGGCGGACACGTTTTCTTGAGAAGGTGGTATCTGAATCACGAGCTTGCGAGACACATGATGCAGGCAGGTGGTTCAGCAAAATGTAATGAAGTACGGTCGTGTTATTCATCTATTACATAGGTAAAGCATTTTTCCGTAAACTACTTGTTTATTAATGGAAGTGTTGTTATTTCCTCGTCGTGGGCTTTCATAGTGCACTATACGCTCGGGTTGAAATATATACTAATCTTGACATTTGCTCGAAAGTAGTGCGCAATGTCGTGTGGCATGGAGGTTTACGTTTCCGCTCAGTGAAACAATCCTGTGAGAGCTTGAGAACACGCGGCGCATGGGAATACGGTTGTAGAGTTATCAATGACAGGAATTGACCTATCCGAGTTTTTTGTGTCTGAAGAGCAGATGGTTAATATATTTGCATACGGGTAGGTCACGGAAGAAAATGGAAACATGCGAACATGACCGCGGCAAGTAGCTTGTGTTGGCCAGCTGCTTAAGGAGTCATAGCATTACGGGCAAATAGAAGCTGCTGAAAATGGCGATCGATGTGTGGCAAAAGGACAATAGGAACAGAAAAAATTAACATTTTCATGATCGCGAGGGAATATTTTCCACGCAACGTGGGCGAACATATTGCGGCCACTAGCGAGGAATCATTCTCCCATAGGTCATATCTTCAGTGCTCCCCTCCATGCGTTTATGGAATTTCACTCAGGTACTTGAACAGAGTGCACCCGACTAGGGGTGAGTTTCTCCAGGTCTAGCTAGAAGCTAGAGTACTTTCGAGCGCTAGTTCAGGTCGACTGAAAGGTTGCCAACGTACAGCCTACATCTGAGGTCTCAAGATGCTGACCTAACAAATGGTCACAATAAAGGGTTTCCAAACCCAAGTTAGATTCCCAATGACACCGAAAGCACCTGGTTGGGAAGGTTATTGGCATTGCTCGAGAATAATAAACGTGGCTACACTCCACCTATCGAAAGGTCCTTGCTTGCCACTTGTGTTACACCTGTGTGTTGTGGAACTCTATCAATGTCATTTTAGTCAAGTGATATACATATATATATATATATGGTTGGCGGCATCCGGGTTCCAGATTTGCCTGTCATTGTGGCCAGCCACAGGACGCCTGCGCCTACAAAGGGACTATGAGTAGCTTGCGCTGCACCACGCACAATTCCATCCACACACACCATATCCAGTGTAAAACCGAAGGAATAAGGCCGGGAAGCGTGGGATGAGGGTCAGGTTTCATCAACGGAGCTGGCCCACACTTCTTCACAGGCAAACACCAGCGCGCTGTATTTGGATAATCAGTTACACACAAGGCGGTGTTTGGATCGTGGACGCTCCACACAAGTTGCATGGAATCAAGCGTCGAGCCTAGCGCTGCCACAAGGAGCGTGCAACCCGCCCCACCAGCAATGACCACCTTTCTCTTGGAGCCAGTATGTTCGACGTGGTGGGTAATAGACAGGTAGGCACCTTGTCAACATGCACAACAGCCGCAACCAAACCGAGAATATAATGTAACGGCCAATTAGTTAAAACGATAAGATGAAATCAACTAAATCATCTAATGCTTAAACATACTGCTGCATAACTCTTCGATAAGTGGGCCTATAAATTAACTTGATTACGAACGAAACAGCATTAAGTTTAAAAGGTCAAAACATTTATATTTATCAAATACCATAAACCCGAATGCTTATCGAAATTAAGTACAATTAGCTTCAGCGACGTGCGCAAGTTTAAGGAAGGTAGTAAAGGTAGACATTCATATGAAAAAGAAAAACATTAGGACAAAATTGCAACCCCACCACAAGAAATTAATAGACTTAGCACGCAAGCGCGCGTTAGTAAACCGATTGCAGAGGACCTACAAACGCTGCGCCGGTTCTGCCTACATTCTCTCCAGGTCCCTTCCTCGCTTCCATTGTGGTCCCGAGTGGCCTCGCACATGAATCACTAGGCTTGTCTTATTCAGGCACACGCGACCGCATGTGCTACAGCACCATGCACGTGATGTCGATGGAGTACAACCCATCGGTGCTTGCCGCTTCTTATCTGCATGCATGAGGTCTTTCTCTCGCACTTCGGCGAATGCTTTCGTCTTCAGATCGCTCCATGCACGCCGAACAACCGCCTTCGATTCAACTGACCTGCCATAAAGATTAGAACGTGAGAGGCTTAATCTGATCATGTCCTGGTAATGTAAGTTTGGTTTCCCGCATGCCGCTTCCCAATACTCAGCTGACCATATAACTGTTGCTACGGTATACGCGTCGAATCCATACGGCTCACATGACCGATCCTCCTCAGGTGTCTCAGCGAACGTATGCAGTGCACCGCTTACATTCTATTTCGACGCAAAACTTCCGTGTCCGCGATATATATATATATATTTATATCCGATTTACCGAATACCCCAATATTGATTTTACCGTGTAACCTTCCTCTCCGAGCATAGGTCACGATGACCGAGTTACAGGGTTTGCGCCTATCCCGCACCCAGAAGTGAGTGGCAACAGTTAGTTGCAAGTGACTTGTCTAATGGGAGGAGGCGATGAGCAAACGCATTTTAATCCAACCACAGGATCCGCGTCTCGGAATGGGCAAAAGTAGGGTTTCATCTAACCTCCGGACCACATCGACAGTACTCCCTTTTCTTGCTTTTCGATATTTTTCATCCTCACTCCTCCCTCATCGATAGAGCAAGATACTGCCGTTCACCTCGCAGATAGTAACATCGATATATGTGAAGTGTTGGTTTCTCGCCTAAATGGACATTTGATTCCCAATCAAAACCCGAAATCGCTGGCGTCCACAGGACAGAGGGAAGACCGGATCGGACGAGCAGAGCAACAGGGATCTATTAGAGAATCACGCAGTTAATTATAAAGAGAAACTGGAAAGTTCGTGAATGGTATATAATCGCACGTGGAAAGCTCTGGAAAGATCAACTTACAGTCAAAACAAGAACACCGCTGTCGCGTTAATTGGCCGCGTCTCTTGGTTGGCTCTGTTTGCCCAAATCAGGGCGGATAATTTTGGAAGGCCTGCTGCGGCGATGGGGTCCTAGCTTGTTTTCACCGCGTATTCCTTCCTAAAACTTCCTCCTTTGAGTTGTGTTGTACGATTTCAGCTTGTGGTTCACTTGCATGGGTGACACGAATTTGCATCCCCGCTTCGGCCTCTGTGTTGCTAGGTTTTGGAGATAAACCTTTTGGTTGCCTTGTTAGGGCATGTTGGAGAGTCTTTGCTTCACCCGCATCTGTCAATATGTCCAGAGGTAACTGCGCTGCTAGTACTTATTGTTGCAGTTGCTCGCCAGTCCCTGCCGCTGGCAGCTGATTCAGCACATCTTACCAAAATTGCCGTCCCAACCTGGATACCGTAGATCACGTTACCACGTTTGTTTCGCACACGGCCATTAGCCGTTTTTGTGTAGTGGAAGCGATAACCTCTCCCCAAATTTTGTTGGCCATCATTAAAGGCTTGCTTCTAAACACCGTGCATGATGTTGAATTGACGCTCCATGTAATTGTTGCGGGACAGTAACTGATCCTTCTTGGGTCTGAGGGCATCATGGAGCACACGGATTTTATTTTGAAACAAAAGTGTCAGCCGGAGATAGTGCTTTCGGTGTCTGCGGATTTGGAGTTGTGCCATACCTCAGAAGAAATGTGTCGAGAATATCCTCCAAGGTACCATCTCTTTTCACTTTAACAAATCTTTTTTGAGTGTACTCACAAAGCCTTTCGCTTGTCCGTTCGATTGTGGGTGGAAAGGTGGAAACCTTACGTTGCTGCGACAGAAGACAACAAATTCAGAGGAGGTGAGTTGGTACCATTGTCCGAAACCAACGTGTGGGGAACACCGAAAAGAGAAAATGCCTGCCAGAGCAGAGACAGTGGCTACTGCGGTGGATCTCACAATTAGAGTCACCTCTGGCCAACAACTGTGGGCATGGACAATGATGAGAAAACGACGACAGTAAATTGGACCCGCAATCTCCACGTGTAACCTTGATCATCCTTACTTTGATATTGGCCAGAATGGCCATTCCGTCTTCCTTGGCTGTTTAGATACACTATCTCATCAGGGACAATATTTCATTAAATTCGCGATCTGGGAATCCATATAGAGCCAATACACATAGTTTCGTACCAGTGATTTCATGCGATTCATTCCTGAGTGGCCAATACGAAATTGTCGGAGGACACTCTGGAAGGATGAGAGGAATGATGAAACGATCTGTGAACAGCAGACAATTGCTGACGACTGATAGTGCTTCCTTTCATTGGTGGAATTGTGGAAACTCCAGCGTTGTAACTTCCTTAATCTCGCCATTGAGGTGGAAATCGATCACTTGTTGTAGGGTAAAAATCATAATGTGTCGCCTGTTGCACCATTTCGGACGTTACTGCTAAGGCACCGAAAATGTCAGAACAACTTGATGTACTTGGGAATTTACGGAGAGTTCGGCAACTACCAAATCCTCTGGTTCTTTATGCTGTGTACCAATTAAAAGAGATAACGCATCCGCTTGACCCATGTTATGTGCAAAATGATATATGACGACGAAATGGTATCCAAGTGGAACCGTTGCCCATCGTTGGAGACGACTGGCTGTGCAGACTGGAATGCCTTTCTTTAATGCAAAGATTGCGACCAAGGGTTTGTGGTCCGTGAACAGCGTGAATTTTCGTCCATAGAGCATTTTGGGAAATCGCTTGACTGCAAACACTATAGCCAAATCTTCTTTCACGATCTGCCCATAGTTGCGTTCCGCTGGGGTGAGTGATCTGGCTGCACGTGGCACAGCTTTCTCCAAACCATTTGGGAAAATATGGGATATGACTGCTGCAATTCCGTAGTCTGATGCGTCAGCAGCAACTATGATCTCCAGCTCCGGATTGAAATGTATTAGCAATAGATCAGAACATAATATAGACTTGACATTATCAAATTTGGCTTGACATTCAGGAGACTATACAAATTTGCGATCGTTTACAAGAAGTCCACTGAGCGGTCCTCGTAACAGATGCATTTCGGACACAAAAGAGCTGTAATGGCTGATCAATCCCAAGAATGATCTAAGCTACGCGACATTTTCAAAGGGAGGCATCTGTTTTATGGCACTTATGTTGGATGGCTCCGGACGACGACCATCCTTGTCGATGATAACGCCAATAGACTTTACACACTTTATGCCACGATTGCAATTTTCTGCTTTCAACTGGAACACGTAGTCATTTACGCGGTGGAGAACTGCTTCTAGTCTTTTCGTCAACTCTCGAAAGGTAGCCCCTTTGATTATGATGTCGTGCAAGCAAGCTGCGATTCCTGATTACCCAGCTAACATAGTATCCCCATTTGGTTAAAAAATCGAGGGGAGCTGAATTAACACCAAACGGCAAACGGTTGAACTGGTAAAGACCTTGGCGCGTATTGATTGCTAGCAACTCATTTGATGCATCGTCGACTTCAATTTGAAGATAAGCATCTGTTAAATTTAGCTCTGCGAAGTAAGCGCCACCACTGAGCTTAGCAAATAAATCTTCTGGGACTGGCAAAGGATACTGGTGCATTTTCAAAGTAGCATTTAATTCCATAGAGTAGTCAGCACAGATGCGAACGGTTCCATTGGTCTTCTTGACGACAACAATATGTGCTACCCATGCTGAATATTTCCCAGATTGGATGACGACAGTCTGCTCCAAACGATCAAGTTCCGCATTAGCAATCGGAAGCGCAGCGTATGTTACCGGTCTTTTGGGTCGGAATACGGTTTTGGCACTGTCTTTGAGAGCAAGGCTTGCTTTGGTCTCTGTGCGTCTGCCCAGTTAGTTGCGAAACACAGACCGAAATTTCCTTCGTACATGCACGATCAGGTTGTCGTTTGGTTTGTCGCTTTCCGAAGAGCGCCTCCTATATTCTATCCGGAGGGTATTACACACTTGACTCAGGGGAAGGTCAAATAGATGGAGCTTCTGGATCCAGTCGAGTCCAAGTAGATTCAAGTGTGACAGCCTCTTAATGCACACGACGTCTTTTGCCCGAGCAGCTTCAAAAACCATTTCACACTGCAGCTCACCAATGAGATTAAGTTGACCTCCTGAAGCATTAAGTACACCATGTGTCGTTCGGTTGATGGACGGAGCACCAATTTACTGTCAAGTTTTGCTGAAGGTAATTGTGATTTCCTAGGCTGTATCTAGCTAAAGACGCACGTGTTGCCCGTTAGGGTGAACTCTGAACTACTTGCTGCAAGCCACATGTTAAACAGGAAAAGCCGCTTGAACCATACTATAGTTGCAGACTCTTTTGTGGATATTTGAATTCAGTCGAGTATGTCTATCACGCTAGAACTGCAGTCTGGATTGGCAGTGCGTTTCCTTATGGCCCCGTTTATAACACATGTGGCAAACATGTTTCAGAAATGGACACACTCGAACAAAATAACACACACCACATCTACAACAGACCGTCGGGAGCTTAGGATTCTCTCTGGGCTTTCATGACCTGTTTCACTTGGAAACGGTTTCTTTGAGTTGGTTTTTAATACACCAAGACATAGGTTTGATTGTTGCTTCTCCAGCATAAGCGTGTCATGCATCAGGTTCAGTAATCGTTGCCATTCAGTAGTTATGATCTGTAGAGTTATTTGCTGGTCTTGTTCAAGTCTACTCAGCAAGTGGTGCGAATCACTGCATCCGTGAGGAATGTAGGCAACATATAAAAACAGGAAATTGAACCGATCTGCCGTGATAGATTTGATGTCGAATGTTTGCACTCACGAATAATGATGGCAGCGTGAGTGAGCTAGTCATCAGCGTCCATCTTGGTGATCTTCAGACATTGATATCGCGTGTTGAAGGTGGTTGACTGCTCTCCAAATATTTGGTTCAGGCATTTGACAGTCTCCGTAAAAGTGCAGTCTCAAGGGTCCATAGTCCAAATAAATTTGACATACCTTGAGTGTTCTGCTGTTCCAAGCTTCCTTAACAGCAATCGGACTTTTCACTAGGCACCATGGTCTCCAATTTGAACGTGGAACATATCTTCATAACGTTTGAACCATGACTCAAATGTGAGGCCAGCATAAGGGTCCTAGGAAGATTCAATAATTCTGTTGGTTATGGTGTTTACCGATATGGACGGCTCGACGGTAGTTGGCAGGGAACCGGTCGGGATTGACAGTTGACGCGTAAGAGTCTCGATCAGCCTGAGTTTGGATACCACAAATTATGCTTGTTGCTGTCGCAGGATGGCCTTGAGCTCGTCAGCCCATATGGACATCCGGATTAGGGTTCAATCCGTCGCTTGCTGAAGTGTTATTTCCTCGCCTGAATGGAAGCTTGATTCCCAATCAAAATCCGAAGTCGCTGGCGCCCACAGCGCAGACAGAAGACCGGATGGAACAAGCAGAGCAAAAGGGATGAATTACAGAATCACACCGTTAATTATAAAGGTGAAATGTGATGTTCGTAAATGGCATTTAAAGCGCAATGGTTAAGCTCTGAAAAGGGCAACTTACAGCCAATAAAGGAAAGACGCCCTCATATTAATTAGCCGCTATTCCTGGTTGGGTCTTTGATAGACCCCCAACAGGGCGGATGATTTTGGATCACCTGCCGCGGCGATGGGGTCCTGGCATGTTTGCATCGCGTATTCCCTCAAAATAATATGTAATCCTTGGATCAATTCTAGCGTTCCACTTCAAATTGGTTATCTTCAAAATTGCACTCTAGGTTAGATGGACCAGCAGGCAACATTAGGTAATCAGTTCAATTGCTTGGTACGGATTTATGCTTTGTATTCGAGACACACATACGAGCCAACAGCGCACTAACACCACTTCGATACCATAATTCTGATTCTGAAGACGACGGGTATTAGAGAATTGATTACTATTTCTGACCAGTGGATATCTAATAAAAGCGGCCGACCAGGAATTGTGTATGGTCAGAAAAATGATCTCAACCAAGGTGCAAGCCAGAGAAAGCGAGACAACCAAAATCTAGTACCAAAGCTTCTCGCCTACCAACAGGTGCGCTCAAGTCCCCGAAACGATCCACTGCATAATTGCAATGATTCTTATGGAATACGTAGGTGCGTTGATGGCGGAACTCAAATTTTGCTAAGTCCGGGCAACAACGCGTGGGAACATGCACAGTTACGTCAAAAAACAATGTTTGGTTGTCTCTCGGCTGCACCATCGTATAGAGAATCCTAATCAAAATTGCACAGGATTAGTCCTCAATTAGAAATCCGAACAAGTAGCGCTGCTTCTGCGCGAGCTGTAAATCAATTCTTAGACCGGCGTGTATCCAGGCTTCTTCACGTAAGTCTCCCGATAAGTTTCCGTGGTGCTTGTTTTTCCTCAAACGATCAAAGATTACGTAAATTAATGTGCAAATGCGTCATCTGCACGTGGAGCTTACAGTTACCCAGGTAGGAAAAAAGCGGTTCACTTCTCTCACCGGAGCCAAACGCCTTAGTTCTTAAAGCCCTTACCCGTAAAGCAGCGACGCGATTCACATATATCGCGAACCGTCGAGAGCCATATAGGCGACTTTCTGATTGACAACAATCTACCTATGGCGCTGGAACAGTACGATGATAGCAGTAAAGGGACCATGAATGCGTTTGCTGGAAAACCCAAAGCGTTGCTGAATGCGAACACAGTCGACCGCCATGTGGATCAAACGCTTTCTTAGTGGAGGAGTGTTAGTGCACACAGAAGCGAATAGTAATCGAGATTGTTCTTTCATCATCTGTTAGTTACTGCAATCCGGTTATAAAGTGGTTGGTCATCGGCCGTATATCCGGAAACATTGGCTTAGTGTTTCTTAATACATAACCATATGGCCAGCCTCGAACTGTCCCTCGCTCTGATATGCTTGCGCTGATTGCCAGCGGCCGCCTATTATGCACACCTGCGGAACATGCGAGACTCATTCACAATTGCCCTTAGTAGGAAGACATTTGTCGATTCGAAATCTGTGAGAACACGGCGTAGACGGTGTACGACGAGCCCCTAATCCGCTTCCTCTGTAGACATCCCATTCTCGTCCTTGTCATACATCTCTGCTTCTCTACCCATATCACATCAAGATAACCAGCATTAGTAAACGCCTAACTGTGGTTAGGCTATTATCATTTGCTTTTGTGGTCTACACCCTACCAACATATGGGACTCGTTAAGCATTCACTTCATTGCCCTTTCGAAACTATACTCGGTTCAACTTGTACAGGTTGCTTGAGGCGCATTGCGAGCTATCCATGAAACATGCACTAAGACAAAACATATGTCAGCTGCGTTACAATTGTATTGTCTACGTTGATACGTCGCCCATCGCAATCGCAGGACGCCAGAACGAATTTTGCGCTGCTATCATCGCACCCGTGCAGGTGTCTATGTCCACCGGTGCACACGTGATTTACCGGTGTGACCAAAATAACCTGTGGCCTTAGCGATTCAATGCTCAACTGGTATTGTGCCTCGTGTCCCTTGGGCGTCATGTGTCCACAGCACGCGATTGGTCGTACGAAGATGTCTCCTCTCAGAATGCGAGTATCCAGTGACCCTATTCAATTACAGGCCCAGTTATAATAATGATGTGAATCGCGCTCAATATCCTGATCATACACTGAGCCCGTTTCCTGTTAGCCTGCCGTGGGTGACCTCAGATATTATCGAGTTACTACCGCCATCCCCCGTCATGTAATCTGTCACCGCGCATGTGACAAGTCGCACACGTTCAAACACCGGGCTGTAGTGATTCCCCTACACCCAGGTAACCTACACATGCTTATACCTTGTTATGTCTACTATGTATTCGATATGTTATTGGCTGACAGCGCTTGGCTAAGTAATCAGGCACACGACGGTGCGCGCATATCACAGTCGCCGGGCTCAAATTAGTTCGTCGGAATGAGTAACCTGTTGGCATACCAGATGAAGTTGATATCTGGTTAGCTCAAGTTGTTTTCTGTATGGCATTACATGACTCGGAAATGGTATAGCCCGCCCTGATCTCTCATTTTTATTTTTTATCTTTATTTTACACACAACGGTTTTAAGATATATATTGTTTTCAAAAATGTATTGACAGTTTTCTTATGGTTTTTCTTCTTAAAACGCTAAGTATTCACTTTGCATCTATTGTATATTTTGAAAGTGATTATTGTTCCTTTATTCATAATACCGTGGGCTGTCATAGTTATCACATATATCTTTACTACATTCTTGTTTTCCTATGCGGACGTAACTGTTATCTCTAACGGTACTATTCACAATTGATATACAAAATCTTACTGAAAGATTGGGATGGTTTTTCACTTATCCATAGATTGTAAACATGGCGATTCATTAGTTTCCATTAATAATGCGCATTTGATTTTATACATCTTAATTACTTTTATTGCTGTTATGAGGTATACTGCTGTTGAATTTCTTCGTGAACTGATATCTTTTTATAATAGAATATCTGTAGACGACAATGAATATGTAAATTAAAACTTGATTATCTAGGTGCCAGCAGATCATGCAAGCGTCGCTGATTATCTGCACTCTAAGAGTGACACTGCTCCCGAGGACAATGCTGACAGCGGGACCCGGAATTTATGTCAACCTTTCGTGTAGCTTCCAATAGGTTTAGGTTTGAAAACGGCGCTAAATTATAGAAACAACGTGTTCCAACCAACCAGATTAGTAAATGTTATCACATGATGTTTTCAAGGCAAGCCCAGAATCAAGTAGATTTTCACTAATATTTGTGAAACGCAGTGCGCGCTTTTCTTTTTAAATCTTTCTTACGTGCTAGAAGCAAGATATATTTCAGGTTCTACTAAAACTATTGCCATGATACCCATGCCGTCGTAGATTTCATGGATATAGTCGCATCCAGTAGGTTGATCACTTATCCTACAGTCCGGATCTGACTCCGTTTGACTTTATGTGTTTCCAAAGCTTAAGCGCATGATGCGTGGAATAAGATATGCTTAAACAGATGCCGCAGTAGCCGTCTTTATTAAGCTGATTAGAGCTTACCGGGTTCCGCTTATTCTAGAAATCCCTCAAAATATTTTGCACCTATGGAATATTGCTAAAAATCTGGTAAAGTTACTTCGCGAAAATATACGTCGTGTGTTCTTTAAAAAGATAAAGTACTTTATGAACCCGGAAAATAATAGCTCTACTCTCGAACTTACGCAATTCTTGTAGGTATTTAACTCCGTAAACCGGGTATAATGTGCATTTATTTAACCCGCAAACGTGACCCTAAATTATCATTGAAAACTGGTTTCTAAAACTAGGGAATTAGCCATCATAAAGGTTGACCAAATTTCTGTGCCATGGGTTGCTTTCCTTGCAAATATATTTGTCGCCGAAAACCGACCTCATGCATAAAAAACTATTACATATTGTAAGAAGAAACGCAAGCGGTACGCTTAAAGCGAACAATCGGTACAAAATTTCGAAAGTGTGTGTACTGGCCTGTCCAATACGGCTTTCGATAGATTCCTATCTGAATTGATCCATCGTCTCTTCGCCTTAAGTTTGCATCTAAAAAGTGCATTTGGTTATCCATTTCTTCTTCAATTGTGAATGTGGCGTTGGGATGTGCCTTGTTAAAACACTCGACGATATATTGCAAGTTGTTAGTCTGTTCAATTATGCAGAATATGTCGTCAACTTAACGTCGGTAGAAACGGAAGCCCGAGATAACCGGTTTTAGTGGATCATCCTCTAACATTCCCATATAAACATTAGCCAATAGTGGTCCGAGAGGTGATCCCATCGCTACCCCATCTACTTGTCTGTACAATTCATTGTTGAATTGGAATTGGATGTTATAAGTGCATCTGAGTAATAGCTGCTTCAGATGGACAGTTGGTATTTCGATCTTTATCTTGTGCTTCTCAATGTAAGTACAAAGAAAGTTAACTGTTTCTATAAGTGGACATTCGTGAACAGGGATACGACGTCCAAAGAAAATATTCGGTAGACTAAGATTTTCATATTTTTAACGTTTTCCACAAATTGAAATGTGTCTGTTAGTTGGTGAGGGGCTATGCTTTTCCTAATAGGATCCAAAATAGACGTTAACCACTTTGCGATGGTGTGATATGTTGAGTTCCTCATATCTAATATCGGTCGCAATGGTGCACCTGGCTTGTGTATTTATGGGAGACCGTAAAGCCTAGGAATTATGGAGCCGGTGAGTCTTATCCTTTCAAATCTTTCTTTAGTTATGTGACCATCAGTGACCAGTGATTGCAAACACCTTGTCAGTTGTGTTTCGGTGTAATCTGTTTTGTCCTTCTCTCGTTCACATCGCCCGGATTTGGAGGAGTCCGAGAGAATAAGCTTCATCTTTTGTACGTATTATGTGCGGTCCATGATTACGGCTCCTTATCCATTATCTGGCTTGGTAATAATGATGCTCTCGTTTTTTTGAAGTTCTCTTTTAGCTTCGATGTGTGCCTTTGTTAGTCACCGGGAATTTGTCGTGGGGTATCGTTGATACTGAAAGGAAATGTTGACCAAGTCCGATTTAAATTGTTCGTGATTGATGTTGGAAGTAGCTGCTAAATCACTTGTCTGGCTATTAAGGTATTCAAATTGAGTTTTGATTTCTAGCCGATGGTCATTACTTCGTGGATGACAAAATTTAATTCCCAATGAAAGCGCCGCCATTTGTAAGGTGTCTAGGCGTATACTGGACAGGTTGTGTACATATCTTTCCGGATTTGATGGAAATGTGTTCGGACATTCTTTCACGGTCAGCGTTTTCTGCAGGAGTACTCTCATCTTGGATGTACGCTTGGAGGTCACGTTGCGCACATACTCGATAACTCGGACTCGTACATCATGGTTGAGGTCGTCTAGGGCGGCTTTCCTCTGTGCTATATGCCGTTCAGTCTCAGATAGCTTCAATTTTGCTGATTCTATAATGTTTAGCCTCATGAATGCAGGCACTTTCATTGGGAATTAAATTTTGTCATCCACGAAGTAATGACCATCGGCTAGAAATCAAAACTCAATTTGAATACCTTAATAGCCAGACAAGTGATTTAGCAGCTACTTCCAACATCAATCACGAACAATTTAAATCGGACTTGGTCAACATTTCCTTTCAGTATCAACGATACCCCACGACACATTCCCGGTGACTAACAAAGGCACACATCGAAGCTAAAAGAGAACTTCAAAAAAACGAGAGCATCATTATTACCAAGCCAGATAATGGATAAGGAGCCGTAATCATGGACCGCACATAATACGTACAAAAGATGAAGCTTATTCTCTCGGACTCCTCCAAATCCGGGCGATGTGAACGAGAGAAGGACAAAACAGATTACACCGAAACACAACTGACAAGGTGTTTGCAATCACTGGTCACTGATGGTCACATAACTAAAGAAAGATTTGAAAGGATAAGACCCACCGGCTCCATAATTCCTAGGCTTTACGGTCTCCCATAAATACACAAGCCAGGTGCACCATTGCGACCGATATTAGATATGAGGAACTCACCATATCACACCATCGCAAAGTGGTTAACGTCTATTTTGGATCCTATTAGGAAAAGAATAGCCCCTCACCAACTAACAGACACATTTCAATTTGTGGAAAACGTTAAAAATATGAACATCTTAGGCTACCGAATGTTTTCTTTGGACGTCGTATCCCTGTTCACGAATGTCCCACTTATAGAAACAGTTAACTTTCTTTGTACTTACATTGAGAAGCACAAGATAAAGATCGAAATACCAACTGTCCATCTGAAGCAGCTATTACTCAGATGCACTTATAACATCCAATTCCAATTCAACAATGAATTGTACAGACAAGTAGATGGGGTAGCGATGGGATCACCTCTCGGACCACTATTGGCTGATGTTTATATGGGAATGTTAGAGGATGGCCCACTAAAATCGGTTATCTCGGGCTTACGTTTCTACCGACGTTACGTTGACGACATATTCTGCATAATTGAACAGACGAACAACTTGCAATATGTCGTCGAGTGTTTTAACAAGGCACATCCCAACGCCACATTCACAATTGAAGAAGAAATGGATAACCAAATGCACTTTTTAGATGCAAACTTAAAGCGACGAGACGATGGATCAATTCAGATAGGAGTCTATCGAAAGCCGTATTGGACAGGCCAGTACACACACTTCCGAAGTTTTGTACCAATAAGCCGAAAAAGAACACTGGTACATACACTAGCCAATCGTGCACGGAAAATCTGTAGTGAGGACACAATTGAAGAAGAAATGAAACAAATCAAGCAAACACTTCGCGAAAACGGTTATCCAGAACCATTCATTGACGTTCATATGAAGTCGAGTAGGCCAAAACCAACAGTACAAACAGCGGAAAAGAAACAGCTATTTCTCCAACTCCCCTTTATAGGTGACATACCGGCGGAAATATGCACACGACGACTGATAAAGACTTGCCGGAAGACCTTTAATGCAGCTCAACTGAGGATCGTTTTTACAAGCAGTTCGCTCTTTGTTCCTAGGTTCAAAGACAAGATGCCTGATCAACGCCAATCAATGTTAGTCTACCGGTTTACCTGCTCCTGTGGGGCTAGGTACATTGGGCGCACGACCAGACATTTGGAAAAGCGAATCAAGGAACATTTACCAACGTCACTCGCCACCCAACGAGAGAAAACTCAGTTGAGTGCCATAACCAACCATCTGATCTGCACCAATCATCTGATTGATAAGCGCAAGTCTTTTGAGATCCTCTATCGAGTTCCATCACAGCTACACCATCGGTCAGGAGCTCGGCTACTCGCTACCGCTGAAGCAGTATGCATCAGGTTGACAAAACCAAACCTATGCATTCAGAAGCAACATGTACAAGCCTTACAACTACCCTGGCCAGCCAGTAATAGAGATGAATCGGACTTCACTCATTGGTATCACATGCCTTCAGTCACCTGACCACCTGACACGTTACGTTAAGCACTTAAAATGTTTTGTTCAATCAATAGTTACTCTTTGTTTTCCCCTATGAACTCCGCTTCTCAACGTATATTTCTGTACAAAGCCTGATGATGAATAAATCGAAAACAATTGTTCGCTTTAAGCGTACCGCTTGCGTTTCTTCTTACAATGTATAATAAAAATGGGCATACTACACGATATTGATCAAAACTATTGTTTGCGGGTTATAGAACATTTCAATACTTTAATCTGCACCTTAAGGAAGTCATAAAATTTTAATAAGCCGGTGCAGATAACCTTAAGTAGTTAGACAGCACTCCTCGGGAAAAGAGCTAAACGGCCGTTTCATCCAATTAGTAGTCCTCAGTAGCGCCCAACCGTCGTATCCTTTGCAACGGATATTGTAGCACTAGGGCCAACACTGTCCTCTGCACGTTCCTTATGTGCATGTCATGAGATGACGTGCACGTTGTATAGCTATTACGTATCATTTGTTGTGGACTGCCATCGTTCCAATGGCGCATTTGCCCCAGTGGCTGCCTCATAAGTGTAAGGTCGATGGTTTGAATCTAACAGCATCCGACCGATGTGCGTTAATGATGAAGCCTTTAAGAAAAACGACCACCTCTTATTTTTCTGCATGTGAAGCTTCTGCTTGTTTGATTCAAGCTGCGAACAAGCGTCAAAAAACGCAATAAAATTTACAAAAAATTTAAAAATTAACTATTATTATACGCCGAATATAATATATATACATATATATTATTTCGAAATTGTTGGTCTCGATACAGTGAACTTCGCTTTGCCGTTAACCTAAGTCAGTAAAATCAGAAGGCTTACTGCGCATAGTGTTGGATTCCACCTTTGCTTCCTGACTACTGTATAACTCTTGTTCCTTCTGTGCGAATTTTGCATCAATATTTTGTGTTTTGTGTATTTTATCACCAGTGACAATTTGGTGAATATGCTGTGCCTACCTTCGGAGACCACATTAATTGATCTAACTACTATCGGGGTCCGCCATCTTGTATTTCTTCTACAGTAATCTAACCTATGTGGACGAATCACCAGACATCAGGCGGAACTGGCATCATGGATCAGCCTCGACAAATGCAAATGTTTGAACTAACATCAACCGGAACTAACTCCTACTGAACCGATAGCACAAAATTAAAACTGTTTGGGTTGTATCGCATGGGCTTATTTTTGCATTGCCACTTTTTCGTAGTTTGATTTCCCTTACGATATAGAGCTTTTTGTTTCCATTAACCTTAGCTATTTCATCTTGCCTTTTCGTCAGTACAGTGCACCTTGTTATGATATCCATAAGACCTAGCCACACTCGACAAACTAAAACTAAGTTTTCATACATCGCGCGAACAAAGCCGACGAAAAATGAGGCTTCGACCAAATTGCCAACCGGTCCTGACACCAGTGCTGCTCTTCTTCCGAGGTCACCACCGTGGAGTCCCAACTCTCCGAGATTAGACAAATAGTAACCAACGTCGAAATAATCCGAGATCCCCTATCGTCGTTTGACTATGTCAGTAACCCATGGGAAAATCTTGATCCAGCGCAAATTGGACAGAGAGGACGGCTAATCGTCTCAATTATGTCTGAGGTAAATGAACGACTGCATAGACTGAAAAGGGTGGTCGTTTTGAACATTCCTAATAGACGTAGTTTGGGTAAAGTTAAAACTGCGGTACTTACGGCATGCAACATCTCCGAGATTGAAAGCAACTACCTTCGTCTGAAAAAGAAATCAACTAAACACTACCTCTTAATCGTATTTACATTGTCAACTGAGGAATCCGTGAACCAACTGTTAAATAATCATCTCAACATAGCCCAACAGACCCAATTAAAAGGCGTATTAATTAAACCAGATCGCACGCCTCAACAAAATCCCTTATGGTATCTCGTCAAAATCACTAGCTCAAACGGCTATTTGGTTAGGTGTTCTCATACCAAAGCTCGAAAAGACAATTTATCCAAGGTGTCAACTAGGCACTTTAAGGTGGATCTCAACAGCTAGCCTCATATATTATAAGGACCGCGGTCACCACTGTTCCTGGCGATCCGACAATGTCACCTAGTCCAACTCCTACTAACTACTACTTCCTCAATATTGACGCCTGTGAATTGAATTTACCGTGCATAACCGGTGTAGTAATTTCTAGCCATTAGAAGAGCTGAATAAAAAGAGCCTTGTTTTTGTCTCGCAAGCTAAACTCAATGCCAAAAGGACCCCCATGGGCAGTCGATGCAGTAATGTAGAAAACACACAGCCGCACAACGCACCCAACAAAAGATCAAAGCCTGTGATGAACACTCTAAAAACGAACGAGATCTACCAACATACATCACACAGACAATATATATAAAGAGACATCCTGAGCAGATACAAAACAGAAACAAATGCTTTTTGGATACCTCTAACCATAATTTCTTTCCACATTACATAAACAAGCTCAAAGATGATAGCCGACACCTTGTCACAATACCAAGGCCACCTCCTGTCTCGTCCCATATGGGTGCAGCCCTTTCCAATGCATCTCAGTATGACCTTTTTTAGTACAAGAGGGAATGGAACCCCGGCCAGTACCACAGCTTACATATCCGGCAGAGATCAACTACTTATTCCGACTGTTCCTGTAATTTTGCAGATGACTCCGTTAACCAAATGCCATGCCAACCTTAAATAAGCCTCGTTCCCTCAACCACTTCCATGACTAAAGCGATATCAGCAATTACAAATGAAAATTTACACATATTATCACTGCTGTTATGATTTGACCCGGCCCAACTATTCCCACTCATATCTCCTCCGTCCATTATAAATGAATATAACAAGGTGTAGAACTATGTATCGTAACACGATGACCCCACAACCAATAGTCCGTTTTTTTACTTCTACTTAATGTTGGATATATTAACAACAAATTGCACTTCCTAGGCAGGCTTGCGTATATCAACGACCCACACGCAATCCTCGATACTGAAAAGTGATGCTCTCCCGATAAATTGTACTCCACTTTAATGATTTCTAATTAGCAGCTCTTTCAAAATATTTCGCGGAACATGCAAAGGAGGTAGATACATGATATATCTAAACTGTACATCTGCAGAGGATCGTCTTGTTCATCTACACCTAACAAATATTTCAAAATCTTTTTGGTAATCGGTCTCAGAAACCGGTTCTCATTTTTTATTCAGATCTGTTTATAACCTGACAAATGCGTCAACTGCGATTATTCCCATCTGGTAGTGAGCACAATTTTGTGCCGTTCACTTCCTGTGTGAAAATGGCCATCAAACTCACTTTTATTCCGCAATATGTATCCCATTTGATAAACTTTCAGTAAACGAGAAACATAGAGGACTAATTATGGATGAAAAGATGGGAAATTTCACTTTGATTTTACAGTTGCACAACATCATTTTCAGGGTCGAGCTCGCACAGTTGACGAAGAGGATAGACGAAGAAAAATGGCTCTAGGAACAACAAGTAAAACGAACGAACTTGTGAAGATTCTGCGCTGCAGAATCAATTGCCACTTTCCTTTGATCGATGGGTTAGTTAATTCAGACGGACAGTCCCTTCATTATTCAGCCGACATCTGTGAAGCCTTTAGCTAAACTTTCGCTGTTTACACGAGCCTGGAGATGACCCCGTTAAATGCAAGCATTGGGATGCAAACAACCAACGCTTTGTGTAACATTGAATTATCTATCATTGCTATCCAAAATCTGGATCCCGATGATATCACACCAGCCGTCATAAACTCGGAGGGCCTGACATGCCGCCACTATTGCTAAACATGTTTCCTTTTTCGTTGGAATCAAGCTACTTTCCAGACCAGTGGAAACCATCGCACATCATCCCCGTCACAATAGTAGTTGCAAACGAAAATTAATAATTACTTGCCAACACATAACACCCCTGTAGTAGCCATAATTTTAGAGAAAATGGTTAAGAATTTTATGCTGTAGTCCAGCAAAAGGCAATCGATAGAATGCCCTATAAACGGTCGCTGAAAAGATTGCTTCCTTTTGAAATCAGTACTCATTCCTAATCTAGCTATTGTCATATTTGAGCGGCCGTTCTCAGGCATTTATTATATCTGACCACCACTCTTCACCAGGTTTAACCAATAGTGGGGTTAATCATAGGAGTATACTTGGTCCGTTACTGTTCTTGCTCTAAGTCAATGACATCATTGCAGTAATCAGTCAATTTCTATTGACAGCTGACATAAAGATAATCTACAAATTCCGACGAGCTGGACTTCAGGATACGCTAGTGCTCACAAGGGAAAACCTCCACTCCCTTGAGAAATAGTGTAACACATGGATGATAAAGTTCTCGATGAAAAAACATAGCATAGTGTATCGCGGCTGTTAGATACCCGTGGTATCAATCACACTCAACGGCGAACACTTTTGTGTAAAGATGTCTACCCGCGACCTAGGAATTGGGTATTCTTGTACTTTCACCTTTCCTGAACCAGTCGAATACCAGCTGCCTAGGGCCAGAAAATCAATAGCTAATCTATTACCTTGGATCCACATAACCCCAGCCAAAGTAGAACGCTTAAAAATCCCCAATCGCGCCATTTTGGAATACTGCAGCATCATTTGTGGCAGCATGAAGCAATCAGACAGAGTATCGCTGAAAACCATACAAGGGTCATCAACCAAACCTCTGCTAGGCAAAACATCCACTAAGAACTATCGGGAGCGCTGCCAACAATTCTAGCTCGATCCGCTTTGGCTACGATACTGAAACATAACCAGATAATTCTGTACAACATGCTTCCTCAAAACACCCACAGCCATTTGCCCTCCCTAGACCCACAAAAGAAGTTGAGAAGCGAGATACGCAATAAGGAGTTTACCCTGAGTGTACCCAGATCCAGACTAAATCGGTGGTCTAACCGTTTCCTTATCCGATGTCCTGTTCTTTGGAATAAGCACCCAATCAAAATCAGATCGTGTGAAAGCGTCACGGCCTTTCGTGTTAAGCTTACCAATTACTTAGATTGGAACACTAGTATGACCTTGTCCTCTTGTGAAATATCCTTTGATGATTTGTACCTAGAAGGGCTAGACAACATTTAATAAGTAAAACCTTTTTTATGTTGTATGACTCACTCCAGTTCTGTCACCATTCAAGATTTCAACTAATGCATATTGTGCCAAAACGCACCTGTGAGTTAATACAAAGCTCATTCGTGCATGAGCAGTACGTATTTTGTAAAATATCATCTGCATCAAATATGGTCACAGTTCCACATTCATTGTGAAGAAAATATATTACTATTATAAAGTGTTACGTCATGTGTGCATCATTTATTCTTTGGACACGATAAAATGCCAACCGCTCCTGGTGAATAATTTATCTTTATGATGCAAAACATTTAACTTGACTAGAAAACCGAGTTAACATAATCAGGAGTTTAGGTTTATTGCTTTCATATTTTGCTGCTTAGCGTAAAACTTGCAGAAATTTATGCTCCTTTGAGACTTCTGATCCATTCAGTAAATTCCTAACGCAAACAATTCACTAGGTGCGCCATGTTTAGTGTCGGAAGAATAATGTCCATTAGATTTTCTCTGACAATTTTAAGACTCCTTGTTTCAGAATTTTTCAAAATTTATTGGGTCTTATTAAAAACGCAAAAACCCATTTAATTAGCTTTGCCCCGGATATAGTATTTAAGAAAAACAACGTTTACTTTGAACAAACTTTAAAAAATTATAATTTTCAATTTCAAATGGGAGATATTTATATAAGCGTCTGCGATCTGGAAAACAAATAAATCTTAACTCTTAAAAATATTGTAGTTAACCTCTTCAAAATAACTCTAGTAAGTCAGATTAAAATGTACATCAATGATTTTAAGCATTTAACTATGCATGAGAAATAAACCTAAGTACCAACACTTATTCACTTTTCCTTACACTATAACGATTTTAACAAAATCGTACCATTATATATCATGAGAAATACCCACGATCTTTCCGAATTTTCTTCACTGGTTGCTATGTAGATCATATGTAGAATTACCATAATGGCATTGTAGTTGTTCATATTTCTTTTTGAAAAATGAATAAAAATCAAATCAACATTTTCACAAAATGTGACAGCTCATTGCGCATTTTCGCGTAGGTCAACAATAGTTTATAAAGCGATCATTTGTATGCTATCAGCAACGTTGCCTTAAACACCGCTACTTGCAGTTTTTGTGTAAGGAAATTTAAAGAGCTTACATACATGTTGCTCAGAGTTGCACAACATAAGCATCTGAAATTGTGACCAAGTTTCCCTATTGGCTGGGCTGGCTATTTAAGGAAGATGTGATGAAAGAGTATGCATGTTTTGAAGTAGGTAAATTGCTAATCCTTGGACAAACTTAATTATACAAGACGGAACCTGGTTCATAATAGAGGAAGTCATTAGTAATTTTTCATAATATTTATAGATTATAGTTTTCGTGTAATTTATTAATTTTATAAGCAAGCGTTAGTTGCAGAATGTAATGCTACCTTAAAAACATTCGTAAATGTAAACGCTGTCCAAAAGTCACCTATTTTTAAGTAAACATATTTTTTAACAGATTTAAGGATTTTATTTTGCTATAAAGGTGAACCTAAACTACAATAATAATAGTCAGAATTATTTTATGTTATAATGCTTGCAAGCCGTGAATAAAAAATTAAAAAAAATTATCATTTATGCTTTATGGGAGTTCTAATATCTAACAGTGCCGTGCTTTGCATACCAAAATTTGAAACTTACCGAAAACGGACAAGATTAATAAGAGTGATCTACGCCGAAGTGTTAGCAACTAAATTTCATCTATTTGGCTAACAATCGGTACATATCTCCTAATTAAATTCTGTCAGTGAAAGCATATTTTCAAGTGAAATAAATTTGACAGTTGCTTAAAAGCTGCAACAACAACATGAGGATAATCCAATTTAACTCTGTTAATGTTACACCAAGCTGCCTATAAAGTCCCGTAATTTCATCACGTTGCTGAAAATGACGTATAATGTCTTCTGCATTTTGCTCTGAGAGGCGTTTCTTGCAATTCTGAAAGACGGAAAAGTTGTGTAATATCAGAAAATTTACGCTCCCTAGAAAATGCCTCTGAAAGATCTCATTCTCTAGGTAGTTTGGTTACGAATAGGGTGCGAATGCATTAGCGAATTCACAACGCACATTAAACCAGTAAGAAAGATATAAATTGTATTGGAAAATGTTTTATGAAGCGTCCCAACATCATGCTGCTGCTGAGCGCACAATAGGCATCAAAATTACTTGGTTTAGCCATAAGCCATACTTATGCGAGGGATAACGTTTGATTATTCAAGATTACACTAGAGCCATTCGGTAACTTACGATTACGATTATACATGTATGTAAGTACAGTCTGTCACGCCACAGAAGCACCATTAATCCCGTATCTTTCACTAATCAAATTCTTCATAAATAATCAGTATTTTTCTAAAACAGCCTATGTATCCATTTCGCAAAAGGAGAACTACCTAAATGTACGAAATGGTCGTCGCATTTGCACATCTTCAAAGTAATTCGCGTCGGGCTATATAAGGTCCTAAAGGTGGTGCTTACTTTCCCTGTTATATTTTTCACAATTTGGGAACTTTCAACACACATTGGAATTCAAAACATTGCATTCAAAAATAAAATATAACGGAATACCTGTAATAATATTTAGCTGATCAGTATTTTGCGTTTATTTTAGCTAAGCGATTTTGTTTCAAGATCTTCAATTATTCTCTTTTTGTAATCTCCAACTATTAACTTTACAGTATGCAATACCGATGTTTTAATTTACTGACGACGTTACCTCTACTTCTGATAAACGTACCCATGGACGCCGTGGATTTGGCTTTGTTATAATGAATTCTACTTTTGTTTTGGAAATACTGTTATGTGTTTTCTCTGTGTGAATTTTGCACCAATAATTTGCATTTAGTACATTTTTCCATCTGTGCGAAATGGAAGGATATGCTGTCTGTGTCCGCCGTCTTTGATTTGTTCTACAACAATTGAACAGATGTCTGTCAGACAACCAGCTTGACTGATGGCGTTTGGATTCAGCATACCAATGCCGACATTGCAACGAACGGCTTCCGCAGATCTGACAGTTACAATGGCAAGTACTGGTTGCGCACAGAAACCTAAACCCAAAGCTTCCAAAATAAACGTTAGTTGTGGCCTAGATAACTGTTTAAGACTTGTACATTTTGAATAGAATGTTGAAACCGCCGAAAGTACTTCTATTTTCGATGTGCCCGCCTTAGTCTCAGCTAGGTAATAAAGTTTTATAATACAACGGATTCTCTCTGGTTCTGCACTGAGTGTATGTCTCGTCCACTCGTCAGATATATAACTGTGTTGGCGCGAAAGTACGTCAGGCTGACGAAGATAGTAAAGCTAGTAGCAGGCATGAAAGCTGGCCCACATAAACCAGACAAATCGGTGCCTGGGCCTCGATGCTCAAAAGCATGCTGCAATTCAGCACAGTGTGAGAGTTACGATACATATTTAACCACCCCTACACTAGCGTCTGATCGCAAAGATGCGTTTGCCGTACCCGCCAAACTAACCAACCTTAGAGGGCCGACCACCTATGCGTCAGTTGTTGTTGCCCAGATGACGAAGGCACGTCCCATTGCAACCCCGCCCGCTGCCAAGCGAGTAACTACTGCCAATACCATCACGAGACTGGAGACCCCATCATTTGTCCAACAAATGAAGCAGCCACTGGTCCTACCAAAAAGGAGAACATGAAACAATACCATAGATTTTAGCGGTCATATGCTCTAATGTGCCTGAATTCCGGAGCGCACTATAAAAGATAAGATACTAGACGGCAAAATCAGTGGGATTCCCTTTGTCAACTAATTGGTTATCCGCGGTTAATCCAGTTAACACTTCAGTCAGATAATGATGCAGAGCTTGTCTCTTGTCAGCCACTCGCCTACGTACCACTACATGCACTGTTCAAATTTTCTCAGTTGTTCATTGTAGCTAAAGCCAGGAAAGCAAATATCCGGGGGACTACCGCAAGCAACAGGACTCAAAATCTAACCTTGTTCTTGGTGTCCCCGAGCTCCAGACAGTAGGAGAGCTAGAGACTAAAACGCATGAATGGGGTGAATGGCATTTTATTCGTGAATTGCTCTTACTCGAAAATGTTATAGCTGATTCGACATTGAAGTTACCAATTTTATCAAACTACAAATGGTTTGGTACCCAAGTGATGAAATTAGCATTGCACTCCGTACTGATGGCAGAAGATGTGCTCAAAATGTAAAACAAAAAGCGCAGCTTCCTGACATCCGAATTACATATAGAAAGGCAATATGCACTGGACAACAGATAGAAAATATAACACTGAGCAAACAACTTATCAATAGAATTCTGTCACCGCGTAGCTCAGAACGGAAACAATGACAAGCACACCAATAGCTGAATGAAGATAAGATGCTCGTCCAGATTTTTGCGCTGAGAGCTCTCTAAGAACAACCTGAACTGGGCCGACGGCCTGCGTCATCAGTCCTACAATAAGACGACCGGCAGCTGACCCTCTGTCATTACAAATTACAATCTACTGTTTAATTTCGTTTAAGAAACAGACTAATCCTTCCTTTCCGAGAAGCCGCCCGATGTCGCATGGATGTTGTTCGATGCTGGATTCACTGAGCTAGTGACGAATGCGTCAGAAATCAAGGACCTTCGCCCGAAGCAAGTGAATTCGTTCCTGAGGAGCCATACTGGTAAATACATGCCCATAAGGGATTCAGCCTGGCGCGAATACAAAGTCCGTCCAAGTGAGCAGACTTCGGGTGATTACACGACTTAACTAAACCACTGCGTCAAGTTTATCAGCGAAAACCAACACCAGCATCTACGGAACTTAGCGACGAAATTCAGTACCAATCTCAAGTTGTTGTATAGACAAGTCAACGCGCCCCGCAACGTGAGCGCGGGATCCCGGTTTTACTATAAACAGATGGTCTGGCGCAAACTGCACAAGTTGCAGCCAACGTGCTTCGCCAACATTACATCCATACTTTTCGGAGTGACTCATCATTCCATTCACTTCTTATACCGCTTCCATCGCTGCCAGGGTTAAACCACGAATGATTCACGGCAGCCAATTTGATGAAACGCCAATGTCATTGCGCTTGCACAGCCCACATGGCGTGGACGACATAAATACAAAGACCTTGTAGACAGCGGCCATTAACCTTGTCGAAACACTAGATAGGTTCTTTTAACAAAATCACAATAAAATGCAGATTCCGACAATGTGGAAATCTTGACAAGTCACTCCTATTTACAAAGTGGTAATCGTTCTGAGCTCTCAAACTACCGTCCCATCATTCTCCTCCTAGTTTAATCCGAATTAATGGAACGCATAATTCGAGAGGCGCTCATTGAATATATTGTGAGGTACGACCTCCCATTGTAACAGCAACACCTACGCCACCAAAATGTATCCTGTAAAAAAACGTGCTGCTAGCCCGAGCAAACTGCATAGTGTCAGCCGATGACAGTGTGGGAGTCGACGTTGTTTACCTATACTTCTCGATCGTTTGATCACCGCATTCTCTTTCAAAAGGATTGAAGCTATGGAATCGGTGAGCCTATACTCGGTTAAATCAGCAAATTCTTCACTCAATGTCAGCCGCATGTGAGAGTCCGCAGCTCCTTTTCCGACGCAGTCGAGGTCCAGTGTGACGTACCTTAAGGATAGGTATTGGGGCCGGGTTTATTCTTTATATACAATAGCGAACACGGCAGTGTACTGCAGTCGATTTTCTTACTATTTGCAGATGATATCAAAATTTGGCCTGATATCAGGACATCGGATGATCACATGGCATGGCAGAACGATCTCGACAGGGCGTAGGTGTGGTAATCTGACAACACACTCCAATTCCACGTTAATAAGTGTAAAGTTGTAAGTATACACCATCAGCTTATCTATGAATATTGACTTAGGAAGCAGCAGTTACAACGTGCTTTCCAAGAAATCAACCTCAGGGTGATCATGCTGGACGATCTTGGTTGCTGGAGACAGACTGAAATGGTATCAAAAAGAGCCAGTCAACAGGTAGAGCTTTGCGGAGAGCTGTCGGCAAATTTGTGCCGTCAATCTTTCCAAAAATGGTGGACGCCTCCGTGATGCTTCAAGTGGAATATACCATCCTGGCCCTGTGTCCCTGGAGCAAGCGACAAGTCGATGCACTTAAAGCTCCACAACGTACATCGACCAAACTCTTTAGAGGATTCTTTCAACTCTCCTACCAACGCAGACTGCAGTACATGAGACTGTACATTGGTGAATATCGACTTCAGCGAAGAGACCTCAACATGTTGTAATTACTACTGACGAACCAGGCTCACCCATGTCGCAAACTGTTACAGCTGAGCCATAATACTAACCTGACAGGTCATTAGCTCAAACTGGCTACGCACTACAGGCAACTTGATTGTCGACGCAACGTTTTCTCCCTCCGTGTGTCCCGTATCTAGAATGCCCTTTTGACTGACGTTATACTTGCCCCTACATTAACGCTTTTCAAAACACACCTTGATGAAAACTTTCCAACTTGCATTGATTGATTTGGTCCGTTATAGTTTGAGGACGAAAAAACACAAACCCAACCATGTGTTTAACGGCCCTCTCCGCAACGTGGTGGGGAGGATACATGCAGTAGTGTCCATGGGATTGGCCTTGAGGTAGATAAACTGGATTAACATGCCACATTTGTCAAATGAATAAACAGACAAGTGAGCGTTCTCGTTTCTTTTTTTATTTCTCAAGAACTTACTGAAATATAACAGCACACCATATTATTTTGCGTACGCAGATCTCTTTCCCACCTAAACCTATCGTTACGCAGTATTTCATTTAACTCGGTGAACGCTTGAAATAGCCATTTATTTCTTCGGCGCCCCTATGAATTTTAATTTTTACTTAAACCATCCTACGGGACTTGCCAGGCACAAGCATCTTTTATCAGTGATAAATCATTGTTCGTTGTTCAAAACTGCTCAAATATGAGAATTTTAACCATTTTTGTGTGTAAGTTATTGCAATATATATTCTCTATCTTAAGTGTAGTTCGTTTTATCTAGGGTTTATTACGATTACGCACTTAGCACTCGGCTAATTATTCGCTAACAAAACGCTAAGATCTTCATATTGAAATACGGCGTACAAAAATAAATCATCCGTGAGTATTTTTCTGCATTAAATTTGGAAATGTAACTTATAACAATTTGTCCGGATGGATGTAACAGTAAATCGAAGCAAAGTGTATTAGCACTTTCCAGTAAATATCCGTGTTATTAGGTACGCTGCTACAGATAAAACACACATCGACGTTTTATTTTGTAGTGAAGAAGAATTTATCATATTAGCGTATGCAGAAACTCAAAATAATAATTATATGTTATGCAACTAATATCCATAAGGAATAAGTGTGGACCATTTTGAAACGGTCGTTGTGTGACGAGTTTACACAACGCAACCTCAATCCGAATTTCCCAAAATATTTAATTACACTGCGACACCATCTGAAAAAGATGATTGTTGTTTTTTGCCCGATCCAAGCACTGTTGGTCTAGCTGTTCCTATGAAACTTCCATTGTCGTCCCAGTGATCGAAATGGCAAAGGTTTGCTTAAAAGAAAACGGGGCCTCAATCGAAATCGCTTTTCTCAATACAGGCACATGGTTGGTACTCCAAGACACACTCATGAAATGCAAGTATGTTAGTAATTACCAAATTTAGCTAAGAACAATAGTTTACTAACTAGTTAAACCATAGGTGTACAGCTATATAAATAATAGCGGGTTTTAAGATGTAAACAGGGTAAAAATGTAAACAACAGATAGGAACTTATTCAATTCGTTGACGTGATATCTTTGGATAAAAAGTAAGGTTTTTCTATTTTTAATGGTGTTGGCTGATGATGTGGAAGAAATTCGAATTTCCTGGTCAGAAATAAAAGTATTTTTATCTCTTTAGTTGAATGCAACTTTGATATATTTATGGCTTGTAAACATAAAGGGCAACGAACACTGTGTGTAATTAGAAAGAGCTGTAAACATTCCTCCGAGTAGTTGGGAAGTCATCGTAGAAGACTTCTAGTCCTAAGTTGCGATCAACTGATTCCGGCCAGCTTTCTCTGGTTTGCAGATGTTTGTAGTGAGTAACCGATTGCGGTATAATCCTCAATATCTTAACACTACGAGTTGGTTTCATGTGAGCAAATATGACACTATCTTTCATTGCTTTGGACAGTACTTAAAACTAAGTTATAAGCCAATAATCGGACGGCTACATTTGATTAATTACCTTGAAAATAAGAAAGGGTATTGCATATTTGTACATTGTAAAATCAGGCATTTCGTTTTGACATGGTTATATATACCGAGCTAATGTTGTGGACACATTCGTAGAGGCTGGCTTTAACGCTTTCAGAAAGTAATTCTTCTAAACCAGGAGAGCTGTGGTTGAAAACTCTGTGGTAATTCCAACCCGTTCAACCGGTGATGGATTGATGTCCTAACTCTGTAAAACATGTGAACTCTATCCTATGCAATTAAACTATAATTCACTCTGGAGCGCGTCGCCAATATTTTATTCAACGGCAGACCTTCTGTTGAACTTGGAGCTGGATCTCTGCTCTGCACTATGTCGAACTTCTTGGCGAACCTGTAGTTCATGTTATTAATAATACTAAAGTTTAATGCTATGTCTGTTGATGCTAGCAGTTATCTTCACATACCAAAATAACGCAGCGGTTTCCTTTGGTTTTGCTGGCACCCCGGGCCTGTACACTCAGAAAACTTGGTTAGTTAGGCATGTTACTTAAAGACCGTACTATATCGTGTGTGACTCCTAATGATAGATATCCTTGCTTTAGTCATCGCGGTGGACCAAGTGACAAAATCCCTCCAGGCGACAACTAGATGCTGTTCAGATGTCACAGACCTATCGCGTACCTTAACACCGTGATAAATAACATCGTAATAATGTAGGCAACAGTCGAAACAACAGCGTACAAACTAAACTTGAACAACTGCTACAACAATTTTGTCGTTTACATATCACAGCCGCATGGCTCTGCTATATTATAAGTTGGCACGAAGACGGAGAAATTGGTTAACCGTTACATTTATTACAATGAACCTATAGTTTTGTAATTTATTGTACCTATGGGTTGCTGAATCTAAGCTCTATTTCTTGCTCTTAGAGTTTTTCTTGCAGTGTTTCCCACGACGTATTGACTGCATAAAAGCAGATCCCGAAAGCCAAAAAATAATCAAACACAAAACTTACGCAAGCTTATGCATGTGACAACGTGGAGACATTATAGACTTAGGATGTAATTTCAGTACCCTGGATGAATTAGACTTTCAAACTGTTATCTTCTGTTTTTGATTACAGTTCCAGCAACAAAAGTGTTTTCCATCGCCATGCAGTTAGGAACAGCAAGCCTGGCATTTTGTGTAGCATTTTCCAAAGTAGCAAAGTTGTTTTGTTCATTTGGATGTACCTGCAAGAAAGATTACGATATTGCTGCAAAGTTTGAGCTAAGATCATCAGCATTTTGCGCTAATTACTAGGCGGCTCGCCGCCGCTTTTGGAACATGGTCGGCAGTTACATGCCCTATCCCAGCATATTGGAGAAAGTAGCAGTTCTCTCGTTTGTGAGCTGAGGCGGATGGCAGATGGTGTATTTAAGAATTAAACCACGGTTGTACGTAAAAAGTGCATCTTAGAATATCTGCTAGGTAAAGTATAAACACGTTCTGAGGAGAAGAAATTCAAGTTCATTTGACTGGATACAGCGGTACAGCGGGGTGAAAACCTGATGCCTGTTTATGAAACAACCCGTGAAACTGCACCAGATACCACAATTAGTTGTTCCGCTGTTTGTATGTGCATTTTGCCAGGTAGCGTGCACCATATCCAGAAGCAGGTCGAGAATGTCAAAGGAGCTCAGGTTATTTGACGAGGAGAATGAAAAACAAAACTCGGAAAAATGGTGTCCGTAACTGTCCTTCTAATCAAGTCCGTTCTAAAATTTAATTTGGGTCGCCAGACGAGCTTATTTCTAGAGTAACAAACCTAACTGCCAACTTCGTGAAAAATACCCTTCCTTTAGAGCTTGAGGTCAAAGAAGCTCCAGTTGTCAGGTTATTGCACGCAGTGGTGCGGAAGAATATTGTAAATACTGTTGTTTTAGTTACTGACAGAATAAAATTATAAAGCGTTTGCTTGTCTTTTAACAGCTTTCGCTTGCACGAAAGCAAGCCCAGACGAGTCTATTCCGGTACCAACGTTCATCGCTAATCGCAAAATGCAATCTCAGCTTCCTGTAGCGGAACAACTCCCCATTTGGAGTCAGTTTCAAAATAGTCTTATTGGCGATACTGCGGTGTCAGTTTTATTTAGTAAACTCACGGCTACTCAATGACTATTATCTTGTTTATTTAAATTCTACAGTTGAGTTAGATTTGATAATTACTCGGTCTGTAAGACCAGGGAAGCAACCTCTTGGATATATTAGGTAATAAGCCTACTAACGTCTTGCAAAATGGCGTAAGCCCAAATTAGTACGTAAATGCTAAAAAACTATCAACAGATACGTATAGCGGACGAACATTGGTCACACTCATTTCGTGAGAATTACAAATGTTTATGGATTATGCTAAGTAGAAGATGTGTTCACTGAGTAGTATTCTGCCACATGGGAAATGTAGGACGCACAACATAATCTATCTTAAGCTTGAGAGTCATTTTTTGTACTCCAGCACCTTTGCACGGACATCACCTAATAGTTCTGGCAAAGAAAATTATGTTGGTTTCCAGTTGTACGTTGAGTACGCAGGCCTTAAGCTGTTACACACTTCCCTTCCCTTCATAGGCTAATTTTTCGACTTGTTTGGTGGCTCAAAATGTTTCACAAGAATTGATTGTGTTTCTAATAATTGACAAATAAAGGACACACAGAGCTATCAAGCGACGTCTACATTCATCGGACCAACTTGTAGCTACACGTTCCAAAATATATTGTAGCAGTTAATAAATATAGCTACAAATTTTCAGCGCCAGATATAGTAAGTATTGTAAAGATTGGTCATAAGAAATTGCCGCATTCACTTGGATGATGTTATGGTTCGTGCAAAAATAAAGCACCAGCAGTTAAATGATCCAGCCAAAGAAATGAAGGGTCTGGTCTATTAAAATCTCAAACTCAGACAAATAAAGTGTCACAAAAAACAGGTTGAACTGAGTTATCTACGACACATCACCTCGGTTTCGTGCCTTGTAGCAGATCCTCTCAAACGAAAGCGAAAATAATTTCGTGCTTCACATTACCCCGATTCCTCAAATGCTTTTCTACCATTGCCACTGTTCTAAATGCACCGTTGCGAAATGTCCGAGCTTATGGATAATAAGCAGAATGTCAGGAAGCATTTGACCATCACTATAAAAATCTATACGCGGTACTTTTTAATATACCCTGACCTATCCAATTAGGCAAAAGAAATCGTTTAAAACACTCATATCAATACCAGTCGACTGGAGCACTTCGGTCACAGAAGAAAACTGACGGCAAGAAAATTGTCGTTTTTACTTTAGCAATTGCTTCAACACGCGTTAAAATGTTATTGCATAACTAAAAACAGACGCTAGCTCTTGTGTTCTTCATTTAGTTGAATCGACATAATCTGCTTGGAAGGACTTTCTTGGGAAGGGCCGATCATTCGTACCTTCGATAGCTTCCAGACTTCAAATATCCTAATTTGCGAATCGCACGCTGCTAAGAGCAGTTGCATTAACGCAACTACTTATTTTTACTTCAGCTAGATAGACAACATGCTAACGTAGACTATTGCATTACATTCCTTCTTGTTGAAAGGGGTAATATTCCTCGGGCAAAACGCGACACAGCCATGAATAACCTATTATAAGAGATATATGGACGATGTCAGGTGGTGTAAGCGGATGATTCCGATATTTTCACTGATCAATGAAATGTCATTTACGGCGGAGACTGTTCAACGGGTAAGCAAATAAAGGTAAGTGTTAACATGTTCGCTGTCTTTGGGTTACACCGGATAAACTTGCCTCTGAAGAAGTTGCGCTGGTATAGACTTTGGTCCGACCAGTGGCAGAAGAATCGTACATCCACAGTAAATAGTCAAAGCGCTGTTACGAGACTGTCCCAAATTATTCGGACATGCGGGGATTCAAAACATATATATAATAGTAAGACTGTGTTTCTGGTAGCTGAACCAATTGAAGTAGGTAAGAGGATTTTACCAGTCATAACGGTGTTGTAACTCATTTAAAAATTCTTGATCCGCCAAACACTCCATTGTCTCAATCAGTGGGAGGTTGGTAATAGATTACATTTGCGACCATATAACACAAGCAAAAATAAAAGTGTGTGTACCTGCTCGTGAGTTAAAACGCCTACCGTTGCGCTTCACCTGCAATGTACAGTTCCCATTAAAAGGCGAATATTAACGGCAGAAAGACGTCGTGACAATGGGATCTCCCCTGGGTCCAATGCTGGCGGACAACTTCATGGACAAGTTGAAGAGAACAAAATTGCACTTTTAACCACTATTATCGGTAAGTGGACGATATATTCGTTGTGGTGGATGCGCACTTTAATCTGGATGAAATTCTTAACTGTTTAACCGAGCGCATGAATAACTGCATTTAACTAATGAAACAGAAACCGAATATCAGCTGCCGTATCTTGATGTCCTGTTAACTAGGAGACCAGACGGCTCAAATCAATAGCAGGTCAACAGAAAGCCAACATGGATTGGTTAGTATACGAATTTCCACAGCTTCGTCTCTCTGAGATATAAGCGCAAATTTTTCACTGTCTTACGACGATAACACGTTGAATCTGCTCGAAAGACACCCAAAATGTGGAACTAAAATTTTTACAGGATGTGCTGCGCAAAAATGGATACCCGGACAGATTTATTTCAAGAAACCTTGGGAAAAGGCTTAAAGAAGTGCCAGTGTTAACAGCAGCAAAGAAGGAGCTAATAATAATCAAAGGGAGAGAGTTACTGAGCGTTAAACCCGAAGTCATTCTGGCGCAATAAGGTCGACCTTCGCAGCAGCTACGTTAAGGTGAGTTTTTCGACTGAACCACTCACATGTACACGAAACAAGTTAAGTTTGCCCATGGTTATTTATAAGTTCGAGTGCGCCTTTGGCGCAACTATTTCGGTCGAACGGCTCCGCATTTGTCCAAACGCGTGAATGAACATTGCCCACGTTGATTGCATCAAGTTGGCACCGGGGTCACTAGTAGTTCCGTTCTGGCACACATTACCGACAGTAGGCTTGTCTTTAGATTCCTATACAAGGTTCTACCGCACCTAACGAAATGCAAACGCATTCGTGTACTTGCGACGACCGAATCAATTTGATATCTATTATTTCAACCTTTCTTCTACTCACAAAAGAAGCTAAACCAGGCTCTTCAGCTTCCCTGGCCAAAGAAAACGGGGGATACTGTGGGCAACGAGCTAAGGTTAAACTAAGGAAAAAGCATAGCACTCGTTTCGGTTTTTCGTCTGTATTACTTGCACTAACTAGTCGATTTTACTCTTTCCATTTTTAGCCCTATATATGATCAGATGATGAATCAATGAAGACGATTGCTCACCAAACGGTCTCCTTGTTCTTGTTATATTTTTATCGACTTGCAAGTAACATGTAAACACAGACGGTCCCACACTTGGCGGACGATTGCAGGAATGACTTCTGCCAGATCATAGTGTCTGAAACGCTTCCCTTAACTTAAAGAGCTGCGCTTCATTAAGGATAATTTATCTCTCCTCACCAATACTATTTCGCCAGCGACTGACAGCTGAAATAGGGCAAAAACAACTGACAAAGTAATCAGACCTAGTGAAAATCCTTTGAACGTAAATGAACACAGATAGGTGGATAGTAAAAATAACGGTAAGCACAGTTTGCCTAAATTTCCCATTCTTCTGATGTTGCCATACATTTGTGGTTCGGTTCTCTGTCTACTTATCCTCTATACTCATTCGTTTTATTCCATCTTAATATTGATAGGTTTTGTCCTAACAAGCTAGTTGCTGCTATAGCTATATCCTGTTTCCTGTGCGCACTAGTTCTATCCACCTTATACTTATCAACTTTAAATTTAATACGATAATATGACTCTAATAAAACCTGGCCGTACTCGACAAACGGGTCGCGTATCCTCCACTTCGGAAAGAAAACAAGCAAAACAAAAACATAAAGGAGACAGAGAGCATGACCAATGAAAACAATGTGTCCACAAGCGCCAGTCTCATTGAAAACTGGATGATTAGTTTTCTTGACCTGCATTTGCTAAAATGAAACAAAACTGGCCTGCCTAGAATCCTTAAGGTTTAACTATTCGCCTTAGAATGCATCCACAAAGCATCGAAAAAGCCCGATGCATCCTAAATGAAAAATGTCGAACAAATTAATTACTGAAGAGTAGTAGGGGAGATGAATGTTATAGATAGAAATTCGTCACATCTAGACTCACTCAGACAGCCACCATACGCCCGGAAAAGCACCGTACGCGCGTTTCATCCTTTCGGGAATCATCAGCAGTGCGCATTCCATCGGACGCTTGGTAGGGCTCGAATCCGCAATACGACTTTTGCCAGTCCGTGGTTGAAGCCACTGAGCTACGGGGGACGGCAACGACCATCATGAATAAGTTACTAGATGTGATATAGCGTCGCTTACTATCCACTGACCTACACGTTACTGCCCTGCAAAGGATAGGGTAGCCCCCTGAGTCTAGCTGTGACGAATTTCTACCTATAACATTCATCTCCACCTACTAGTCTTCTGTAATCAGTCGCAAACCAAACTGCTTATAATGCCATAAGTTACTTGTTGGCTTAAGTTTGTTAAGCTAGTCGCTTGGTGAGGGGGCTACCCGGTCCTCTGCAGGGCAGTAACGTAAGTCAGTGGATAGTGAGCGGCGCTATATCACATCTAGTAACTTATTCGCGATGGGCGTTGCCGTCCCGCGTAGCTCAGTGGTTTCAAACACGGACTGGTAACAGTCGAGTTGCAGGTTCAAGCCGTACCAAGTGTCCGATGGATTGCGCACTGCTGATGATTCGCGAAAGGATGAAACGCGCGTACGGTGCTTTTCCGGGCGTGTGGTGGCTGTCTGAGCGAGTCTAGATGTGACGAATTTCTACCTAAAATAATTACTGCGTAGCATCCTAAACCCACGTACGAAAACCTAGGTTGAAAATTGATATAGTTCGGAAAAATTATTGCGAAAACCAACACCGAAGCGATGGCGCTCGATAACGTTTATATTTCCTAGTGAATCTCTTTGCCATAGCTCACCATACTCCGTTCAAATGGTGGTGATTAGGCACGATCTAACAACCCTGCAGATATGTTTACTTGCATCTGCATCGCACCGAGTAATCCGGATTCGGGAATTTAACACGACAAGTAGACCAAACCCATGGAGATACCAGTTGCCAAGATAGGGATTTTGACAACAAACATAATGACATAGCGATTATTTATATCCATCTTTCTGATCCAATAGCAGCACCGGTGTACGAAGGAACTACAGCAAATGAATGGGCCTTTGGACCGAATGCCCCAATTACAAGATTTACACTTAGATCACAGAATAAGAAACAAATATTATTAAAGGGTCCGATCACCCGGGCCACCACCACAGCCAACGTATTATCTGTGATCTAATCAACATTTTAGAGTGTATAAATACCAACACGCAGACAAAAAACATTCTCACTAATTGCAGAGATTAGCCAAATAGTAACCGACCGAGCCACACCAGCGAAATTTTATTCAATGCTACTGCTCCTGCTCTAACATGGAATTAACCCTCCACCATTGCATATACGACATTTGCCCCGTTTTTAATTCAGTCGTGTCATGCTTGAACTTCGTGACATACATAGCTTGCAAAATACCTAAAATTATCCTATTTCGGTGGACCAGGATATGCACCTAATGCACTTATCACACTCGGGATTGTCGATAAACCCTTGCTTCTAATGAACATGTTCACAGTATCTATGAACTCTGGTGCTGTGCCAACCCAGTGGGAAGAAGCCATTGTCGTCCAGCGACACAAATCAGGCTGTCGGTTAGAAACAATAACTGTCGCCTAATAAATCTTACACATACCTTATCCAAACTCATAAAGCGACATATTTAAAATTGGATAGATCGACTATCTACTGTCTGGCAAGTAATCCGACGACACTCAGCACGCTTTTCTGAATGTTTGTTAGTGCATAACCTACCAACTTCATTTCTACATGATCAAACTTCCTTACAGGTTAAAGGCAATCTATAATCTTTAGTTACCTTGATGCACATAGCTTACAACCGAGTGCAACATGGTAAACTAATACCCAAATTGATGACTATGTAGTAGGGATAACCATGTTTTCGTTATTCAAATAGTATCTTACGATTCGAACACAGATTTTACAGCTTACGCAACACAAATCTGAAGCAACAGCCTTCACATGTAGTGTAGTACTTGGTAGTAGCCTTGGTTCTGTACATTTTTGAAGTACGATAACGAAATGTTTGTAAAGTACGGAACACCGTACGTTACCTGCTTTCATGAACTAAACTAAACTTATGATCCATCCCACCCTCCGGGAGCTCGAAACAAGTTGCCTAAATTGGGGAACGTTTTTTACGACGGATAAGTGCAACATTATATCTTTAAATTGTGGTATAAAATCCAGCAGTCTAAGCGTTTGTGAGAGGCAAACTACTATATCTCCTACTCCCAGTGAACTTAGAATTGGATACTCATGCTTACTTAACCTTACCGAATAAGTAGATAACATTAATACAAGGCTAGCCAAATTATTGGATTTTATTTGAAATCTTCGATATAAAAACATCTCTACTATGCAATTATTGCTCATTTGAATGTCTTCTTTTCTATTATTGCTCAATAATGTAAAGTATTGATAACAAACGAGACCGCGTCGTAATAGGAAATGTACAACAAACACTTACACAGCGCCTGTTCGTAACCTCATCAAAACTCAAATAATTTGAACGATGTGCGAAACTTAAGCTTGGTCTACTCTGATTGAGGAGAATAAAGAACAAGCTAATCATGTTCTACAATATGATGCACAAGCAAATGAATATCTCTAAAATTAAGATGTCAACAATACAGTCGCCATCATAGGACACAAGAAATAAGGAACATGCCATAGTAGACTCCCGGTCGAAGATCACCTGATCCGCTAAATTCTTAAACAGATGTGCACCATCCTGGATAAAATCACCAACTGATATTCATGCTAGGAATTAATAGCAGGAATTTAAACGCGACCAGCAGTTACTTGACCCCTGCGAAATGAGTTCCATATATTAGGATGCCACATTCTCGTTTTTCTTGAGTTCGTTCAGAACGTCCAAATGCCTGTACTTTGGAAGATATTTGACTGCGGTTTAGAACTCAGCTACTGGGATCATATGTTTACCAGTGTTGATTTTACCGATCGCCTGCTAACGCGGCGAGTTTAGGTAGAAACTTGAGGATAGATATTTCGAATTGGACTTCAACTTTAACCGTTATGCATAAGCACGATAAAAATGTTCGAATCTTTTAGAGGACTTAGACTGGTGCGTTATCTAATTGCAAGAGGAGAATTAGTACGTGCATTTCTCAGGGTCAGGTAGAAAGCAGTTAATGGGATATTTTCAAAGCGATCTGCCGCCGTATTGCCTATCCATAATTTACTGAAGGTATGGTTCGAACTGTTTGTATTCCTCATCACTCAGTGCTCTCAGTGCTTTGGAGTAGTTACAACAGTCACGGTTAAGCTCATCACTCCGAGAAACAACCGAGTCTCACTTCAAAGCAGTGATCGTCGGATTAACTCTACTGCGTTTGAGAAACTTCCAAAATGCTTAAAACATTCACAACGTAAAACGCACTCATTCGTATAATACACTGTTGCCTCCCTGCCGCAATCATTATGCTGAAGCTAACCTACTGGTTTAATTCTCTCGACACAGTTCGAAACTTGAAAAGGTTCAACAGAGAAAATAATATAAGTGTGGTCAACAAAAGTAAAAGGAGGCTAGGCGGAAAGCTTGTTCTCGGTGGTTCGCATCAGACCAATACGCCATAGTGCACATAAATAAAGCTTACACAGGGTGTTTTTACATGATGAACGATTTAACTGTATTGTTCGGTCGACGAGATCAAGTGAAGATTAAGGCTAGGGCAAATTAGGTTTAGGGTTAAGTGTGGCGTCGTTACCTAGTGCGATTCAAAACCAACCACACCAAAAGATCAAAGATATATATAATGCAGAAACTAGTCTGTAACAGTGAGAAAATACTGCTACCTTAAGTCCCTATACGCCCAAGCTTTATTAATTTTCTTCCTTCTGCTTAGATTTGCCAAGGACCAAGTTTTCTCCAAAAATTGTGTTATGAGTGAAGAATGCACGCATCCACATTTTAACATTTATTTTCTTCATCCTCATGTTTTTATTATTTTTATTTCAGTTTACTACTATTATCATAAATTGTAGGCGCTCGGCTTGCTCAAGTTTCTTGTGCGTGCCACCATCAGAATCCGATACTGCTAACTGGCCATGGACAATGCAGTCATCAAAATCTGCTTAAAGAAAATCGACACCTATTAAATAAATTCTTGGTTTAAAATTATTAATTGACGTAACAAACCCGACATAATTTTCTGCGTAAAAAGGTAGCGCATTGAAACAATAGGCAAAATTGATAGCCTAACTAAATTGAAATCGTTTCTTTAATATTGTAAACTGTTTTACCCATCGTGGTCGTTGAAATAGATAATGTTTTATTCAACTAAATATGACTTCACTGGCATGTCTTACCACAATATACCAATAATAATTTAATTATTTATTACTGCCTTTACTATACCTCTCTTTCCTAGGTTAGCAATACAACGAATTTGTGTGACAACGCGGTTTCCATTGCTGACTGCTTTGGCAACTCCATTTAGAGAATAGTGAAATTATACTGAAGTATTTTTGTTCTTTCATGCTAATACAAGTTTCAGGATTTTGCTACAGGTCCAAGAATGTAACTGTCTTTAAAGTACCTTATCCAAGTTACAATTAAATATACTTCAAAATTTGTGGCAGCAAAAATCTAAAATGATGTTTCAATAAAACCATTTGTAAAGGCTGACTTAGCTGCTTATAGGCGAGTCTACTAAATCGTAAATATTTCTTTTAAACACAGTATCACTGTAAATAGAAGAGTGCCTACTGGTGTAGTTGTTGAATATGTCTTGATGTTATTTTATATTTTTAAAACCAGTTCAAAATATCTTAGCGAAAGTCAGCGGTGCGGACTGTTATTTATAATATTAGAAATTCACCAAGAGACGATGTTTGTTGCCGTAGTCGCATTGTGTAGTTCCATGTGGAACAACATGAGAGGATACATGAACAGATCCATAATACAACATACATTTCATTAGCTTTAAAATGGATCCTATCTAATAATGTGGCATGGCTTAAACGTGGCATCTTTTTCTTGTATTCACCAAATTTGACAGTCCAATAAATTTAAGTGACGCCATATTATGGGCATTCCACGGAGATTTATCCGGCATTTATCGTCCTCTATTAAGACTTAAACATAATATGATCTTTATATGTAAAGTTTATTGATCAAGGAGATTACGTAGCAAATATATTAAATTGTTACTTCATGAATATATCATTGTAGATAGTTACGCAAAAATTGCTTCGTCAGTGACTTCCAGTAATGTACCTGCATTAACTAATGATAAAAACCAAATAGATTGAAATAGTTTACTCAGCAAACTGTTTAACAATTAGTTGTCAGTGGCATACGTATAGATTTTAATATCCATTCAGTTTGGAGGCTGTCCTGAACTCTTAAACATAGTTAGCCATAGCGTTTCGATCATGCAAAATTTTATGCAATATGACTTCTTAAAAGTAACATAGTTGACCAAGCATCTTGCAAAAGCGTTTACGCACTAGCCGTTCGTCAGTAACGCCTGAGTTATTCCCCATTCGTTTGTAGAATATAGTAACAGTTCTGGTCCAAATTAGTAATACACCATTGTACAACTGTTTACGTGGTCAATAGTATCTTTTGGATTTTTAATGCTTCTTAAGAGGCGTACGTAGCAGATATTTTATACTTAACACCTTTCACATTCCCTAAGAAAAACGCCATATTTTTTTATTAGGCTGTTGTTTAATAAACTAAAAGTGAGATCAACACGAAATTTGACTAGACCTGCAACAGTTAACCATATTCTCTGGAAACTGAAGTGTTTTTCCTAAGGAGTTACCTTATTGTCAATTACTATCTTGTAACTTTATATATACACGTCTGTGGATGCAACACAAATAATTTAAATGAAAGCGCAAGTAGCTTAGATTAACTCATTAAGCTTAAACTCGGAGCGTTATACCCAGTGCATTTTTATATTATGTTGTATCTTTAATTATTGCAAATGCCTCGCTTTACGAAATGTGACCAGTCCATCCTTGTCAGTTAGTGCGATGTGCTTCATTCAAAGTTTGAGTGCTACTTTATCTAAAGTTTTCACATTCAAGAGCACTTCAAAATGACAATATTCCCCAGAGGTTATGAAGCTAAGCAAAACAAAGCTGGTCAGTTTGCAGCAGGGCCAACACCAGAGATCGTAGGTTTAAAATAGCGTTGTCCTTGTCATTTCTTGAAGTATGCAGGTTGATGGAAGAGAATGAAGTCATATTTCGTTTCGTGATTTTTTTTTCTTTTCTTGACACTGACGGAATCGCGCACGGGTGGTCTTATCATGAAAATCTTAGACAAAGAGCGGCTGACCGGTTAAACAAAAGTTTTTTCATGGTTTGCTTATACGTGTATTGTTTGAAATCAGATTATGTTCTAAATGAATGCAAAAATTCAGCAGGCCATGAAAATTGCAGCAGTGTGAATACGCAACCTTTAGAGCCACGACAGTTTTAGCCATTATGCTTGAGTTTAGTGTTGATGTTTATGATTATGTCCAGGCGAAGTTGACTGATTTCATAAATGTAAAATGTACTTACCTTGAGCCAAACAGTCTACCACAAGTTTTAGAACAGTAGTTTTGATAAACTTATGAAAGGACATGCAAACATGTAAAACTCCAGACAAACTGGTTGTTCGTGCACAATTTTTGAGGTTTGGACAATATGTGCATTATTTTACGGTACATTCTAACTGGTTTCATTTAGTGATTTACAAATATTCATAAACATATATATACATATAAACATATATTTATGTGTGTGTGAAAATTACTTCAAATTTTGGATTGCTTGAGACCTAGCAAAGAAGTCAGTGGGATATGCTCAAAGGATGATGACAACTCGGGATTTTCAAAAATTTTTAACCCTTTTTCCTAAATAACGTGCCTGCATCAACTTCATTTATTCCTTTATTATTAGGAATACTTAAATCATCGGTAAACATGAGAGTTCTCTTCTGTTCCGCTGACACGATATATTCCACCGCTACAGACAAAATGCCGAATGCAATGTGTTGTGAATTGAACTGTTTTGGTAGGAATACCGAAGTCTTTTTCAACTAGTTTGTCTTAACAATAAGTTGTATAGCAGAAACAAGTACATATACAACTGATGCAGATACACGGCGCATAGTATAGTATGCCACGATATCTAATTTAAATGACAACTAGAGATAAGCGCGCATTTTTGAAAACAATAACTTTTTTCATCTTCCAACCAACAGGCGTACAAATTAAATTAAAGCTACAGGGCGCTCAACAATCCGCATCGGCTATGCTATTATTTTAGTCCTGACTCTAGGTACACACTGATGCCTACTGTACAAGCTAATTAAACGTGGTTTTGGCAGGTCGGCTTTGGTATTGCACATGTATAGACACTGAAATAATGACTTAGGTATGTTCAAGTTGCATATCTTTAGACAAAACGGCTTATGCTACCGTCAGAAATTCCAGCGAGCAGCATGTGGAAAAAACGTTACTGGTTTTATTCTACCACTCACAATTAAAAAAGGCATTTTATGTGTATTGTCACCTCGATACTAGGTACGGCGACACTGCTGACTCCGGTAGTTGTCAAGATAGCTGCAAAATAGGCAACCAGCACGTCGGCATGCTGCGAAGATTATTCGGGATATTTGACATATCAATCTTCCAAATGGTGCACAATTCCTACTTACGCCTGCATGTTGAATACGCTATCCAAGTTTGGTAACCTTGGTTGACGCGCGACCTAGAGGCATTAGACGCACCGCAACGAAGAACAACAAAGAATGTAAAGGACCTTCTATATCAATCTTAAAACGAAGGTTAAGATTGCTGGGAATTTTCAGCGGACGCTATCGAAGGCTGCGCGGGGATCTCATATTGGCGTATCAGATATTGATTGACCCTAGCCACGTATGCCGCCATTAGCCAAAACTTAGCGACAATACGCAACTCAGGGGTAATGTCTTAGCAATGAAGGAACAATATAGCCGACTAGAGTGTCGACGAAATTACTTTTCCCTTTGAGTTTGCAAACCCTGGAACCCACTCCCAGTCTCAGTTGTATCCTTTCTTACATTGGACGTATTCAAAGAAGGAGTAGATGTTGCTCTCAGCTCTCAGCAGTTTGTTACCTAAACTTCTCTATTGTGGATTACTTCAAGCATGCTTTGCAACGGGACTTATGTATTAAATGGACGTAATTGTGCGACCACATTTTACTTTTCTCACTCCTTACATCAACGATCACTGCACCCGTGTCTTTCTGAACGTTTGCGCTCGATGCCTTTTTAATTTTACACTGATGTTCATTATCAAACTGTTCCTCCCGACAGAAGTTTGGTAGATGAACCAGCTATATTTTATTACATCATATGTACTTCAACCATCCTAGGGGACGTGTAAAGCACTTGCATTTATCCCGAAATAAATAATTGTTCATTGTCCATTGTTCAACGTGTTATCAAAGCGACGCTTGTTCAAGTAAATCTGGTCGAAGTCGTAGTTCCAAGGTGCTTCAATTTGGAGGAGCTTTGCCGGCTAGCCGATGGACTCGGCTAACCATTTTATCGGTAGACGGCGAACGATTCAGCCTGCCATCGTGTAGATCGGGTAGCCGTGTCGCGAACAGAGCTTCGCCCAGTAAACATGAGTGAAACTCACACAGGCACTCATCTGATGGTGCGGCATATGGACCTGCGTGCGAGTTAAATGAAGCGTGCAACGCATCCGTTTTAACCTCTGCCAGGTTGGTTTCCTCCAGTCCCCTCTCAGTCTACAGCGCAGTGCGTGACCATGAAGTGAGGTGAAAGCTTCCGTTCGTCTGAGTAAGTGGCGCACATGGTCAGCACTCAACGTCAAAGAGTATAATGTACTATGTATAAGGAATAATGTAGCAACAATATGATGCGTAGCAGAAAACAATTAAAAATCACTCGACAATAAATTAGAAAACTACAAGGTCTCCTATAATATATCCCCAACGATCCTGTCCATTAATGTCCCCGAATCTACCGCCATCACAATGCGCTCTAATTTTCCTGACGATCAAGATCAGTGGAACTCACTGTGTTTTTAGTGAACCTAAAATTCAAACCCACAAACCTAGTGGGCATTACTCACCACCAGAATTCTGCTCACTGCAACAAAAGCAGAATTATTAAGTTAACATAGAAACCGGCCATTGATTTGCAAAACGTTCTACTCTATGCAACTGCGCAACAACACGGACCTTGTAAGTAATGCACGTATCCTGAGGTCCCTTGGATAAAGCATCTACTGAAAATACACCTTTTAGATGGACTCTTCAAGTTGGATTCTCTAAGCACCAACCATATTTTGGTGTGCCATAACTTCCTTTCCACGACAGTCTTAAAACTGTAAAGCATGAATTACTAAGAGCAGACAGTGACGGAAGTGTTAAAACGTTGACGAATACATCGTAAAAGCCTTCCATCTGAACTCCGGTTAAATCTTACTGAAGCTTTACAAAGAGCAGAAATTCGGTTACCTGAAAATACAAACTGGAGCTTCACTTTATCGCTCTTCCACGCGATTTGGCAGTAGTTCCGAACAAAGAATGAAACGTACCCTGGCCAATTCAGTTTGCAAACAACGTGTTATCATCATCCTATCAACAAAGGCATAGCGCTTGACTTCATCTCAGTCGGCATTCTAACACAATTGACTCCAGTTATTTCCTGTGGGTTAATAGAGACCGTGAAACTATCCTGCCTTTATACCAATGCTCAAAGCCTTTTCAGTAAGTTGGCCGAATTGATAGATCACCAAATTTCAAAGCCATGCCATTTCACCTTTTCACAGAGACATGGTTACACTACGGAATAATAGACATTGGATTCGCACTGCAGGGCTTGTCTCACATGAAGCGACAGGCGTACGAAAGAGGGAAAATTAATTCCGTATTACCGAAGTGACCTACAGCGCAAGGCCGTTGAAAATTCAGACATGCGTTGCCGATTCTCTATGGTGTCGTCTGTAACTATATGACTGAAACGTTGTCCTATAGCTTCGGTAAATTACCCCCAAACTCTAAATCGAAAATGAACTGCCACCTAAAGCGGAAGCGCACTCACGTCATTACCATGTATGGTTTCAAAGTACGTTGTTAAAAAATCGCTGCTTCAATCGGCAAACCATTCAAAGCAGATATTCTAGAGCTTATAATGAATGTTTCAATTTGAACACACGTAGTTACGCCATCTTGTTTCAGAACAGGTAATATATATTTTTACTTATTTTGTGTTTAATGACGGGGAACTTGATTGATTTATTGGTTGTAGAATGCTTTCTGAGTCGCAGTGATCATTAACTAATCAGTATCGACTTCATCTGCTATGCGGAATATCTGCACCAGAACGCTAAACTATAACGCACCATTACGCACTAAGACTCGTTAGCCTAGCTTGTCAGGGCCACAACCGGTTCGTTCCTCGCCGAATGTCACCCGGAAGTCGCTTGGTTAAAACCCTCAACAAATGCAAGCATTACTTACTAATGCTTCAGAGCAAATGGTTATAAATGAGCTTAAAACCGTTTCTCATGTGAGCAGCCGAAACGGAAAATGGTTGGCTCTTCGCAACGCAGCCTGTCGAGAATATAGCACATCACAAACGCCTGAAAATACTAGGCTTTCGCAACCACTGCACCCAATTGATCAGAGATAAATAAAGGTCTTATAGCAGGAGAATAGTGTAAAAATTTCATCGCTAACCACAAGCTGTCGTACGAGTTTGTCAACATCCGTCGTAAGGTGAGGTAGGTTATTCCCCTGCTCAGGGCGACTGATGATCCAATTAGAACAGCTATTGAAGCAACAAACGCATTAAGGACGGTATTTGCTCACACATTTCAGAGTCTTACCATCAGGCCATCTTCCAAATTTTTTCTTTTCCCGCTTCCAGCAACCACCCACACATTTTTAATGCCGAAGATGTATTGCTGATGCTGACCTCTCTAGCAAGTACAGCTCCCTGGGTGTCGACACTGTTAGCAAAGAGACACTGAGAGCAGCAGCAAGACAACTGGCAAATTTTTTGATTCAGTTCTTTCAGCGCAGTTTAGAGCAGAACTAGCTTCTTTCGATGTGGAAGCTTAAAATAATAACTCCAATTCACCACGACGGAAGCAGCACTAAGCCCATAAACTTCTGCCCATTGTCTCTTATTCCTGGATTAAACATCATGAAATCTCTCGTTGCCGATGCTTTGGAATGTTAGCTAGCAATACTTTAGCGTTATTGAACCCTAGCAACACGGTGTTCGTCGACAGCGTTCTAGCACAACGAATCTGTTATTCGCATGCAGTAAATGGACCAACTGAGCTGACCTTGGAGAGGCCGTTGATGTGATATATCTGGATTAGTCGAAAAGATTTGATAGTTTAAAAAGTCGGATTATCCTTTCCATTCTCCAATACTATGGTATGGGTGACCCACTCTTGAGCTGCATCGATAACATTCTCCTGCAACGAAACGTGGTCGTCAGAGTCCGAAGCATCCTACACGAACCCATAGCGTTCGAGTCTGATTTGGCCCAGAGCTCAGTTCTGGGTTCACGATTAATTTTAACATCTATCGATGAACTTGCATGGAAAATGGCTTCAAATATGTTTCTGTTTGCTCATGATATTAAGACATGATACTGAATTCATACGTTTACCCATCAAACATTACTTCATATTGGCCTGGATATGGCACCTAAGTGTTTAACCCAAAATATTTGGCAATTCAACATAGACAAATGCAACGTACTCTCCATACTAGACCAGAGTACCCAATTCTACTAGCTAGGAACTAAAGTACTGCAGGGAACATATGTCGAACGTGACCACGGCGTGCTAGTGTTGTTCCAAGCAAGCAGCGAAAACAATGGGAACTGATAGCGCGCACGTCGGCTTGTTATGGCTGGCGTTCGGACAAAGAGAAATTACTACGTTCAAACAGATACTGAATGCATATGTCCGCCTCTATCTCGGATACACAATTCAAACCTGGCAGACATGGCTAAAGCGCGAGCTAACTGCATTAGATCTACCTTAATTTCGGACTTTTAAATATGTCATTGAAATGCGACAAATTCCGTATGAACAAGTCTGTAACCTTCGGAAGTTTTCTGCTGGCGGTATCTTTGACTGCGCGGCGACTTGATAATAGGATATTTGCGTTTACTCAAACCAACTCATTCGAGCCACTCTTTATCGCAACTCAGCAGCAACACCAAGCTTAGAGGCTGCTAGTTGATATTACAGCACATTCCAGCAATTTGGCACGCAGTAGAAATCATTTTCCATTCGTATGTGTCAAACATGGAACGCTCTCTCCGAATCGGTTGTTACTGTACCCACGCTTGCCGTATTAAAATGTCCGTTGAATGACGCACTACGCCACTTATGTTTTGCCACTTGAGGCTACTTATCATCCTACTCCCTGGAAGTACCTTGGCTTTACTTTTCGCTTATCAGAGCTATGGTAAAATTTGTAGTGCAGGTTTAATGCATTGTATACGATAATTTCTATTTGTCATTAGTAGTACAAAATGCATTTTTCCTTAACGTTTTCCGTTAACCCACCAGTTCACCCAACAAGGCTTGCAAACCAGTGCTCCATGAACGGTAAAAATCACATTTCATTGTTGATCTTCCAAGGAACTTATTAGCTTGTCTACCACATAGCGGATTCACATTGCGACACGGTTATCCTCTCAGTTGGTCTTGCCCTAAATAGGAAGCAAAGGATTATTGTATGTAATAGACCGGATCCTCTTTAGGTCGCTACAAAAACACCCAACTCTTCGAAATCTATCCTAAACAGATGTTAGTAAAAAGCAACTGAAACTTCTAACATGCAGTACTTTATATAATGCAAAAACACATAAGCGTTATTTGATGACATATTGCTAATCATGGGTTTCGAGGTGAACATCGCGTACACGACAAGAGCGTTCCACATAATGCGTCCTAGCCTTATCGTGACGCGGGACGTTTATCAAGATCATTGTCCCCTGTATCCAGGTATGCTGATTATAAGACTGCCAGGCGGGTCCAGCAAAAGATCTTTTTACAGAACATTGACCCGGAATGGCCGGTATTTTCATTGTACGGGTTTTCAACAATCTATTACAAAGACTTTCGTCCAGACATTATTTTATCAGGCGCATATGATCTGCACCTCAGACACCATAGAGGCAGGAAGGAACTCAGTATCCAACATGCCGCAGTTCAAGCGTTATTCGTTAAAGTTTATTGGTCGCTACTGTAAAACAAACAAGCAACATCCTACGCTGGCAGTCCCTAATAAGCCCATTTTTTGAGCTTATCTAAAGGGTGAAAAGGTGATGGAGATCACCGAAAAACGCATACGTGCCTCAATAAAATGCAATTCCAACTCGACGGAAGGGATGTTGCTCAATTCGACTTGAACTTTGCTTAGTTGTTATATGAAGGCGCTGATGAAAAAACAGTGCATATCAAAATATGCAAACAAATTTAACTCTAAATGTGGAGAGAATATATTGAGTGCATGGACTAAAGTCTGGGTATCGGGACAGATGAACATATCCCAAGGTGGTTATACAGCCGGATGGTATCGGTAACGACGGAAACATTTGACTCCGGAAACGTAGCTAATTCAGCAGTCATTGGTCCTTGATTCAATACTCAGTAGTCGTTTATAGTCATATTGAGCCATCGGCGGCCCCAAATGCTGGTGGAAGCAATCGTTATCGATCCCCAGCGAGCACCACTTTGCATTCAAATACGGTTGACAACCTATCCAAACCTGCCATGGTAGCACATGCGTTTTAATCAGTGATCACCATATGGTTATGTTCCAATGTTGCATGCGTATGATTTATAAGAACGCATTAAATTATGACATCATCAAGCAATCCAAGCCATCGCATTTTTTTGTTTTTAACTACAATTGTCAACTGTGTGTAGAGGTGAAATGCAGAAAACTTTGATATCAAGCATTTTTAGACATTTCTTCCAACAGAACCCAGTAATTTGTGAATTCCGGCATTTTTTCTTAAGAATATTGGGAACTGTGTACGACGGCCTTAGCCTATGCATAGCAAGATGAGCTTATTATTGAGGTTATATATTCGAAATGAGTTGGAATGTTGGTAGCTTGGGAGACTTGCTCAGTTTTTGCGGGGTTCTCCGAGCTGGGCAACTTGGTTGCAAACGTTTCGCCACCATTCGAGGTGGCATCTTCAGTGCGGGATTGTTCGCAGTTAAGCAGCAGTAGCTCCGTTATTGTGTTTGCTTTCTACCAGCTACTGCTACTTAACTGCTAACAATCCCGCACTGAAGATGCCACCTCGAATGGTGGCGACAGGTTTGCAACCAAGTTGCCCAGCTCGGAGAACCCCACAACAACTGCGGTTATGTACGTTGTGTACTGCAGTATCGGTAACGTTGACTGCACTAAAATCGTGACATGATAATCAGCGAACGATATTCCGTTTGTGCCTGAGGGGACTTGGTGTTTAATAAATGAAACCAATTCCTTTTCGAGTCCGCGTTAATTTCACCGGTCCGAACTGGATGTAGCTACGATACGGCGTTGACATACCCAATGGTGATAGACTTAGTAAAAAATGGTCCGGCGAATAGTGCGAGGTAGATAAGAAAGGATTTGTTATGTTAAATATTCATAAGCTGTGTATGTGCAAATGTATTCAGACATAAAAATTTCACCAAATTAGCTTTACCAACGTATACTCGTTGATAACATTCAATTATGTCGAGAAACGTGGCGTTTTCCCAGTGTTCAATAATTGTCTATAAGGTAACCTGAAGCATCATAAAAGGACTGTATGTGCGAACTTAGGCAGGAGTTTCTTAAAACATTTTTCCTTCGAATTATAATTTTACACTTAAACAAAAGTTGGATGGCGCGGAATATGCCTAATAGCAATCCCAGGAAGACAATTCTTTTAAATTTATTTCGTGCCAGCAGTCAGGAATGCTGAATAAACTGGCACCCGGCGCAGCATACTCTGTGATTAGTTCCCTATTCTTAAATGGGATAAATCATTGGCGTTAAAAGAAATTGTCGATAAATTTAATTTACTTTGTTTTTTTCTATAAATCATAATTCACGATGCAATCTCATACGCGTCTCAAACAATTGTTATTATACAAAGTTTTGCCAACATCAGTTAGAGTTAAAATTAATTTACAAGTTTTTATATCGATATTATACTGAGAGATAATGGTTTCCGTTTTTATAAGTAACTCGTTTCTGCGCTTTCTCTAACAAATCAATGCACATTTTTTTCCCTTCTGATAATAATTGCACTTCATTAAAGTTAATTATGATTTGTGTCTCATTTTACCCCATTTGTCTGCTCCATTGGCATGAGGTTTCATATGATGTTATTAACACATTATTGCAACTAACGAAAGAAAAAATGGTGACAGCTTCGTTTATTTCGTTGTTTCACTCTATCTATAAAGATTTCAGTTCCTCCAAACAAAGGTCGCAATAATCAATTTCTACTGCATATATGGATATAAAGAATATTTGCGTGGGATGTATCCTTATATCTCGGTATATTGTGCATTATACATGCGAAACAGTATCTGTGGGCGACGCAAATATTACTACTTTACTGCAAGTGCATAAATTATCCTTGAGCACATTGATGAGCTACTGCTTCAAAAAATGTATGGAAAATTGAAACATATTTTAATGGGAAAGTTTACCCTTGTTTAGTTTCCTAAACGTATCCATGAATCTATGTTTAACGATTGAATACAGTGTTGCTTTCTAGAATTGTATGAGGTACCCATGCTCTTTTTTAACTTACCAGAAATAATTGAGCATTATTACAGAAGCGGTAATCTCTTAATTTTCTCTGCACCGTTTTAAAGTCCCTGAGGGATTCTGTGTCCAATTAAGAGTCCTCGTGAGTGTGCGTCTCATTGCTACATCAAGATCGGAACCCATGACCGCTACTGGCCTTCACCGCACACCAGTAACTTTGTCACTGAACTATGGGGAATGGTAGTTGATCCTAATTTATTACAAGCTTAATTTTTATCAACAGATTAATCAAGAAAATTTAAAGTTAATGCTGTTCGACCATTTGGAAGCTAACTCATATTTAAAAAGTTGAAAAATCCTCTGAGATGTGATACCTCATCTTAAATAAGATTTGGTACTCCATGTGATCTTTCGCCATTGAAATAAGTGATGTCTTATGAAAGACATGCACTGCTTGTTTAATGTTGGATCTTGGAGCAGACCGTTTGTCGGGATACCGACAGGCAATCTTGAATAATTTTACGGTACGATTTAACCTCAGCCAGTTAGATTAAAATGACAGCATCCAAAGTAAAGAGCATCAGCATTGCTCTCTTCCATTTGTGCAACTCTTACACAAATGGCTTTGCCGTTTTTAGGAATCGGCAGTTGGAGATATTCTGGGATGCAAATGGAATGAGAAGCATAATGTTGAAGCTTGTGCCTTGGTCACAAACCAGAGATCTACAAGCAAAGCTCGACACGGTGTTTTGATTTTATTGTTAAATGTTCGCGTACCACTTATTATCTGGTTGTGGACCACATATTATTGAATTTACGGTTTGTTTTGAGGTAAAATATCCATATCGATCACCGAGATCGTAAGTGGAGTGGAAAGTTTGATACGCTCTCTATAAAGACTGCAGCCTACACGGGCCTTGGCTTGGTACGGACTTCTCAGGTAAGTGTAGCATAAAATGATATACAATGGTTGATCACTTGCATCTTCCTTGGCGCAGCTAAATGTAGCCTGAGTGACTCTACTTTTACAGAAATGCATGGCAGCCGTTTCTTCCGATTGGATCTCGTCATTTGCACGCAGCTGCAGGATCCTACTGGTTCCAAACCATGAATCTTGCTGTTATTAATCAGCGATGTTTGCCTAGGATCGCTGCTAGTGTAGCTCATACGTGGGGACAAAGATGTAAGCAGCCAACCACTATGTAGTACCTTCCACATGACGACTACAGGTTTTAAAATATTCGGTCGTCCAAGGCAGTGTTAGTAGGGAATAGCTCGGTAATCACTATGTTCCTTGCTGAGTAAAATAAAGTAGTTATTAATAAGCTGTAATTTGTACGCAATAATGGACGTTATGATTAGCAATATACATTCAAACAAACGCAACGTCGGTCAATATCCGTAGAAAATCAGTTCAGCGCACAATGTGACCTCAAAAGTTGTACTGTTGATTAGCCTATCCATTTTCCTTCGGATTACCAAGCTCAAATTCGTTTAAGTATTATTTTACCTTGTTTGGCATAATTCCTGCATTTTATTTTGTGCACTGTGTGGGATACTGTTTTGAACACCGTCGTGTTAGGTGTATTGCTTGCATATTTCCCCACTTTTCATAAGTAGGTTGTCCATTCGTTCAGATTTTATATATTTTCGTTTCGTGCAATACAATGCTATTTCAATATCAGGACATATGTATTTTTAGGTCTGTACTAGCATTTGTATGCATTCAAGTGGCATTGGGGTAATCCTTCTTCAAAGTCTATTATCTATTGTTTCAAATGAAACAGTTGTGATACGGATATATCACTGCGCATAACGGACTCCGGTGGGTTATTTTGGGCTATTATGACAAGATCACTTTGTGATGGACTTATTCTTTCTGGCTTTATTTAGCAGAAATTTAGATATGTTTTTGTGTCATTTCTGATCCAGATTTTGTCGCCAATAAATACAACCATTTTCACTGCTTAGTTTCGGCAATCATGCTATCGACATTTTCTCTAGAATTTCATCGCAATATTGTTTCCGGAGTATTTCCCTTGCTGATTCAATTCCCCTGTTTTCCTTATTCCATGATAGTTGGATATCGTGCAAACGCCATCATGTATGATTTGTGTCAAGTTAAATACCGCGCTTTATATGATGGTTAATCGGTTGAGCATTTTTGTCATCTTCGTGAAATCCAACACTATTTCTTTCAACATTTATGTGAAGGTTGCCGCAACCAATGCAGCCAGAAAGAGTACAGCCGACGTACGTGCTTCAGCATTCACTTACGTACAGCTCCCTCTGTTTCAGTTCAGTCTTTCTCCTATACCTCCGCAAATTAATCAGCATGAATTCCAAACGTTGTGAGAAACCCAGTTTCACCTGACATAAATTCTTTAATCTGTTTGTTTCCTACAACCACCAATGTCTCAGTAGTTGAAAGCTTGACTGCTTAAGATTAGTGGAAAGAACAACGAAGGAATTTAAGAAGAAAAGTCTGGGCGTATTCCTTCTCAAATTCAACAACCACTCAAACCACTTTTGGCTCATACTATACTTCGCCTTGCAAGTTCAACCTCGACCGACGAGAGGCGTTATAACCCCGTGATCTTCTACGTTCCAAAGTCCATTGGTCTATCGCCCCAAGTAAGCTACGATCAGGAAGTCAACATTTTTTACAGAGTAGAATAGCCAGACTCATCGACGCTGATGAGGACCATGTTTACTTGCAATAGGTATTGAGACATTAGACGACGATTCCCTTCTAGTTTAGGATCAAAGTCGATGCCTTTCACTAATGAGTAATTGTGACTTAAAGTTCCATCCATACTTTTCGGTCCCGGGCAGTACTCGATTTATACAATGTGATGATACTTTTGGGTTGTCATGATTTACTAAATATATATATTTCAGAAAATATTGCATTAATATGAACAAGTACACTGCTGTATATTTGGAAATAATCTGATAGTACTATTTCAATTAATATAATAATTTGTCACATACACAGTATGGACACATAAAATATATATGTAAGCCCATCTCTCGTGTCGGAATCACATTAAAATTGTTGTTATAAATGACAGCTTTATTTATGCAGACGGTTAGAAACGTCAAGAATCGAGTGAATCCATTTCATTTCAAGAAAGCAGCTGAAAGCTTAGAATTAGTGTTTCAGTCTGCTATTTTCATGGATCCCGTGGAGCACAGCAACATGGCACAACAAATCGCCACGTATAAGGGAAATATAATATACGAACAAGATATCACTTCCTTTGTTATCAGTTTATACTTTCATGAGAGATAAGCGATATCACAATTACCGTGTCTAAATCCCTGTATGGTGGAGCTATAAGCCATCAGGCGCGTTCCTAGCTTGCAGATCGTGGAAGGGATTCCTTCTAAAAGTAACTGTGAATATATCTCGGCTGTTTCTATGCGCGATAACCCTGCAATCGCGGTCAATTAGCAACAGCTTCATAGTGACTGAGGGTTACGATGCTGGTGACCTGGTTCCACATACATTAACACCAGTGCTCGTAAGACGCTGTGTCAAAACCAATGTGACCGGCTATAGAGTAACTGACTACTCCATTCTGCTAGCAGAAATGAGTACTCAAAGCAGAGCGGATGAACTACATTGATGGCCACCGGCTTCTTTGAAGGCGCATGAGCCACCTGCCTGTCAACGGGCTTCATGCTCATCGGCTAGTACGTTGGTCGAGGAAATTTCTCCTGGTCTTTGTGCTGCTTCTTTCGAGTTTCTTGGGCAGCCTAAGCAGTTTGTTCCTTATCAAAAGCCCTGTTCTTTTCATCATGGCAGCCAGTTCCCAACGGTATGCGATATACGACAATCGCCCAGCTGCCTTGCGGAGCAGGTCTTTAGACCGAAGCTCTCGGGTGACGTCCTTTCCGTCAACCCTCTTCTTGGCCTAGGCAACAAAAGTTCCATGTCCACACAAACTATGCACCAGTCTTTTAATTACTTCCTGTTCTATCTCTACTTTTTGCTTACCCTGTCCTCGGTCGAAAGCTGGCGACAAACCATGGAATATCGCACTCTACCGCAGCACAGTTTGGTTAATTCAGTCTAAGTTTGTTCGATTCCCAATTCCCCTTGGACTTTTAGTCCCCATCATCGTGCTGCCTTAGATTAGTGTTCGCGTCAAACGGATCGGGAATTTAGGTCCGGGAGTGTGCCGCTAGGTAGTACTGACAACATAATTTAGCGGTTCATTCCCATATCAAAATGGCAACTATTAACGTCCTGACGCTGATGCAGATCTGATCACAAGCAGCTCTAGCTCGCACACTTGACATCATTGCCATTGATGTCTGCTGCCTTACTAAAACCCGATGACATGACCGTAACACGACGTTAAGACTGGTTTCGTCGTCTGCTAATTCGACTGGCATTTTCACAAAGCGCTTAGCTGGAGACGAAACGGCCGAAGAAGCTGGTCTTGCCGGCTTGGGGATTGCGTTAAGCACACAGGTTGAGCCACGCTACTTGACTGGATCTCTGTCAACAGTCGACTCGGCGCCATCCAACTTGAGACTTCAGTGCGACTATCCAGCAGTGGAACCAGCAGACATTGGTTTTTTGTCGTAACGATATACCTTTCCACATATTGCATGGATGAGTCAGTTAAAGACGAGTTTTACTGTTAACTATCCGACCTTCCGCAAAAAGTGCAATATAGACATCGTGGTGTTTGCAGGGGACTTAACGCTCAGGTCGGTAGACTTGAAGTTGAGGCGCGTTAACTCGGTAGTCAGCATGGCCATGGCACTTGCGGCAACGATAACGATAATTGCCCACTTCAGCCTTATGCCGATCACGGGCTCTTCTTGTTAAGTACTAGATATTCGTCGCTGATGGCGCCAACGCGCATCCTGGAGGTCTCTGTCATCACGCCAGCCGTGGACGCAGATTGACCACATGGCCATCAGTTATCGCTGGTTGGGCTGAATACAGGGTTTCAAATCAATCTGGAGTACTTACCACACTTCGGATGACGCATTCGTGTGTGTCATGATGGTTTTACCTTTTGGGGGTTCCCAACGGCTTCGCCGGCCACGGTTTGACGTAGACGAACTTGTTGTCCTAAGCGTTCTTAGCGGGTTTCAGGATACGATGGCATCAAATCACAAGAGCGCCTCATGCTCTGACGTTGAATCCCACTGAGCCCATATCCGAAGGGTCATGCACAACTACGAGATCCTGGTCATTGATTTCACCAATATTCATGTCAGCAACTGCTTTTCTGCACTATCCCTCCAAGTTCTTGAAGCTGGTCGGGCAATTTCAGCTGGTGTTGAGTATCATTCACTACCCATGACAACCGTCACTGAACTCAAACACATCCACAGGAAGGAACGCGAATTTAGTTGGACGCAACGTGACTTTGATATGGAGCAGACAACCAGCTGAGTATATTTCCGAAAGCTTTGCTACCTGATCCGATCCGCTGGAGACAAAAGGACAACTGTAATCAAAGTTTTGTTCGAAACCAATGGCAAGCAAATCCACTGCCAACAAGGCGGGCTTGCGCGCTGGGCTGAGCCTTTAGAGCAACAGTTCAACTAGCCTGCTGAAATGGTGATCCCCCATTCTAGAATCCGTAGTGATCCTTGGTGTGTAGACGCTTCACGGCCTTCTATGGATGAGGTTGCTATTGCGCTTTGCCTCTCAGAGCGATAAAATATCACTGGCCAGGCGTACTCTCTCCGGCTCTTTTCAAAGATGGAGGCCCATCAATTGTTCGCAAGCTAAATGCCCAACTCTAAACTGTTTGGACCGCCAAAGCATTCTCGTCCGATTGGAGTCTCTCGGATATCGTGCCCGTCCTAAAATGGGTGCTCAGACGGACTGCGCCAGCTGCAGATGGATTAGTCTCAACTGGGTTGCATACTAAATGCTCACCGCCTTGATTTTAAGGTGGCTCAGCATCGCACGCCATCAAAAACACGCCACGAGCAAAATGGTTTCCGCCCTGGCCGGAGTGGTATTGATCGATTCTTTAGACCCCGCCAAGTACTTAAGTGTCATCAAAAATTCGGCAGGCCAACGATTGTTTTTTTTGACATACGAGCAGCTTTTGACTCAGTTGACCCAGCTCCTCTCTGGAGCGGTCCCTTAAGAAGGGGATTGACTGAGAATTACGTCAAGCTACTTCGAGCCATCTACTATCGAATCACGGGCCGAGTGCGGGTGTACGAGGCTGCCCTTTGAACAAATAAATGAATGAATTTATATGGTCGACAATGCGAGTCACAACTTTACAGGCATGATCATGTTAAGATAAGACAGTGTGATCAAACATGTGCAAAAATACATGTTTGACATGACAGTGAATGTGTGTATGGGAATATCGACGTATTTAATCTAGTATGCATGAAGCTAATATGTACATGTAATATGTACATGTAGTTATGCATGTAGTATGCATGTAGCTTTGTAGCTTGTGTTTGTTGTATGTGCCACAGCAATTTTGGCTGTTTGTAATGGTCAGGAATGTGAGAAGAAGCGATTGATGTCCTTGGGTTGGATAACATTTTTCGATTATCTACGTTCTGGTGACTTTAGTTTGTGGCTAGTCACACCCGCAACGTTGCTCTTTTATTTGCAGACATCTGTGGCTTTTTAAAGGTGAAAACCCACTAACTCTTGAAACACTGCCGCCGAAATATTTGTTGGAACAGGTTAAACCCGAACCACCCAGTTGATAAGGTAAATAGGTTGATGGGCTGGCTAGCCATTTAGTATACTCTTTAGTGTAACCAGTGGCGTGTCCTGTGTTACGGATAGCTGGCTGACGGTCAGGGTACTAGCCGACAGCGGTAGCGCAACACTGGATCCATCTGCACCTAAAGAGCGAACTCCAGAGTTATGCTAATTAATATTAGTTAGTATGTTTAATATTGTGGTGTTAGTAGTCGCCTACAACCTATTGTTGCGCTATGCTGTCATATCATACAGAACAATCAGTCAGGCTGGACTATGATTTTCTCATTTTGTACGGCGTTTAACTGCTTGGTTGTGGCACTGCAGATTCAGGCAGGCTATCCGTAAAATCAGCTGAGTTCACAACAAATTTCTGGTGCGGTCAGCTGTGCTGTAGCAGTAGATTAGCCGTAAGTTCAGCGGCAACCACAACAACCAACATCCCTCTTTTAGTTCCTTTTCGCTATTGATGAGATTTTAGACATCACTCTGTAGCGTCGCTGACCAAGCGGCATTGAACTGCTTCCGGTGGACCGACTTCGGTATTTTGAGTAGGCAAACAACATCGCCATAATTCCTCACAAGCCACCCAAAATGTGTTGTGCAGGTTGGCGGTGTCTGCCTCTCAGTTTGGAAAGGCCTTCGCCCCTTCCAAGTGTAAAGTCTTCGTAGACGACTGGCAAGGATCTGCTCCCAGCCTTACCCTTTCAGGTCAATCTCTGGAAATGGTGGACTAGTTTATTTACTTCGGTAGCTGCATCAGCGCTAACGGTTTAACGGATGATATCTCCATGCGCCTCTCTAAGGCCTTGGTTGTGTTTGTTAATCTCCGCCATCCCTGGCGTCATCACAACCTAAGTCTAGCCTTGAAGGGCCAAATCTGCAAGACCACAGTGTGAGCTGTCCTGCTCTATGGTTGCGTGACTTTGTCTGTTCGCTCATAAAACCTTAAGTGACTGTCTTTCTTTGAGGATGACTTACTTGGGAGCATTGCTGTTGTACAGTGCCAACACCACATTAGCAATGAGGATGTTCGTCGAAGGCTTTTCAAATCGGACAGAATTTGGAAGCCGCTTAGACGTATAGTTTTACGGCGTGGGCTTCAGTGTGTTGGGTCCGTGCTTCGCATGCCTGCTGAGCGTTTGCCTCACCATGCAACCTTTACACCCACAGAAGTCGGCTGGAAGCCGCGACAAGTTGGCCGTCGAAGGACTTGGCCGAAAAGTAGGTCGGCATTTACTTCACAGTTAGTAGCGGTTGGGCAGTCTCGACTCCCTGGATAGGGGCCCAAGTAACATGCACACACTTGGTTAGAAACCTTATCGTACATGTCAAAAAACCGGGAACAGTGGCGAACATATAGTGAGGTGCTGTCACATGACACCAGTTCTGCACTTTTGACCCCCTCTATTTCCTTATTACTGCTATATTACTGTTTGTTCATATCTTGTGGAACCCCGCCAAGTGTACATTTGGCTGCTTTAAATATATATATATATATATTGTTGTGTTTCTTGGAGACACCTGTAATACGCCTTTTAATCCCCGTGTACCCATCCCTTCCATTATATCATCAACCAAATTTAGCTATAGCAGCATCAGTGGTTAAATCCGCTATTTAAGTTTAACCGAAAGTTAATGAAACTTAGACTTCCAAGCGTACCGATAAACCTAGTGTATTATCATAATATCATTTGATTTTTGTAAAATGCAACGCAGCTTTTCTGAGTACCCTTGTTAATTCATTCCTGATAAGAGTAAACGTTCTATTCCTTGTATCTACTCAATATCCAGTACGGAACATCCAAATAAACAATTACTTATTTGATATTCAACTGGTAAGCATATCTGCGAAATACGGTTAATCAATTTTGGTTTTAAGTAGTATTGAATCCGTGACTCTACAACAAACGTTGGCACAAGGAATAAGTAATATGATCTGCATTTTGTCAAATAATATTTAGCCTTTACTTTTGGCTATATTTAACCCTGTATCTTGAGCCTGTTTTATTGCATAACTTAATTGTATTACTACAATAAATTAACCAACGAAACAGCGTTGCTGCATTTTATTTAATTTGCGTCCTACGGAATGTGTGTTGATGGCCTTCAGTCTCCGGCAACAAGGATCCAACATGTGTGAGATATTAAAAACGTTCTGTATAAGGAAGCTGATCAACGTTTTGGATGTGTAAAATTGTGAGATAAGTAACCTCATATATATATAGATATATATATATGGTAAAGATATTCTTTGAATAAATTTAAAGCAGAATTTTTTTGAACTTTACATTTACTCATTTAATCCATCGATCTGTATTTCTTAAACGGCACGCTAGCCCCATCCGCACTGGTGGACGGATAGTTGTCCCATTTATATCACTCATAGAGTCACTCACTCACTCATATCACTCATATCACTCATAATAATAACACTAATAAAAACGAACCAATTTATTTGGATATATCGCTGAATGTTATTACGCATCTAAAACACCGTCGATATGCATGTATGCTTTAGATTTTAAGAAAAAAGTAATTATATTTAGCGTAAGTGACCGATAAAAGGCCGAGTTAACGATTTTTTTGTGAATTTATGTTTGATTTTAAAGCTATTTTAACAAGCAATTCTACACTCGCTGTATATGTTACAGTTGCACTAGAAAACAGATTTCCCTGTGACTCAACGTTTTCCCAAATGTCTCTTTAGGGACGTCTAGGGAAAATTTCGGTCCCTCAAGTCGCTCTAACCGTCACTCCAGATGACATAGTTCTGTAACTTATTTTTGCCAGGGGAAATGTCTCAAAGACAAAAACCGCAGAACAAGACAGGAAATGCAAATTAGTTTGGTGCAACCAGTGCAAGGATACAAGTTGAGCAGATGTTATTTTTGTCAACAGAAATAGAAGTTGACTCCCGAATTTCCGCACACTTACTCTGCACTTCCAATTGCAGGGATTCCCGAATTGTAGATCTTTCGGTATAAGCATTGTTCTCCACAACTAAACTATGGAGGATTTAAAATGCGTAAGCCCAGCTGTAAGAATAGAATAAATACCAGGTACATGGTTGGTAATTGACGGGGAAGCGCGCACTCGGGTGTCCATAGTTAATGAGATAAAACCAAAGATTCGGGCTTCATAACACTTACGTGACTGACATATAAATGTAATGTGCGGCCCTAATCAATATATAAATATCGAGCTGAATGTAAGTGACACATAACCTACTGCATGATGACCTGTTCTAAGAAAACACACTAGGCCCGTACCTGTCTTTCTGAGTGCATTGCCAAGTAATGGGTCTTAATCCGAAATATGAGATGTAAATCATAAAAATATGTTACACATTACAGCAACTTAACTGAGAAAGATCGCGTTCATTTTCTTTATCTTGCTGTTTGTGCAATCAACATTTTATAAAATTGTCTAGTTATAAGGATATCGTTGCACAGTCAATAAACTGCTGATATGCAAATAAAGAAGCGCTGAAGAAATTAATTAAGATATTTAGTTCAATACACTTTTTGTCACCTAAGTTATCGTGAATATTTTTTTCTGTTCAGAAAAGTTACCTACCATTACCTGACTTTAACTGTAAAATTTTTGTCTTTGTAACAATACATTGCTTATAAATGAAAAATCCGGTTGTCAGCTTGTTTGTTGAAAAATAGCATATGAGCACGGACGGCGACTAGTGACACAGTCGTTGCATCTGACTGATTAAGCATTTCTATCATTTAATCAAGTAAAGAAAGAGAAAATAATGCCAGCTTTTTCTAGCGTTAGAAAGTTATTGGACAGCATGTCACGTTGAAAATAGACAAGGTACTTTTTCATTGTATAAAAACAGTACGTATCCTTGTGCTGACAAAAGCTGATCGTCGGAAGTGGTGTGTTCTCAACTTTACAAAATTCCTTATTTTACGCAGCATGGTACATCGGCTTCTGATACGGCTGTTCACCAATTCATCACCTTAGTATATTCAAAACAAGAAAGCGATTCAGCTTTTTGTCTATGTCTGCTACAGGTCACAGTCTCCACTGCATTTTTACGTTGCATGATTAGATAATTGGCTTTTGTTTAAGAATTCTTCGTTGAAGTAGCAAATGCAGTATTATACAGGGTACATTGAGCAAAGATTTTATGAAATGACAAGATGATTTTGTTATTATCGACTAAATTTTCATAGATTCTGTAAGAGTATAAGTTCGCCAGTGAGAGATTTATTATAGACCGAACGGAACAATAAAACATGGTAGTATTAAGGAGAAAAAGTGGCTTTGTTAATTTCTGAGAGAAGGTCATCACTGGAAAAATAAGTTTCTGAAATACTGATATGGGTTTTGTCTCAGTCAACCTAGTCATGTGCAGAAGACTTGCGTTATTCGCATGATACAAATATAAATCCAATAGTTAAAATTCTAGACACAATATTTTGTGCATTAGGTAGCTACTTGAAAACAACGTTTATAGAATGGAATGCCAATGAAACCACTCGCCGTCTAGTGGTTTTTTAAATGTGATCAGATTGGGAGCAGTGACTATATAATTTTTTAGAGCTTCCTACGACTGACACACGCGGAGCAAGAAGCAACTGTTACAATATTCGGTATGGTTACAACATGCAAAGAATGAACTTTTAGATTAGCGCTATTGTTTAATTCCAGCAGAGGGTGAAAATGTGGCCCGGGTTATGCGCAAATTTGTAAAAATAGTATGACTTTCCACTTCATAAGCGGAGAATGACCGATGTACATTCCCAAAGCTTATGGAAAAAGTTGCTAACGTTCGTGGTTTCCATTGCAGTAGGTCAAAAATAAGAACCCCTTTACCGGGCCAATGGATGAGAACAGGCGGAAGCCTTTAAGCTAGACTTGGAGCTTGTCAATGGAGCCGAAACATGAGGTCTGCCTTACCAAAACTGCGCAAAAGAACGCCGTGCCGGTGTTTGAAACCAGAGTGGTGAACCGTTTGGCAGAACGTCATGCATGGAAAAGACGACAGTTTGCACGTCACGATCTGGAAGGCTTGGTTAGCGGGCGATTTCGCGATGGCGTACAAAGCCATGTAGGTGTACACCGAAACACCTATTGGAACGCTTGGCAATCTTTGTTTAATACATAAACTGCGCTTAATTCTAAATTTCGTCGGAGTCCTGATTGCCGCGTATTCTGAAGTCTACATATCAAGAGCGCACCACGGTATGTTGACAGAGAAAACGAACCCAGGTGCAAAACCCATCAGGTCCTTAAATGCAGTCAAAGATTTCCATGCCGGGTCCATTGCAGATGATGAGGGGTGTACTGCCCGAAAACTTACGTATATGGAATTCGAAGTGGATAGATTTGGCTGTACGGAAGCACATACATAAACATCAAAAAGACCGACACTTAGAAATATGCCGAAACGTGGTTGGAAATAACGCAAGGACGAGTAATGGAGGCATTTAATTTGGAAGGAAGTATATCAAGCACTGCACACCGGGCTGCAATGTTTCGGTGAATATTAAGAATAAAAGCGTAATGCAGGTAACCAGAGCTATTTATTATTTTCAGCACCGCCTACGTCGTAGATCAGTCAATAACTACGTCAATAAGCCGTAAACATTAGCCACAGCTTTCAAGTTTTCCTAATGTCTGCATGATTATCTGATAGGAGATAGAATTGTAGTACGGATCTAGAAGGAAAACATTAACTGACGACTGTTGTAACAAACAGACCTTCATTAGAGCACTGCACTAACATTTTCAATGATAAAATGGCAACCGCATGCCAATTTCACCAGATGAAGTTTGACAATGCAGCAGAAATATGCGCAGTTTGAAGACCAATTTTACCAAATCACTATCCACGTCTACACGGAAACCAAACTGTCAGTATGGTGACCATCGTCATCACCATCGTAAGGAAAGCTTCCCAGCCTAGAGGAACATTCATGTATGCAATTCTCGAAGCAAAACCTATTTGCAGAGTGATGTCGCTGAAGTAAAGTGAATGTGTTCGCATGTGACGAATCGCCAGTTAGACATAAGCTCTCTATTTACAACACAAAACGTTTTGGTGACAACCGAAAAATATATACATCGCTGAACATCGAGGAGAAAGCTGTACGTTTCCATTTGGATACTGGAGCCACGGTTAATATCCTGTCGGAGAAATTCAGCCATGGAGTACGGTAAATCAATGAGAAACAATGTCTCAATAACTAACAAGCTTCGAAATATCAGCCTAAATTTACCGCCATACCAAATGTCATCAGGTAAAGTGACGAAACACGCTATCACATCAACATTGTTGTGTCACAGGAAGGCTTTTTGCCCATCCGGTACCTAAATTATTTACAGCAGTTCGCCTTCGTTTCTTTTAACCGTGTACGATTTGTGAATTTGTCAGTTAGCAATGGGTGTCTTGGGCGGCTATCCTAACATGTTTGATGAAGCAAAAGCAATATTTGATGGATCCGCGCAATTGTTATTAAACCACTCAGTAGAAAGAGTGGTTCTAATGGCTAGTAAAGTTCAAATAACTTTGAGGCGGAGCACCAAGGTATAACCTGGGTCAAAACCAAAGTGGACGAACTGACAGAGGGTGTCAGTAAGATTAAACCTGTTAATAAGAAGTCCGACAAGTTAATAGTACTTAATCATCCAAAGGCACTTAACGCCGCTCTTAGAAGCGAACCCTATAGCCTGCCGACGCTATGCGATACATCATTATTACTATCAAAATCATGTCCTTTGACGAAGGTCAATTTAGCTTTTGAATTTTGTCATGTCGTGTTGGAGGAGGAATGCAACTACCTTACAACGATCTGCATACCGTTCAGGAGATTCCGGTGGGGGCACCTACGATTTGGATTAAAAGTATCCAGCGAGATCTCCCAGAAACTCTTTTGGCGCGCTGGAGTGTTTGCCAGGAAAAATTTGCACAGCTGACGACATGCTATTATTTAGCTTCAAGGCAGAAGAACACCACCATCACCTGAGCCTAGTACTTCAACGATGCGTTTAATATAACAAAATGCGTTTCGATACATTTGAGCAACGCAAACGTTTGGTATTTCCCGGCTGCCTTTTGTGCCATCATGGCTTAAACAAGATACGGAAAAGACAAGGGCCATAAAAGAAAAGCCCCCGCCTTTGGATTCCAAAGAATCCAGTCGATTTAATAGTACGGTTAACTACGTAATCGGTTTTCTAGTGAGACAGACCGAAGTGATGGTTAACTGAAGCATTAAGGTGGGGTCTATGGCAGCGACTAAGTGGTAGCTTTAAATCAAGCAAAGAACTTACTGGCGAAAGCCCCAATACTTGCCTGTTTCGATTCATAAGTGCTTCCCAAAATACAACGTGACGGCAGTCAGCATGGGATTGGGGCGGTGCTAATACAAAGGGGAAGCCGCTGTATAGTCACAGTCGAACTCCCGCACCAGTCAAATGTGTGGCTACGCAAAAATTGGAAAGGAATTCCTTGCGATACCTACGCAATGGAACGCTTTGCCTACTATACTTTAGGAACGAAGATGATGGTGCACACTAGCCAGAAGCTTTTATGTCAAGAGTCAAAAAATCTAAACTTGTGTTACTGTGTCGCCTTCAGTGAAATCTTATCCCGCTACACAAAAAATATTTGGATACCGTCTATCGCCACGGATCTCGGTTACACACCGCGGATACGCTATCGAGATCCAAGCTGCCGGACACAAATAGAATGAAGGAGGATCGAGACACAGTCCATACCACACAGCACCTCGCCGTAGCCGAAAAATGGTTACTGCTTTTGCGACTGTTTCCAGCTCTCCAACGCCGTTGATAAACCAGTCTCCAGTGAACCAACGTCTCACGCTTCCGATCCACACAAACTAATGCTAACACCGCTCCTGACGTACACACTACACCACTATGCGTCACATTCACGTCCACCACTGTTAGTTCTGACGACATAGCCGATCCCATACCTCCTCCAGCAGACGACATAGTCACTGGAATCCACCCACCAACCTCGACATACTACACACCTACATCAAGGCCACCAGCTAACACACCAGCCGATATGTGATCCTTAGCTCTAACATCGTCCCACGCCCACAAATCACCCAATATGGCAGATCCACATTTCTTCTTCACATCATCTCCATGGGTTACAACCATCGGAGAATGCAACGAGAACAGATTGTCCCCAGTAGCCAATGTGTCTACAACCAACCGTGGCGCGCTCACCTCTCCCTCATGCAAAAGCTTTGCAGCGAAACTAACACGTTAACTGGCATCATCTGCAGCACTCAATGTCGACGACTTCACCTCAAACTCAAGCGCCGATTCATCTGTCGTATCACAACATAATCCATCAACAACGCACCCTCAGTCTCCCAGTCAGGTGCCCGCTCACAGGTCTCTATCATTATAAGGTACTCCCATCGAAGACTAGTTAATTCATTCAGCAACCGACATATCACATCCGCGTCCGTTTGCACATATCTGCTCAAAATACCAACCGCTGCCTTCTCATTCGTTTGACAGCTCACACATTTCACGTACTTCGAGGGCGGAGCCGATTCAGGCAAACCAACAACTATCACATCCGCTCTCACATCCAAATCCGGTTCAACATTATCAAATAATCCCAACAATGTCGATGGTGAGCAAGGAACAAACTCGCACACCAAGCTCCTCGAAACACACACTGCCGACACATCTGAACGTTTCGTCGATGCGACATCGTCTCGCCCAGCAGACCAAATCAATCCAACCTCAATCCATGCAACGCGATGAACACCAACATCTATGCGAGACCGCATTTCTCACACCGATCGAGCAGTCGCAATCTCCACGCGCAAACTCTCACTACGCGCGCAATTTTCCGAAACAACGGAGGTAAACTGGCTGTCATATAGCGACCTAAATTGATTCTCCACGGACTGTGGATCACGCCAAGCATGATTAACATAGAAACATGAATATCCGCCAACTTCTACCTGCCCATGCAATGTCCACATAACTAAGCCACTTACTGCAAATGGTTGATTTCTCCTACCGACCCTTGTTCTGGGTACAAATGGGCAGTCGGTACATTAGCAACAATTAATATTCGCACACGCCTAGCTGGGATCTCATTGAACTGTATACAATTGACTTGTGGCCAGCGACAAACTACAATTTTAGTAAGGACATTGATTGGTGGTAAATTCAAATTATTTAAGCAATAATTATGGGGAACATAAATATTATCAGCAGCACTCAAGTAACTCGACTGGAAACCAACAAAGCTTCAGTCAATCAACGACGTACCAGCCCGCGTCCTAATTTCTAACGATTCAAGCGGAAACTCTATTCTAACTTGACGTGACGAAACTTCCTATACCAAGGTTACATCTGCCCCACTATTCATTCCTTCATATATTATACATGTTAGCTAGAGTTGGTAATCACTTCAGTTACTGTACCGCAATAGATAAAAGTAAAAATAGAGAAAAATATGAAACAGCTGAAAGTCAACTGATATACCGGTACTGGATAAACATCATTCCGGTAAGCTACCAACCGGCTACTATGCATCAAAAAACTACTATGCAAAATTATATAAGGATAAATATTGAGATCATGGTTGGAGGGGGAGGCAAAGAGGGGTGGGGTGGGACAAAGATACTCACAGCACGAACTTCACTGAGGTCAGCTCCTATCCATTTCAACAAGTGTGTCCAACCAAACGTGTTCATCTTATTTCGCACCCCAACCAGGAAGCCGGGACACTCCCACCGAGGTCAGCTCCGAAGTGAGGGCCTTCATTCCTCTCGATCAAGTCATCGCTCGGCCACCTCTCCTCTTCTTCCAACCACACCCACGGCGCGCAAACAACGCACGTCGCGGAAGTCTTGGACTAGCGCGACTAATACGTGGCCCAGCTATCGAAGCTTGGTGCGGGAAATAACGGTGCTGAGCGGTTCATTTCCTTTTCCTGTGCAGTAAACTAGACGTCGAACACACTCGTTGCTTACTGAGTGTTCCCACCAGATGTGAGCTAAATTGCGAAGGCACCACTGGTCGAACGTAACTAGCCTCATTATGTCCGTTGATCTAAGGAACTAGGTTTCTCAACCTACAGTAGGGTCGAACGTACCGCTGCATTGTACAATATACCTATAGGGCGTGAGAGATCGCGCTCCGGAGTCATAAGTGGCGAAGGTTAGCAAAAGGGTCTCCAGCTTTTGCTATAAGGTTCTTGACCTCATCTTCAATCCCAAGTGTGCTGATACAACGTTTTAGGCAGTTGAATTTTTGAACGACTTCTAGCTGATCCTCACCAAGTGTCAGGGTGGGAGACGGTCCAGACCAACCTTGGAGGAATTTTTGCACTTCGAGCGTGCAAAGCAAAGTCCGGAGCGGCTGACAGCTAGTGCTAACCTGCTCAATGCCGCTTGGCATATCTGGGAGCTGTCACAGACTAGGGCAATATCGTCAGCATACTCCAAGCCAAGAAGTATTTCTCCTAGGAGCAGATCCATACCTTCGAATTCGTGTCTTCTAAACGCGATTTCCCTGATTTCGTCAATAACAAAGTTGAAGTTGAATGATGACAGCAAGCATCCTGGTCTCACACCACCGCAGATATTAAAGGGCTACGACAGCTTGCCATACATCCTCACTCTGTCCAAGCTACGCGTATATAATGCACGGATAACATTTACGTAATTCTTAGGTACACCTTTCCTGAGAAACCAATCCTAAAATGTACATCCATCCACCGAATCGAATCCAGCTTTGATAACGAATAACACGACAACCGTGAGCGGCCAATATATGTGGCGGAGCTCCAACAACTGAAGCAATGTTAAATCTTTGTCAATGCAGCCATGTCCTCGAAGAAACCCGGCTTGTTCTTTTACCAATATGGCTTTCACGACTGCCAGTCAATCTGTGAAGGATGACAGATGAAAGCGATTTAGAAGCTATGGAGATCAGAATGATTCCTCTATGCTTACCGCATTCCAAGCGTGGAGCTCCCTTGAAAAATGGGATTATGATGGAACGGATTCACTCGGTTGGGACAGTTTCCTGCTCCCACAGTTTCACTAGTAACACGTATAAATCATCCACAAGAGCAGGTCCCCAAATTTGAAGAGGGCTGGAGGAAAATCATCTGGCCCTACGGCTTTATTAAACTACAACAGTTCAGCAAAGCATATGTTTCAATGGCTTTCAGTGCATCCTGTAAACGCACAGGTACCATGCCCAGCCGTATTTCCTTCCGTAAGCAAGAAGCATTACAACAGCTGCTCGATCGCATCGTATCTTCATTGCGCTTCAGGTGTAGTAGTGGGCGATGACAACCCATGCAACTCCAACTGGTACACCTGTCATCCGATGTGCAAAATCAGCCGTGTGCATTGCCGAGACAATTATAACATTCCTCCTTCTGTGTTATTTACTCCCATCTTTCAGACACAGTGGAAGCGAGAAATTCCTGAGATATCGCAGTATCATGCTGGCCAGCTCAAACAAGGAAGCGGAAATCGGTTACATTCTGGATTTAACAACTGGTTGCTGTTAGTTTCATTCTATCAGGGTATCGGGATTGGCAGATATTGGAAGGAAGACAGACCTAACTCATGCATCGATACTATCTGTCCAAACCTACCGCGCCTAATGGGGGCTACAGAAAAGGCGAACTAATTCAGGTCCTTGAAGGTTGTTTCTCATCCTTCTTGCAAGACGGTAACGGCTGTGCGTGCCATCTAGTTTTCATAATCGTAGGCGAGACCCGTAAAATTATTTTTCACATTTGCAAGCGAATCTAGGTCAGCAAGAAACCCCATCTAGTTCAAAGCTATATGACACTCTTCCATCTTTAGGGAGAGATGAGAAATAGCCACGGCATCTTGTTCAAGTAACCTAGGATCCGTTAGTAATCCATCAATAAGTGATCTGGCGACCACCTGATTCTGAACAAATAAATCCCGAAGGCAAGATAACATGTACATTGATAACTTCCGTCGCTCGGTTTCAAAAATAGTACAACAATTATAAAAGTCGTTGCCCTTTATCCTGAACACTCTTCTCAAGGAAGTATTCAAATCGATTCACGAACCTATGATACAGGACAGAATTACCGTCAAAATATTCAAGTTCCGGCTTGGGGAAGTCTAGTTGCCAACCGATCTTACATGGCTGATCGACGAAAACAGGCAAGGGGTTGTACCAGTTTGGTGGCTCGTTATCCTTCGAAAGTAGTACTAAGTCGTTTGCAACATTCCTTTGCGTACTCACATTGTTCTGGCAACTGGTCAACAGATCCTGTCATTCCCAGCAGTAAGCAATTATAACACTCTACATCCCCTTCAGCCATCAACTGTCTTTTCTTCCGTTATGATACTTTCGACGTAATATTCCAGACATCGAAGTCCTGATCAACGCTACTACTGTCCCAAGTCCTACTACTTACCGGCAAACTAAGGCAAAATATTAAGCTCCTCTGCGGCAGCTATAAAGTTTAAGCTTGTCGATTTTTATCAAACTTACCAGCATTGGTCCGTGCTGACGTTAATCTTGATGGTATCGTCCAAGCTCCGTATATGATCCAAATAACTCTGGATTGTCACACACTGTTAAGGTCAAATCGGCGGTGCATTCCAGTAAAAAATAAGACTTTCTTGTCAAATCAAATTTCTAGGCCTGAAGTGTGCTACTGTGCTCTATTTACAAAGGGTTAGGACAAGGTATTGTGCACTGACCTTGCTATTGTCCACCACAAATGTACAATGCTTTTGTTCGCAAATTAAAACCTGAAGTCAAAACGACGCCAAATGCCGGTAACAATTACCTGAAGTCCAACCGGTAACAAAGCCGAATAAGTAGTTCAGTTACACGCGACTTAAAGCAAAACGATCGATTGTCCAAACAATCCAACCGTATAAACCTCAGTTGATTACATTGCGAAACAAAGGAATAGGTAAAGACTTGGTGCATGCGCCGATGGAATTCAGCATACTGTTATTTGTCCTTTACATAGAGATTGAAATACTCGGGGAGGTAAGCCAGAAAACGGTTTATCTTTCAACAGGAAAACACCACTTCGCATCTTCATTTCCGGTCTAATGTCGTGCCAGTTATTTTTAAATGTCGGTTCCTCTTGGAAACAACGTACCACAAGTTTTACCAATAGCAGCTTACTCGTTTGCTATGCCGTCCGTCAGGAGATTGCAGAAGGCCTTGCACGTCGCCACTCCTATTCAACCGAGAATGGCATCAGTCGAATATGCTTGATCGGTGGTATTGCAGTGCAAATCGAGTTGCTGGGCTTTTAAGGTAGCCACTGTGTTTGATCGGAGTTAGTATGAAACAATGTTGCTCTGGTGTATTGTTTAAGTAAAATAGGGGAAAACGAGACGCAAAATTGGTCTGGATCATTACAAGCATAACTTATCTCACCTCATCAACGACACCGATTGGCATTCCTGGATAATTCAATAAAATTTCGCTTGGAAAGTTATGATCAACGATTCAAAGTGCTGGTGAAAAATTATTACACGTGGTGGTCTCTAGCACCAGAAAGTTCATGTATTATCTCCAGAATAGGAAATGAAATATATGACCTTATTGGAAATATATTAGCAGCAATACAAATTAGTGAAACCCCTAATAATCAAGCTAGGGGCCACTGTAAACCAGCTGTGCGGAAATAGTGTACTCAAACGAACATGTAAACAAAATTTGCCAAGTGTAGCGGCGGGGTACCAGGATGCCAAAAGGAGCGCATCTCTGATCAGGGACCTGCCTAACCCTTCGGATTAGTCCGCCTATCTTTAGTATCCACATTTCACCCAGCTCTCACTTGTGGCTCCAAGAAGCTACGCTGCAGCGTCCAATCAATCAAGCTGACCAATGCAGTGTCATCTACCAGATAAGATGTAGTGAATGCGATAAAACTGCATCGGACAAACTGGAAGAAAGCTTGGTGCATGTATCATCTAACACAAGACGGACGTCAGAAGGCGTGATCCGCACTCATTGGTTTCTGTGCATGTAGATCAGGAACACCACCATTTCGATCTGGGGAACGTGAAGGTCCTAGCAACTGGAAGTACAAAACAAGCGAGGGCGTTTTTGAATTATGGTACTCCATAAGGAATTCAATAAATTGACTCGTTGAACTGGACGCAGTAGATGCAACCCTATTGGCAAACGACCGCCAACTCTTTTGGTTGCATCCGGTGGAAGGTGTGAGTAACCAACCAGAAGTGACGGCAGGTTCGCTTGCAAGAGCCAGCAGACAAAGGCCGCGAAACATCAGGAGCCAAGGTCTAAGGTCATCCGCTTATCAACCAAGCTGAACAAAGATGGAAGTCCCAACCAATAAGATTGCTCTTCTCCACGGACAACCACGACGGTACAAAAACTCACGCACACCATCCTTAGCCCACACCGCGGTCAAAAGTCAGACAGGCGGCTTAGACCACCTCTGGGTAGCCGGGTACACTTTTCTCGGTGCCATCGTACTCCCGCGAAACTTCAGTCCTGACAACTGCGCGGAGAAGATCCACCCTTGATAAAACGGGCAGAAGTTAAGACAATTTCCCAAACCCGTTCCGTCTTTCAGGTAGTAATTGGCTCTGCAAAGGCTATAAGTGAGCCCACGAACAAAAGCCGGATGCGGTTAGGGTCATCCTACGTACCCATAATACCCATGATAATTCAGGACATGTCCGTTACCCGCGATTCTTCTCATGCTACGGCGTTCCCGCTAGGTGACGCGCTCTGCGCAAATCTAGTGGCCAGTGTGATAAGCAAATTAACTGGGTTCCTCAATCCCCGGATCCACTAGTCGTTGGGTGCTGGAATCGTAGAAACCGGTTGGATGACAGCGGACATGCGATGAAGATGTGCACACTACATAACTACAAGATCAACATAGCATGCCTATCAAAACCTCGGAAACTCGGCTTTGGCTCTCGACAAATCAATGTCTCTGATGTAGACACTTCATATTGGCTTTACCACACTGGGCAGGAAGATAATTCTGTCAATCTTAGGGTGGCCATGGCTCTCAGTTGCCAGACACACTACGTCCTCTTTCATGGAAGTCAGTACCAGCTAGAATAACAGTTGCACGCTTCAAAGTTCACCCATTTAATCTGACTATAATCTCTGTCTACGCACCAACCCTAGCCTCGGGGAAAAGTGACAAAGACGAATTTTACGATACTCTACATACAGTGGTTAACCATGTTCCAAAAAGCGACAACCTAGTTATTAATGGGGACTGGAATGCACGAACCGGTCCTAAGAATAATCAAACCCGTCACATACTCAGGAAATACACCCTTGGAGAGCTCTGCGAAAATGGAGATCGCTTGCTCAGCTTTTCTGATCTTAACCGGTTGTGCCTAACCAATACTTGCTTCCTGCATTCCAAGAATCAGCTTCTGAAGTGGTACTAAAACGATGGTCGCACAGAAAGCCAGATAGATTACATCTAAATCCGGTCCAGTGGATGTCCTCTACTGATGACTGTCAAGGGTACAGAGGAAATGAAACACGCAACAAAGGTGGTTCAGGCAAAGTGCTCCTGTGCCAAATCCAGACTCAGCTTGACAATACGCCGAAAGTCCATTTCACCAAAGTGTATCAACACTGTCCCGCTGGAAAATGCTGACTGCTGCCGATCCATTGATTCAACAAGAGAAGCAGAAATTTCTGCTAGTGTACCATGCCTTGTACTTGCAGTAGATGAATATGTAGAAGCTCCTTGGTTTAGGATAAAATCATCAGTTCATCGCACCGCCTTATCTACCCTGGGCTCTACTTCTAAGCATGTGAAAGACTGAATCACAGAAGGTACTATCCGGTTGTCCGCTAAAGCTAGAGAAGCACGTCACACAAATTCCCTAGATTACCGTCGCTTGAGATGTGAGGCCACTCGCTCAGCACGGAATGATCGCAACCGCTACTGGTCTGATATAGCAGGCAAGATGGAAGTTGCATCATCTATTTCATCTATTTCGTCTCCCTAGTTTAGCTTTCGGCAAGCACCCTTAACCGCAGCCTATATTGCGCAATTCGGAAGGCCAAATCATCCCCGATTCGAAAGGAAATTTTCTATCTTGGTAGAGTATTTTGGCTAAATCCTACACTAATAAACTACGTAGCATGATACCCATCTCACAATAGCCTAACCAGGATTTGACGCGGATGGCTCACCGCCATCTCGCAGATATATTGCAGACATCGGTTGTCACGTGAAGTCAAAGAAATCCCCGGGAGCGGACGGCATTCTAGCTGAAATCTACAAACATTATCTACCAACTCTCCTTGACCATTTACACGGGCTATTCTGCTCGATATGGGTTACAGAAGTCTGTCCTTCCACGTGGAGTAACTTAGTATTACAGTTATTTCCTAAGAAATCAATCATCGCGGAATTAACCTAATCGATGTGGCTGCCAAAACCTTTGTACAAAGCTTGTTTTCCCGCTTTTCCAATGAGGGGAACCCGCGAACTCGCAATAACCTTGGTGGTTTTCTTCCAGGCAGAGGATGCACGGACCAAATGTTCACTCTACGTTGAGTACGTGAGAAACGCTACAAGTTCCAGCAGCCCAGTTTTGTGTGCTTAGTTTATTTCCGACCTGCCTTTGACTCAGTTGACCACGAAGCAATCTGAAGAAGCCTAAATGCTGATGGGGTGCCGGTTAAACTCGTTAACTTAATGAGATCATATTACCTTTGCACCAAAGCCCGGATACGGGTCTAGGGTGAAAAAAGCGGAGGAATTCGGCATCATTTTGGGTCTGGCAGAGTTGCCCACTTTCTCCAGTGCTGTTCAACTTTGCAGGTCACTGGGTTATATATTATATCCTGAAAAGCTTTCATGTTATTCAAATTAGCCCTGACTGGCTGTCATACCTAAAACCCGCTGATGATATAGCTATGCTTGCAGAAGATCCTATATCACTACAGATCCTACATCACTACTGCTAAATCGGATTGACTAATCGGCTTCTATAATCGGTCTAGAAATTAGCATAAGCAAGAAGAAATACTTCTCATCCCTAACCACCCAGTCCGCCCCTTTGCACTTCTTATGTGGACAATTCATTGCATCTGTACCCGAGTTCAACTAAATTTGATCCACTATTCTCCCAAATGAGCAGGCTGCATCCTAAATACGGAATCATATTTAAAGTGCTGGAACAGCATTCTTACAACTGAGAAACACATTGTAACGAAGGACGAAAATTAGTCTGAGTACAAAGATCCGAGTACTTTCAGCAATCATTTGTCCCAGTTCAATCTATGGTTGCGAAACATGGACGCTGAGATCCGAGGACACCGGGAAGCTGGAAGTCTTGGACCATTTGTGTCTAAGGCTTATCTTGAAAACACAGTTGCATGATCATATAACCGATGATGAAATCCGTAAGCGTTGTTACGGTCTTCAAAAGCTCACAACGCTTGTCCAACGCCGAAGACTTCAGTGGTTCGATTACGTCCTACGCAGACCAGACACTGACTTTACTAGGGCCGTGGTTTCACCCTCGCCTTGGCAGGTTTTGTGTCGTTGCCTTGGTGGACAACTGAAAACATGGCTCACTGCAATGGAATCGGGTGTCGTCCTTCTGGGACTCCATGGTGTGCATGTTGCTCATCACTGGGGGAATTATTGTAACAGTATCTGTTTGGAGTTTGCCGCCGATCGCCGCGCTTGGGCAGCTGCAATTCGCGACATTCATGAAGCCAGCTTATCCTGTCGCAGGAGCTAGCCGCAGTAAAGTAAGGAAGTTAGTGCAGCGTGGGACCACCTGTCCAAAACAGCTTGTTCACAAGGCAAACGTTGCAAGGTGCAGCCAACGGACTTAGGCAGCAATTTGAATTTTTATTATCAGAGTTCAAAGGCATAGCCTGCCGTTCACTGAAAGCTTATACCACCACTGTGTTCTTGCCAGATATGTTATACTCTAGCAGATTTGCATAAATGACAGAACTCATGACGCCGGTTTAGTTATCTTTGTGTCAAAGATATGCACCAACGTTCTTGATGCGGCAGCCAAGAGTTTGGCGAAACAACAGTCATGTGTTCCCAACCCTCCTTGGACGAAACGTGGGTTAGCGCTGCGTTGTAACCGCAGGGTATTCACATGTCATTGAAGAGCTCACCCTCTTTCGGTATTATAGTGGGTACACAACACAATGGGAAAGTTTGGTTTACATTCATTGACACAAGCGTGAATCAACTCATAATGTTACTAACAGTCAACTGAAAACCGTACTCCCGTCATATCGAAAATATTGGAATGGAGGTTAAGACCCAGATAATCAAATTTTGCTTCCCGAAATACCTCAGCGATAAGGCACAGCATGGCGTTCTGCAGACCTGCTCCTGTGTGGCATGTCAGTCACACATTATAAAACCGCACAACCACCGTTTTTGATGTCGGAATGTCAATCGAAAGTAACTGTTTTGACAGGCATAAAGCATTCTAACTAGTTTCTCAATCTGGTTGCTCAAAAATTTACAATAATTTAGTATTGAAGTAAAGCTACTCAGTTGGGTTTATCATACTACTCGGTTAAGGCGGAAGTTGTACAAACAGACAACCGTTTTTCAATCCCGTGTACTCTCACTAACGAACTAATAAAAGGGAGTGTCGCCGGTCCTGCATTGTTTTTATTTACGTTAATGATATCTTCAGCAGCATAAAGCATGTACCGTCTATTATTTGTAAACAAGATAAAATTCGTTTATTCTTCTGGAGAGGTGGATACATTAGGAGGTGTTACTACACATTCAAGACCATCAGTTAGCTCCTGAAACTTGGTGCAACGCGGCAAATGTCATTCACTGCAGACATGTGCAATACGTACATCAAATTACGGCAGAGAGCCTAACTCTGCAAGATATGAATATCTCTCAGTATACCCCGGTTTATGGCCACTGGTAAGATACTCGTATATGTATAGATACCCACAGACTTGTGACTTCCAAATGGCATAAAAGACGGTTGGCTACATGTCCTTCTTTCTCACCAGGTGAGTTTCGACAACTATTGTATTAGGATTCTTTAATTCTAACCAATTTACCTTGCACCGTGTTGCATATAAACATGAAAAGTTCGATGAGATGGGTATTGAGCGAATTCAAGGACAGAAATGATAATTGGATACTCAACAAAACGGACTTACATGGACCACTCTAATTTCTTTGATTTGCAAAAGTATGGTTGAGCACCAGATTATTTAAATTGCGTTTCTGTTTATTATCATATAAAAATAAGCTCGCAGCGCTTGAGAAAATCTGAAAGGAATGCGGAATCGCAGGTAAGTCACGCGTGTGGTAGCTTGTAAGATTATGATTCTAAGGACAGAACAGGGAGAAAATTTCTTTAAAACTGAATACTTTGTGCATGGGAAAAGTTATTCTAATACTTAGTGAAGCATCTTACATTGCTTGAGCTACAAATGTCCGTCAAAAATTATCCCACTGGGTGAAATATCATATAAATGCTACTGATATCTCAGTCTTAGGAAAAGTATTCGGAAGGGTGCCGACATCATGTAGGAGCTCAAAAGTTATTTAGTACTTATTTACTTGCTTGTGTAGGCCATCTTTTCGATTTTAAAGGATAGGCCAACTACGTCATACTATTGTTTCTTGTGCAATATTTTGGCAGAAACACACGGTGAACTATAAGCACATTCATCGAATGTACCAAAGTTATATTGGCTAGTGCCCAAAGCAGTTTTTGTATTTCTTGACAAAAATGTGGGGAACGAATCTACAACATTTCTCCCATGCATAAACAAATGCTCCTGTTGGTCAACACAAGGAATTTGTGATATAGATATGTGCTTAGTACTTAAGTATGCAGTGAGTGAATCTTCATAAACGCCAAGTCTACAAGCTGGGGTGAATTGTTTCCAAACCTATATTGGATGACCTCAAGAGTAGAAAAGCACAACGTACCTATTTTTCTGCGTGAGATAGCACTCGGCTTGGCGAACAATTCATTACTATGCACAATTTTCGGAAAGAAGTTTTAGTCGCACTAGAGTGAGATGCGCAGTCCCTTGATCAAGGGTATTAAGATGAGAGGGTGGGACAATAGTCGAAGGGAATACGGGAAATGCTGAAGGGAGGTAAACATGAAGATATATATATACATAGATTTATGTATTTATTTATCTGATTTGGAAACTGGCTGCGAAGAACCTCACTTAATTACGTCGAAATCCCATACTCATGAGTACAGCAAGATATATAAGTTGTTTTGCCATTGCGATAAATTATGTAACCACTATTTGTCTCACCTTGAAACTAGGTCCAAAACCAATGCACAATAAAACTAGAAGAAATGCAATTTTCGAATTGGATCGGCCTGTTTTACCTTCTCTAAAATAACGAAAGCCTAAGTTTTAAGGGTTATTTCGAAGAAGTAAACATGGAATCGGTTTTGAACCCGTTCGAATAACTCGCCTTCAGACAAGTTTAAACTGAGGAAATATGTGACAGATTTTGCAATGAGAAGACTGCGATTTTTGGTGCCGCATATAGCAAACGTTTGATTCAGTCTGTTTAATGTTGGTGGCCGCTTCTCAGCAAACGTGTTTCTATAGCGGCTGAAAATACAGCTTATTCTGGTGCGAGCATGTGGTAGGAAAATCGAATAATGACTGGGTCACAATGAGTAAAGTTTATTATTCTTTCCCCTAACAAGTACTGAGTGCTTGTATTTGAGTTTTTAGCATGTTGGTAACATTCCAGTTAACATTCTATACGGAGCAACTGCAATGATATGGCTGGAACTGTTTACGTCCGCAACCGCAATTAAAAATAACTGCTTGATAATTGAATTTTTTACACTGCACCTTACGATTCCACCAACCAACCTCCACATATCACACATACATCAAGATCACTAGCTAACACAACGGCCGGTCTGTGATCTGTCTCCCTAAAGTCCTCCCATGACATAGCAGATCCACATTTCTTCTTCCCATCCTCTCCACAGGTTCCAACCATCGGAGAACGCAACGAGAACAGGCTGTCACCAGTAGCCAATGTATCTACAAACAACCGCGGCTCGCCCACGTCTCCCAAATGCAAAAGCGTTACAGCGAAACCAACACATTAACTGGCATCGTCCGTAGCACCCAAAGTCGACTATTTCACCCCAAAATCAAGCGCCGATTCATCTGTCGCATCACAACACAATTCAGCCTCCAACTCACTCTCAGTCTTCTAGATGCGTGCCCACTCACCTGTTTCTCGCATTTGAGGATACTCCTACCGAAAATTAGTTAACTCATTCTGTAACAGGCATATCACATCTGCCTCCGGTTGCACATCTTTGCACAAATACTGACCGCTGCATCCTCATCCGTTTGACTGCTCACATTTTTCACGTACTTGGAGAACGGGGCTGAATCAGGCAAACCAACCACTGTCACATCCGCTTATCGTATCCACATATCATCTCCACTTAGCGTACCTTGGTCGAACGCGTATTGTGGTAACGCTATTTAGGTTGCGGAGTTTCTTGATTAATAACCCGTCAGTCTTGGATGCTAAAAGGGAATGAAAACGTGTATTCCCTTGATTATATTTTGGGGCTTCCAGATGTTGTACACGAAGTGGTCTAGAGTCAGCCGGCGATTAAAAAGAATGTTGATCGAGGGTGAAGTGTATGAGGTGTTTGAAAGAATAGTCGATACAGCTGGTGATGTTATCAGCTGACTGGAAGGTTGAGTAGTAAAAGGTTAAAGTTACACTACATACCTCCCCACCAGTGCGCTAGTCGCACGATATTCAAGCGAGCAGGAGTAAAATACCAGGTGGGAATAGCCGGTAAAACCTGCCCCATACCTGGTACAGTGTCGTATGAAATACCCGAGGCTGACGTATGGGAGGCATGCAGCCTAATATTCTGTGTGTATGTTACAATGAAAGATTTGGGAGCAGTGCATGATGGTAAATGCACCGAGGTTGGATTTTCTAGACTGGTTGATCCGCTTCTTCCTCGTGCGAGATGTTCAGTTGCATTCTGGCGTAATCTGGAGAACAACAAACAGGAGGAGACTGGCAGCAAGCGGTACTAGTAAGTGATCAGCAGAACAAGATGATTTTATCATGATGTGTGATACATTAAGCCGTCTGGAAAATGGACTCGCCTTCTTCACCGTGTCTGCCGCGTATTAATGGCTGCTTGTGGCTTAGCTTTAGCTGTTGTAACCTGCGGGTCATCTTCAACGAGCTGTGGTGTCTGCTGCGTACACGATGTCGTGTCAGAATCAGTAGAGTGTTGTTTACAAGGTTTTTCGATGTACGCTGGTTTAAGAAGCTCTACGGAAACCGCATCGACATTACCATTCTTGTAGATCATGTGATATTTTTCGGTTCTAGCGATCACTTCGAATGGTCCTTCGTACCGTGGTTGTAATGGCTTGCGGACTGCATCATTTCGTACCCACAAGTGTGAACAATTTTCGAGATCTTTCGGTATGTAACACTAGTTGGTGTATGCGCGTATGGGGATAAAGTGCAGTTCATGCATGGATGGACGTAGCCGATGGACACAGTTTGAGGGATCTATAGCGTCAATGTCGGTCGGTTGAACCAGATCAGCCGGGAGCTTTAACGTGGTACCGTATACCAGCTTCGCGGTGGACCAACCTAAATTAGCTTTAGGTGTCGTTCGAATACCTAATAAAACCAGCGGTAAGGTTTCTGTCCAACAAGTAGTGTTGGAACATGCCACCAAAGCTGTTTTGAGATGACGGTGGAAACGTTCGACTAACCCGTTCGATGATGGGTGGTACGCAGTTGTTCTTATACGCTTGGTTCCTAGAGTGTTGGTTAACTCCCGAAAAAACGTCAACTCATATCGTGCACCGTGATCAGTTCTTATGGTGGATGGTACACCATAATGCGCAATCCAATAAGCCACAGACTTATGTGCTACCTTCTCTGCAGAAATGTCTGCGATGGGTACTGCCACGGTTCAACGAGTGACTCGATCGATGCAAGTCAGTAGATACTTGTATCCACTCGACGGCGGCAGTGGAACAACGGTGTCTATGTGCACATGACGGAAACGAGCATCGGGAAAGTTGAAGTTGTCAAGTGTTGCCTGAGTATGCCGTTGCACTTTGGAACGTTGACATTGGACGCAACTTCTCACCATGGTCTGCACGACTTTGTTTAGTGCTGGCTAAACAAAGCGAGCAGAAATATGCTTGCGAGTTGCACGGATGCCTGGATGTGATAGACCGTGGATTGAATCGAAGATGATTCGCACGCTCTCGTATCCAAATCAGATTCAACAACACCAGGTAATCCCAACAATGTTGATGATGCATATGGGAAAGACTGGTACTCCAAGCTCCTCGAAACACACACACTGCCGACACATCTGCATGTTCCGTCGATGCGACATCGTCTCGCCTAGTAGACTAAATCAACTCAACATCAATCAATGCAACACCACGAAGACCAACATCCATGCGAGATCGCATTTCTCACAGTCTGCTTCAGAAGTCGCGATCTCCACGCGTAAACACTCACTTCGTGCGCGATCCTCCGAAACAACGGTGGCAAACTCACTGTCATGTAGCGATCTAAATTGATCCTCCATGGATTTTAGATCATGCCAATCATGGTTAACCCAGCAAAATGATTCCCTTCCAAATTCTAATGGCCGATGCATTGTCCATATAACTTAGCCACGCATTGCAAATGGTTGATTTCTCCTACCAAAACATTGTTTAGGGACAAATGGGCAGCAGGTACATCAGCGCCAATTAATATTCGCACACGCCTAGCTGGAATCTCATTGAATTGTATAGACTTGACATGTGGACAAAGACAAAGTACAGTTTTAGTTAGAACATTGACTGCTAGTAAATTCAAAGTATTTAAACAATAATTATAGGGAACATAAATAATATCATCTGCACTTAATGAGCACAAATGAAAATCGACAAACTTCAGTCAATCAACGACGTACCAGCCCGCGTCTTAATTTCTAACGATTCAGGCGAAAACTCTATTCTTACTTGACGTAACAAAACTTCCTGTACCAATATTACATCTGACCCACCATTCATTCATTCAAATATTATACTCGTTAGCTAGAGTTGGTAATCACCTCAGTTACTGTGCCGTAATATATAAAAGTAAAAAAGGAGAAAAGTATGAAACAGATGGAAATCAGCTGAGATAACAATAACGGATAAACATTGTTCCGGTAAGATACCAGCCGGCTGCTGTGTATGAAAAACAATTATAATGAAAAATTATATAAAGATACGTAGTCAAATCGTAGTTGGAGGGGGGGCAAAGTGGGATGGGGTGGGACAAATAAACACTTGAACGCTCCTTGCCATCATCATCAACAGCAGTACATCAGCCATTTGAACTGATGCTCCGCTGCCATACAAACATGAGGACATATGAAATGAAGAATATGAAGAGGGAGAGAAGGGGACTTACCTGAAAACCTTAATGCCCTAAGCAAACGTTCTCGGTCAAGGCGCCTACACCTTGTGTAGACAACATACCGTCACAAAAAGCTGGCTATCGTGAAAAGATAAGGTGGCATCGGCGAGACAGCTTCCTTTCGGCTTTCACTGCCCCGCGTCATAATCAGCCGTTATCCCGCAGATACCTCAGCACCAAACGCAATTTAAACAGGCAATCCGATTAGGAGACGGCAGCAGACGCGCCACTTGTGTCTACTGCAAGCCATGTTCTGTAAACTCTCGAGCCAAACACAAGTTTATTGATCAACCACCTCGAGCAAGCGTCAAGGGGTCATCGAGTGGCTGGTGGTCCTGCAGCAACACTTTGCAATTTGAAGGTGCGAAGTGCATACCAAATAATGGGACCACTCTGCATAGGCTATTCAGGGTTGATTGTGCCGCCTCAATATTGTCGAAAAGCAAGACGATATCGTCCGCATAATCAAGATCAACTAACCGTTCACCAGGTAGCACTTAAACACCTACATCGTGAGATTCCGCAAGGGAACACTCCATGATAGAATCCACGACGAAATTGAACAAAACGGGGAAATCGGGCAACCATGTCGAACACCACTTGTGGTCGAAAAGCTATCCCATAGGGCACCCTAGACCTTGATGCGGCCTCTAGTGTTCGAGTATAGAGCAGGAAGCTTGTTCACGTATTTCGTGGGAACACCTTTCCGCGCAAGTATATCGAACAGAATCGATCGATCGACTGAATCGAACGCACACTTACATCGAGTAACACAGCTATTGTCGGGTCTGCGGTTTGCGTGGCGCTGCTCTAGCACCTGCCGCAAAGTGAATATATGGTCTATACAGCCACGTCCTGGGCGGAAACCAGCCAGCTCTTCCCAATCCGAGATTCCCGTTCCGCAGTGAGGCGACGAACGATAATCGGGACGAATAATTTTGTCACAACTGGCGTTAGGCTAATACCCCGGTCTGTGCGACTGCCCGTCTTGTATATTGCCACTATAATCGATTCGCCACAATTAACCTGCACACTCTCTTGGTTCCAGATACGTTCGAATAGGGATGTCAATAGTTTGCAGAGGACCTCACTTTCATCCTTAACTAGTGCAGGTGGGAGGGAATCCAGGCCAGCGGCATGAAAACGATTGAGGGCTGTGATCGCGTTTCGGACCTCGGCCTCCGACGGAGGCTCTAAACTAACCGTCCATGGCACGTCCTGCATCACCTGAGTAGGAAGAGGTCCAGGATCAGGGGGCCAGCTGAACTGATCTTCAAAGTGCTCAGCCCAACGAGCCATACGGCGCTCCTTATTGTGTATCAGCGCACCCGCGCTTTCCCTGATTGTCTCAATGACGCCTGGATTCCTGGGACCAGTGATACGGATTAGCTAGAAGAGCTTTGCAGTAATTGCCTACTGATCCTGCCTCCTCCATTTCTTGAGCCCGACTGGTCCACCAGGCTTTTCGTCAGCACGTAGGCTCCGCTTTAGTTCACGCCTAATAGCCCGTCTGGTCACATTGTGTTCAGCGCCGGCCGGGAGGTGTCATCTAGCTCCCAACAGGTTCACGGACCTCTCGGATATCCAGTGACTGGTGCGGTGATGACTGATAGTGCCACAAGCAGATGCTCGTGCGTCGTGCATAGCGGTCGACATCCTATTTCACTGAAGGTCAGTAGCATTAGGACAAGGCAGCGAGAGTTCTCTATGCAGTGCTTCTTGATAGGCTTGCCTGACAGAGGGCTACGACAATTTCTTCTCTGCCAATCCGGGGAGACGCTTTGTGCGCAATCCGGTAAAGTTCGTGGAGAAACGACAGCGCACCAAGGCATGGTCAGTGTCGACACAGGTACTCCAGTACGAGTGGCAATCCAGAATGGAAACGCGCCACCTGTAACTTATGGCTATATGGTCAATTTGGGTCCATCGCTGGCCAGCTACAGGTGGACGCCAAGTGGCACTTCGGCGTCCACTGTGTCTAAAAGCAGTGCTACTAAGAAACAACTGGTGCTCCGCACACAGTTGCAGCAGACGCTCGCCTTTGTCAGTCCGTTCGGCGTTAAGTCCATACTTACCACCCAGCTGAGCTTCTGAAGAGCTCAGACGCCCTACTTGTGCGTTCATATCCCCTGCAAGTACTATAATATCTGAACTAGTAGCACTGCGTAGCAGCTTGTTCAGTTCGTGATAGAAAGTGTCCTTGACTGCATTAGAACTGCAGTCCGTGGGAGCATAAGCAGAAATCACAAACAAACAGCGTTTTGTTTTACTTCGCGAATTCACCTTAGCTGATGTCGTCAAACGGGCTGCACATAAACGGCTGTTCACCGAAATCCAATCAAACAACGATGACTCAGCCTTGGAGCTTGACCCGTGAGTGCCGCATCGGCGTCTCCGGATGCGTGCAACCAATAACGAGAGGATAAGCCGGGTGTAGTCAATTCAATAACCCCGTTAGGGTCATTAATCCTAGTTTCGGACACACAAGACACATCAATACCCCGTGTGTCCAAGGTGCGTGCGAGTCACCATCATCATCATCATCGTCATCAACAGCAGTACATCAGCCATTTGAACTGATGCTCCGCTGCCATACAAACATGAGGACATATGAAATGAAGAATAAGAAGAGGGAGAGAAGGGGACTTACCTGAAAACCTTAATGCCCTAAGCAAACGTTCTCGGTCAAGGCGCCTACACCTTGTGTAGACAACATACCGTCACAAAAAGCTGACTATCGTGAAAAGATAAGGTGGCATCGGCGAGACAGCTTCCTTTCGGCTTTCACTGCCCCGCGTCATAATCAGCCGTTATCCCGCAGATACCTCAGCACCAAACGCAATTTAAACAGGCAATCCGATTAGGAGACGGCAGCAGACGCGTCACTGGTGTCTACTGCGAGCCATGTCCTGTGAAGTCTCGAGCCAAGCACAAGGTGAGTCACGTGGACTCCAACCCGGAAGGCGAGACGGAACAACGTCACCCAGTTTGGTCATTAGTGACTTTCTTTCCCGCTGCCAAGTCAACTTCTTTCCACCTCGAGCCTTGCCCCATCCGACACTTGGTAGACTGAACAAGGCCCTCCTAGGTAAGCGCTGACCAGGCTTGCGTAGCACGTGCCCGATCTAACGCAACTTATTCTGTGCTATCTGTTGTTCTAGGGAGCTAGCATGATTATCACCACCTAATACTCGCCTACGCACATCATCGTTGCGGACACACTGGTGCCATCCGACACCAGCAATGCTTCGCAAACAACGATGATCAAAGACTTGAAGGCGCCTCAGATCTTCAGACCGAAGGGGCCAAGTTGCACTACCATAGAGCAGAACGGCCCTCACTGTGGCCTTGTATACACGGCCTTTCAAACGGAGGGAAACTCCCTTCTCTCGCCAAAGATGACGCAGGTTCCAGAAGGCAGCTCTGGCCTTTGCAATGCGTGGGCTTATGTCAGTTTCTATGCGCCCATCATTGCTGATGCAACTGCCAAGACAAGTGAAATGATCAAACACCTCGAGTTCCTCGTTAGCAAACGTCAAGGGGTCATTAAGTGGCTGGTGGTCCTGCAGCAGCACTTTGCAATTTGAAGGTGCGAAGTGCATACCAAATAATGGGACCACTCTGCATAGGCTATTCAGGGTTGATTGTGCCGCCTCAACATTGTCGAAAAGCAAGACGATATCGTCCGCATAATCAAGATCAACTAACCGTTCACCAGGTAGCACTTAAACAACTACATCGTGAGATTCCGCAAGGGAACGCATTTAACGAAAAAAATTTTGCTATTTAAAGCAGGGTAAAAAGCTGATAAAGCTGATAAAAGTTACAAGGTAGTCTTCTGCTGGAAAGAGAATCAAATCGGAAACCCAAAAATAGGAAAAAATATGTGGAAGCATTGTGTCAATTTATGCTAACATAGAGGAAGAGCGAACTGCAAACAAATGATTGTTAGGAAGTTCAATTACTCTGATCAAACACGGTAAAAGCAACGCGTGACTGTCACAGAAAACGCGCATTTCTGGAATTCCCATATATTTTACGTCTACTTAGATGCGTACTTCTCTGCCTTGATTAATTACGGGTTTAAACTACAGTATTTGTCTGCGTCTTTTGTCACTCGATGAATGTAGTTCAACTCTCATAAGGAAAATAATGTAATGCATCAGCAATTTGTAAATTAAAAATGCATAAAAGTGGAAGAATGAAGAAATGGTTTTATATTGGTTGGAAAAGCGAAATTTTACTAGGTTCCATAAGATGATGTTGATGTAAATCAAAATTCATTTAAATTCGTTGAACCAAACGCGGTATTCATAATAGAAAAGTTAAAGCCACTGTAAATAAATAGAAGTGCAAAACGTGGAAAGCATTTTGTGAGATAGCCTGTAGCGAAATACCCAACAGACACCCGTGTTAAGGCATTTCAGTGAGTTATGTAATGTGGTGCAACGACGTGTGTGCATCGTTATCACAGGCTTTGAAGTCTGCCAACATCAGGACACAGATGACCGTTGCTGATTGGGCACCTAACGATTCGCAAAATCGTACCGAACAGAAACTTTGTCAGCAAGCCAAGGGACTGTACTGCCATGTCACCTTAGTGTTGCACCTAAGCTAAGCACTGTTTTATCTGGGCAACAGCCTTCACTTATACGGGAAATTATACAAGTCTCTAACATTTTGCTCGCCTGGCTTTTAGGTATCTTTAAGGATGTTAGCCCTCTTCTAAACCAAAGCTGCTGGGACTGTATTGCGTGTTCCATATGTGAACTGAAGTGTGAACTCAGAAGATGTTGAAAAACCGAAGGATCTTATAGTCCAAAAGTACCCCCATTAGGCCGACGTGTTGGATGTTTGTTCGTGACACCTGTTAAGACTGAATCAAAAGTCCAAGGTCGGCCTGAACCAAAACGTTCGGCTTTCTCTCTCCAGAAGTTGTTTGGTGCTCATACTAGCCAAGTTAGTAGAAACACACTATCTGGTTCTGTGTGTGCTTCAAGCTACATTTACCCACATTGAAACAGAGCAGCTTATGCATTCACCACGTGTAAATCCTTTCCAGATATGATTCAAGTGCTCTTAAATCATCTGTTATGTATTGAATGCTCTCCACAACAAGAGTACATTAGCATAATGCAAGCATTTTCAGCTATTTAGGCGTGTGATATCGTTGATAATCATCAATAACGTGGTCTTACTATTGATCATTTTGTACTCCGCATACAAATTTTTGGGATCTGCTATGATTTTAAACACTCGTACATCTAAGCGCAAGTGCAGCATAAAGCTTCTGATCCATTCTAGAAGAGGCTCACAAGAAAAAAGGTCTGTTGTTTGGAGGGAAGAATTTCATGGTCCCACACGTCGAAGAACTTGGAGAAGTATATAACTTCTACAGCAACTCTTATGCTAATGTCTACTGCTTCAGCACCGCTGGTTCGTGCTAGCAGTGCTCGATCAGTTTTGTCGGACCACCCCTTGTCCGGAGGTTAAAATCTCCAAATAAACCGTTAACAAATTAGCCATAGTAGATACAACGAACTAAAATGAAAAGTTGTTGGCTGGATCGGAACGACTACCTCACTTGTGAATAGGAGTAATTCTGCCGTGTTCCACTTGTCGGACACCTTCACTTCGTTAAAGCATATAGAAATAATTGTGGCAAATGCTACGTTAATCTCTCTCCTACCGCAGTTAGCGACATTCCGTGAATGTTATCGAATCTAAAAGAGCTTTGTTTATGCATACACAACCGCGTTTTTACCACAGATTCTGCCGTGAAGCATATGTAAGTGCATTTTATGGGGAGATAACCATTCTCTCAGAGTTATGTGACCGCTTATCTCGCTGAAACGTTGCAGTACATTGCAGGCGCAAATAATTCGCCGCCTCTTTTGGGATCTAGGTCAATCCATTTGCTTTGTAAATAGGAGGAATTCTTTGTAATTATTAGGGGTATTTTAGGTTTTATGTAGATTGGTAGCAAGAGGAATTCTCCTTTTCACCTCACGTAAGCGGCTGAGGTTTTGGTACAGTATACCAATTTCGCAATCAAAAAATACAGTGGTTACAGTGGGTCGCATAAGTCATCTAGATCTCAGTGTTTGGAGAGAGTTTATATAAATGCCAAGCTAGTTTTGCTCCACTATACATTTTGCATAACCTGAGAGACCAGATATCTCGTTTGGATAATATTAGTAGTTGTTAATTCTAATAACAGAGTGTTAAACTGGCTGACGAAAGATTTCATGCACCAACCGATGCTCCTTGTGTCAGATAGTTCAGGAAGGTCGTCTCGCTCTGCTGAGCTACTATGTCCTCGTGTATAATCCTTCTCGATACGTTAAAAATTGTCACGGGTTTTTCTGTACAAATAATGTATTCAAAGAGTAGGGCTACTTGATCGATGCGACACAAAGTGATGTCCAGTATTACCTACAGGATAAGTTCTTCTTTGGTGGATATCTAATCCAGTATGGTTGGCTGATCTGCCTCTGGGAATCGGACTGGAGAGTGGATGCGGACATACAACGGGAACCTAGAGAAACTTTGTGTATTCGCGATGTACTTTTCTTCAAGTGAGGCTTGAGGTTCCAGATAGTGAATGTTAAAATCGCCAGTAATATGAATATGACTGCAATGCTTGCTTCTCACCAGCCTTATTAAGGCTGCCAACTAAAACTCTTACGCCGGCATGGAGGAGGGCGTTAAAAGACTTTCAGAAAACAGGCGTCCCGTTGCGTTCCAAACGTACAATACTCCAAAAGGTAGCCTATACCAGCTGGACGTATCATCTAGGGGCTCACGTCGGACGTCACTGCAAACTAGAGTCAAGTATCCAATTCTGCTGGGTCAATCACTCCAAACAACAGACATGCCTGGCAGTGCGATATTGATGTCAGTTATGTAGACGCGTAACCAAGTCTTACAGCAAGGACGGCACAGTCAATTACTCTTTGCTGCTGTAACAATTAAGAAAATATACATGATAAGCCTATAGCATAAGTGTACACATATTGAAGCTTCATGAATATCAGACGCTCTTTACGAGGTGCATATGTACAATGCAACAATGGTTCCTTACTGCTAAAATAGCCTTGTTTATAAAGTCCCGTTGGATGGAAATTCTTGCGAAAAGTTAATTGCATGATAAAGTGGAAAGCATGGTGGTTTACTCGCCATAGATTATGTAGCATAGCGGAGAATTTTGCGCAATAAAGTATAAATCCATAAATCCATTGGTTAGGAGTTTGATTGCTTTTTGTAGCCCCTGACTAACAATTCATAAAATTAAATGCAAGTGAGACAGCGCATCGTCAACCGGTTTTTTTAAATATCGCCAGATTGAAAGCAGAGACTATATAAGTAGGGAGAGCGTTCCAAGGCAGGCACACGCAGAGAGAAAAAAATTTCTACCGCATTCAATCCGGCTATATGGAATTGTCAGTTTCAGAGAGTGACTTCTTAGTTAAGTGTTGGGGTTCAAATCCAGCAGCGGACGGCAAATGTGGTTTAGGTTCTTCATAATTTGGTAAACTATTACGAGATCCTCCCGCAAAAGCCGACCTCGACTGCTGTAGATTCTTACTTATTACAGTCTAAGCTGATAGAGAAGATAAAAGAGGTCCCTGACGTTTTTGGTTGCCCTTCGTTGAGGAGTTTCAAGAGCAAGGAGATCATGTTTCTACTACGGCTTCCACGCCTGGATAGCATATTCCACGTGCGGACGCACGTACGCATTATGCTTGTGGGGAAAGATTGAGGGTTCAAACCGACCGAAGGCTGTACGAAGAAGGCCAAAGTGTTGATTATCGGTTCTCGCCGCCTTCTTTGCTTGCTTTAAACACCCGTGATCTTCCTGTACCAATACATTCAGTTCACGTTCATAAGAGACCTCCCCGAGGTGTGCTCTCCAAGTCTGTAAGCGCTCACCGGCTGGTGACGCAGATGTAGCACTTTGCACCTAGCTATGTTCAATTGAACCATTTTCCCCTTTGCCCATTTTTAAATGCAACCTAAGTCGTGTGGGTGTATATCGTGATGATCGTTGTTAATAATCGCCTGACATATCTTGACGTCATCGACGAAAAGTAGGAAATGTGAAGAAATAACCCTTGCCAGGTCTTTGATAAATACCAGGAATTAGTGCGGTCCCAGCACTTAGCCTTGTGGGACACCACATTCCACTTCAATTGGGTTAGAAAGTGATCCCCTAATGCGTAATTGAAGCTTCCGCAGGTGAAGAAAGTTGCCAATCGAACCAAGTACAGGATCTCCCATTCCGTAGCTCTGTAGCCGCTGAAGTAGGCTGCGGTGATCCAGGCGGTCGAAAGCTTTGGAGAAGTTCAGAGAGATGACGCCAAATCATACCCTATCATCTACCACTTCCGTCCAACTACCTCGTGCAATCAGCAGGTTGGCGATGCAAGACGGGTGTTGACGAAAGCCATGCGGCTCCGGTACTAATATGTTGAATATCCTAGGTAGTCCATTAAAACTCAGAGACGACCGATTCCATAACCTTCGCGAGCACATGGAGGAGATTTACCTGGCGATAGTTTGCAGGATATGAAAGGATACCGCCTTGAAAAATTGGGGTCAATATGCCACACTTCCACATAGTGGGGATATGTTGTTCTTCAAACCACTTTTGGAAGAACTGGGACAGTGTTCCAGCTAGGTGGTTGGCCACAGCCTTCAGTGCCTTTTGGCGGATGTTGTCTGCTCCCGGTAAACTATTTCATGCAGTGAGAGTAATTTCCTTAGCATAAATGATGCGTTGAAAATTACTTATGTAAACAATGGAGTCGGTAATACTCATAAAATTATGAGAAAGGTAGAGGTTTGCGAGTTCAAAAATTGGGGCGTATTGTAGCCGCAGGGCATTAGCTGCTTTTTCGGCGCTTTGTTCTCTACCACTTGTCGTGAAAAATGGTGGGATTCCATGCTTCACTCTCCGAAGATGATTGACGTGTCTATATGACAGTTTGTTGTATGCCAGGAAATTTTTGGCTAATTACTGTTGATGTTAATTTGTCCTCAGGAACAAGTGCGGTGGAATTGTTGCGATGGGTCAGGAAATTGCCCCAAATCTCTCAGTCGGCATTAATATTGCAGGCAGGCCAAGCCACATCCCTTAGCACCAAGCATTTTCGAGTCCTGCTCCTTAGAATTGAAAGCATTATGCGGGACGAAGATGCTTGGTCTCTGATGCTCTGTTGACGATTTCGCTGAGTCTATTAACGAACTCTGTCCAAACGTTGTCAAAGGGACTGTTGTTTGAGAATTTTCAAGCAGCTGCGTGGACGAGTTCTTTCAAGCCGTGGTAGAGTGTGATTGTATGGGTTAGTTCTGAGTGTTCAGAGGGAAAACCTGCATAATGAACATAGTTGAACGTTATTACTACATGGTTACTGAGACCTACTGGAAGATCCATTATTAATGAGTCAACCATGAATTCTTCATTCGTGAGCACCAGGTCCAATATCGAGGGTATTTTTCTATCCTGATTCTAGTAGGCTTGGTGACATGGTTGTAAAATGAAAGATCAGTGATCAGTACATGCAAGTCAGCGTTCAACTGCTAAATAAACGATCCCTTAAACCTCCAGATCGTGTAGATTGAAATCCCCGGAGATGAGAATTTGGCTGTAGCTAGTGCGTGTTACTCCGTTCGGGGCCACGAATCAAGCGGGAATCCTTATCCGGAGTGGATCTTGGGGTGGGGGGCGGTAAACGACAGTCACGAGACATGCGTTGATGTGTCTTAGTCGGAGACGGCACTAGAGTGAGTCGGTAACGTGTGTTTGCAGATCACCAATTACTGTACATTGTAGATCACTGCGGTAGTAGTGTAGGACCCCACCTCCTCTACTGGGGCGGTCGTTCCGGAGGATCGACATTCCGGCCATCTCAACTGCAGCTTCAATCACCTATTGTTGTAACCAATTTCAGTAATGGAAATTAGGTCCCAAGCATAAGAAACCTGAGGTAATCGAGGTTCGGTAATTTTACTGTTGAGCCCTTGGGCTTTAGTGCACATCCATGAATGTTTCTCAAGTGTAATCAATGTCTCGGAGGTGGTGCAACTCAAAAGTTAAGTTTCGCCGAACATGAGTGGCCCGAGACTAATCGTATTTGCAATGTGTACTTTGTGAAGGGTTTGACCTCTTAATCATCGTATGCGTAATTAGTCCCGTGGCTAATCTTCCACTTACAATGTAAGGTGTCTGGTCAATACTATCCTCTCAAGATCGTATGGGCTCATTCGACACATTTCTGGTGCACTTTTCTTTCATAGATCCCATGGCGTTTGGTTTTTGTAGTGACATATCATCTCTAGGTGGCATATCGCTGACTGTCTTTATCCGGACCTCAGATGGTAGCCTGTAATGGAACGTGTAGCAGCATTTTAGCATCCGTGTTACCATAGGTTTTGACTGAAGGACCACCTTCAACACTCTCGGGCTACTTCCTTTGTAGTTCGGTGGGGTACGCAGACACAACACGGATTTCGCTAACACATCATCTAAGCAATGTTTCACGTAGATAATGCCAGGTTTCTTTATCATGGGTTGTTATTTCATGGTCATCACATGCTTCACTTTCAGGAACCCCGTGAAGAAGTATAGTTCTGGTTGAAATTTCCTTCCTGTAGTCCTCTAAGTTGAGCTTAACTCGATAACGCTCGCTCCATGGAATGTCTGTAAATTTACGGATGGAGCACTGTTCATTTCTGAGACAACCTGTCGACAGTAGTAATGATTCTACTTCTGTGATGGAGTTAAGCACACACTTTAAGGATAGAGTTCAGCATGTGTATAAGTGCCGACCGATGACAGGGAAGCATATATTAGTCTTTTTGGTGACTTTCCAAATCTCAAAGTAATACAAACTCTTTTTGGTCTCATTTGCATCTCCTATGTAGAATTAACCTGTATACTTCTCGAAAGTCACCGATCTTAGCACAAAATATTATGAAACGTTGTTTTGCTTCTATTTCGTGGCGAGTGGTGTGGTTTTCTCGAGAACAGCATGTCTGTGGCTCTCTAGCTGCTATCTTTTGTTGTAGTTCCGATAAAATTACACTTCGCAGTACGTTCCAGTTGCGCATTAGATTCAGAACCATCTATTACGACTGGACCATTAATTTCAGTAGCCTTACCTACTACCTTCCTAGTTAGGTGACAGTATTTAACAGTCTAATCAATAGAAGTTTAACGTCACCAGCAGAGCGATGTTCCCATATGAAGCGTCATTATTACAGGGCATGAACATGGAATTGCTCTTCGCAAGTTATCGTTAGCTCGGGCACGCCAATATGAAAATGATTCCTCGGCTGCTGTCGGTTTAGCAATGTTTCAAGTTACTTTTGTTCAGCTGTGTGGTCTATGTTACAATACGTTCGAGTTTATCCCAAGGCTAAATACTAGAATAGTGTAATTTACATGAGGCATTCACTGGAAGAGGGAAGTATCGAACCGCTTGCATGCACCCATTAAGAGATTAACAATTCAGTTCGCGGTTTTATGCACATTTAATTACTGCTTCAAGCAACCAAACTCGTCTTGCGTCACCATGTTATTGTGTTGCTTCTTTAGTTTGGTCAACAATATGTGGTTGTTCAAGTTATGAGTTAGTGGGTTTGTGCTTTATATGTATAGTTTTACATGTGTGCGTTTTGTACGAAAGTCGATTTGTTTTTAAACAATTAAAAACATTGCTCATGTTCCCTTCTAATGGACCAAAATTTGTCTCATAATCGATCAACTTTCTGTCGTAATTTTATTCCCAAATATCAATAATTGCTTATTTGTTGCAGGTAATTTCCTTTGCTATTCGCGGTAAAGCACTCATTTTGTAGAACATCCCAATACACCTCAACAGTTTTGATAAGTTAAGCCAGAGCCTTCACATTTAGCCACTGCTGAGGATGGAGGTTGGTGATACCTCGGTGCACAGAATTCTAAATACTGACTGATTAATACGTTTGCGAAACTGGGCGCTGATTTGTAAGGTTAAATTTGTTTCCAAACGTCCAGCTACATGACATCCATTCCTGTTTAACTATCTGCTGATCGGTCCATCTGCAATACTCAATCATTAAGTATATAGCGCTTAATCGAGGTCAATAGAAGCCGTATTCCTCCAGTGATTACATGTTAAAAGTTTCTAATTACTCATTAAGTGCATAAGCGAGGATCAACCGTAACGTATTTGACATTAAATAAATGAGGATACCCATGTGATAGTTAGCAGGTTCCGGAAGGCTAGTACCATATCTAATCCGGGTTATAATCAATTGGAACTTGTTATTTCAGTCATTATTAAAATATTCTGCTTAAGGTTTCGACTACCCAGTAGCATCAAACTACAGGGCTTTCGCTTATACGCTTTCATATTTCGGCGAATTATGACTAAACAACGAAGGCAGCTTTCTCAAAACCGTCAGTTTACTGGGCGTAGCATGTGTAAAAGTGTATCTGCGGGAATGTGACTGGTATGGGATACATTGGTGGCCGGTCGGGATATTATAGTTTATGGTGGTAGTAAATTGCTAGTTGCATGCGCTGCTTTTTGAGCACAATCGAGTGCTGATTTGAGTAGGAAATTAAGACGCTTAACTACCAACAACCATTCACTTATTCAACCGGGAATATTTATTAACACCAAAATATTTGTTACGCTTTGTTAGTGCATTAATTTACCTTCAATCTCGAGTATGCTCAATGATTAGCCTGCGCTACAAAGTTACTCTAGTTATCACGTACAGGATTTGCTCTATACACAGGCTACCCTGCATAATACGGTCAAGCATTTCGGGTTCTGCACCAAGTGAATGATGGATCAGTTGCCGAGGAAGGACGCGGGTTTTCCAGTACGGATACGACAAGCCCACTGAACTTCTCAGCACGCACCATGTACACACATTCATTAGAAGTCATCCGGGTGCTCTCAGGTGGTGTCTCCTGCAGTTTTCTAAATATGTCTTATTGTGTAGTTGTAAGAAACAAGTCAATGCGGTCACCAGGATACTCTGCTTAGCATACAGAGTGATAAATATTGGTTACTTAAACACCAAATATTACTTGTTTTATCTCCCTTGAGCTTTTTTTCGTGAACAGCAAACCAAACACACCTGGTCCGTTTCCCGCTCTGATTCAGGTTGGCAAACTAAAGAACGGGCTCCTTGTAAGTAGACATTAGGTCGAACTTTTATTGCTCACTGTGGTTACAGAGGCCTTCCGACCTTGTAATTTGAATTGACTCGAAATAGAAAATAAATGTATGTTTGTCTTAGGCACCTCCAAGCGAATGTCACACAAGAGCTTGCCTGTGAGTTGGATATTGGGTAAAGAAAATCTCCCACATATTAGATGTCGTTGCATCTCATTCGCAGGAAACACCCGATTTGAAATTCTGTCAACCTATTGGTTTGGTCCAAATGTTCAAACTGCAACACTACGGTAGTGCGAAATTGGACTACTGCCCTTTCTGGGGCAATCGTTTCATAGTAAGTGAATACCATGTATTGCGACTTCGGTATCGGTAATTGTTGAGTACAATCAGGTTTCAGTTACGAAGATATCCTCCGCATGTATTGAATTTTGACGTAGCCGCATGTATGCAAGTTCGTTCCGAAGACTTTGTGTATTGATGTAGATGAAATAAAGTTTCTCTAGTTTAAGTTGTGCTTAGGATGGAGAGGGTAGATGGTGTCATTTTTGTCTTTAGCTCAAATGTCAGCCGCTAATCTTCTTAAGATTGGGTCTGTAAAGAAATATTTGTGTCAGAACCAAGAAGAAGTCCATTTCCTAATTTATTGCTGGCTGAATGTAATTGGGCGTAATCGTTATTTTTGTAAGCAATGCTTACAGTGCCACATGGTACGTAGTCGAGTAAGTTGGGGCTCCCCCTGTGTTGTTTTTTTTGGGACACAGTCTTAAAGCGGCAAGCAGAAGTTGGTCTGATGCCGTGTTGCATATCTTCACACATATATTCTAGTTGACATCCATCTGACATGAACAACGAAAAATGAACATTGGATTTATACGGGTTAAGAAGCTTTGCTTTACCAGTGCTGTTAGATACCTGCTGGGGATATCAATGTAATAATATTAATGATATTAACGATAGTAAAACAGTTAGTATTATATTATAAAAAATAAGGACTTATCTTTTGCTGCACCGTAGTTGTGCAATCCGCTTAGATTCACAGCACCCGCAGTTAACGTTGAATAATCAGATGGTAAAGTCCAGGTGTACGATGGACTGGTAGTGCTAAGTGATCAATTGTAAGTGGATGAGTACATCAAACCGTCTCTTAAATGCTGTTAGTGTCGGTGCGGAGACGACCGATTATGAAAGAGCATTCCACGGGTGACAAACGCGAATAGATAAGAAATTTCTGCAGCACTCCAGAGGGCTGCTTTGTCCAACGAGCCTTAATGAGTGGCCCCTCAGGATTGTATTGGTGTTGAGTCACAGTAAAGAACGGCACACATTATATTGGTATGGCAGAATCAAGTATTTCATAACCAGGTCGTCTCTTAGTCTGCGATAGCTTCCACTAAATACCCCCACTCGTTGCAGCCTCAACTGATATGAAAGACTGCACAATCCAATTATATACTTAGATTCCCGACGTTGTGGCTCCTCCAGTGCATTAAGGTGGTGTTTCAGTCATGGATTCCAGGCTTGAGTTGCGTATTGGACATGTAAACGAACATGCGCGCGGAGCATTTGTCGAAATATGGTGCTGTTTTATTTGTCCAAATGCTGTCGAAACAGCCAGAAGTGTTGGTTCCCAGTCTTCGAGGCTTTTTCGGATTGCCTGGCGAAACCCAAGTCTGCTTGAGCCGGGGCACCCAAGTCAGGTTCGAGATTTGGTTGTTGTAGGATATTCGTTCTGAGGCTTTAGGAGTAGTTTCTCTGATGTCGGATGGAAAGCACCTTGCGTTTACTGAAATGCAAGTAGATTTTAGTTTGGCCACTAATATACCTTATGTTGGTCACTCTAAAGCAGATGCTAATCGGAGTTTGCCTAGATTCTGCGCCAGATCTTGATATCGCCGGCAAACTTTAGGATAATTTTAGCGACTCCCAGTGCATGGTCATTAATAAACAACAAAAACAAACGTAGAACTATATTTGAGCCTTGTGGCACACCACACTCGACTTGTATGAGGTCCGACAAAGAGCTCCGAATTTTGACCACTAATTGCCATTGAAGTAGAAAGTTGGCGATTCAGCTTATAATCGGGTCGCCGAGCCCTTAATGCGGGATCTAATAGTGTAGTATCCGATGGTCTAGACGATCGAAAGCATTGGAAAAATCTAGGTACCTCACATCAGCGCCTTCGTCACCGTCAGCTTACTCGGTCCAACTACTGCGTGCGATTAGCAAATTCCTTGTACATAACCGCTGTCGACGGAAACCATGCTGCTCAGGCATGAAGAGTTTACAGTTATCCAGATAGCATAACTGTGTGTCGGCAACTATGATTTCATGGCCTTTGAGGGTATAGGAAGAAAAGATACAAGACAATGTTTGGTGGGATCAGTTCTGTTTTCACGTTTGTGAAGCGTGGTTATTATTCCAATCTTCCACATAGCATGGACTTGATTCTGATCTAAGCAGTGCTGGAAAAACAGAGCTAAAGGTCCTGCCACTTGACTTTTGGCTGTTTCCGGTGACTCCGGACCAACGGTATCGACACCCTGCGAGCTGTGTTCGCTTAGAGACGTCAGCTTTCGAAATACTACCTCCGCGGTAAACGTGATTTGGGTTAATCCTGTCGAGGACAGGACGGAGTTTGGTAGATGTCTTGGTGGCAAGACTTTCGGAAACCTGGGACATATTGCATCCGCGGCGCTTTTGCTGCTTCCACAGCCTTTCTTGTTAGGCCATTAGCCGTCTTGAGTGGAGGAAATCCTGGCCTCAACTTTTGTAGGCTATTAACGTGCTTGTACAGCAGTTTGTGGTTAGCCATAAATGTACGTGCGACGCCCTTCTGCTGTGCCCTTTGTCTTTTGGTAGCATCTGAGTGCAGTGGTTAAGACGGACTAATTATTTGTCCCAATTTTCCGGTGCTGGAGCTTTTATGTACACTCGCCATGCCGCCTGGCCTACTGGCATGCATTTTCGAGTTCTGTTCCTAACTAAAGAAACTGATGTACAGTTATTGCAACCTCTTTTCTCTGAAGCCTTTCCAACCAGCTGACTGCATATATTGACGAGCTCGAGCAAGGCGAATTGGGGGTTCTCCGTCATGTAGTAACTAAGTTGTAGCGCTGACGATCTGGCTAATTGATCATAGCTTGTGCTGGTTCGCAGGGTGTCATCCATTTCCATCCGATATTCCGCATAACGGACGAAGTAAAACTGCTGACGACATGATCAGAGCAACACAAGGGACAGTCCAAACCAACAAATAAATCGTATGCTCCTCGTTGGTAATCACAAGATCCGGCACAGTTGGCCTGTTAACGGTTCTGAACCGAGTGGACAAAGTGATGTGATTATATAGAGGAACAGTGGGTACGAGTTACTGCAGATCAACTTTGAATTGTTCTCCAATGGTGGCAGACGTTTCTACACAATGTAGGTTGAAATCACCTGTGATAAGTATGTAATTGTATTTTCGCTATTATCTGCGTATTAATGTAGTCGCCAGGTAGCAGTGGATTACGGGAGTACAGTTAGGGGGCGATACACTAAAGAAATAAGGCATGCGTTGCTGCCTTTTAACTGCAAGTGGCAGCAAAGGGAGCCAGGGAACTGCGAGTCTGAATCCTCCACGGCTTCGCGCTGTAAGTCTCTTCGGTAATACAGTATTACCCCTCCTTCATTTGTGAGCTTATGGTTCCTGATCGGCAAATGTCCGGTTGCGAAACTTCAGCGTCCGTCATTTCCGTGTGTAACCACAAATCCGTGATACCAATGACATCATATGACCTAAAAGCATTGCGATCTTACATTTCAGCCAGTTTCTTAAAAAGTCCCTTAGCAGTCGTATACAAGCAGACCAGTTTCTCCGTCGTCCGGATCCCACAGAGCGATGTAGGGGTCAAATTTGGTAGAAGGCATTATTATGGTCAAATCCTTGGTAAGTTGTCGATTTAGGTAGCTATGACATTGACTGCAATAATAGACCACTGCTGGACAGGCACGCAAATGTAGAGCCAATATTCTTACAGTCGTTATGCACTTCGCACTCATCTTGTCCTCCTGTTTTGGAAACACCGTGCGCCAGGGTAGTATTAACCACAGTTTGCTTCTTTTATTCTTCCAATTCGTATTTTGCATGTTTACGTTAGCCTTACGGAACATACAGATAGATTATAGCTCATTACGGAGAAGTACTGTCAAAAACCGAAGCGTTTATGCTTCATCGAAAGACTTCAATACCACACTACTTGGTGTCATGTGACCCGTAACCACTTGGCGAGCTTGTTCTTGACGAGCTTGTTGCGTTCGTGCAGATTACCAATCGTATACCATGCAAACTCTAAATGACAGAATCTGCAGCGTATGTTTTGGTCATGGGTCCCAATAATCTGCATACAATCAATGTAAGCTGTGATGGTGCAGGTTTGATTTCTGAATTTATTTTATGTTTAATAAGAGTAACTGTAGGCCTACTTTTCAAGGTGGTTTTTGCTGCAACTACACTTTGGCCACCAACATGTCAACGCCTTTTTGTGGTTACGGAACAGGCTAGCGTGTGAGCGCGTCTCTGGTCGCAATGATTGCTATATTGCTGGCGGTGGTTGCTGTAGGTGTATTCAGGCAACTACTGAAATTAACACCATGTATAACAATCAGTGATATATGTAAAGCTGTATTAAAACATTGACATATTACCTTCCGCGGTTATAAAGCTTAGCCTATTAGGGAAGACGGAAAAATACTCCTTTATATCAATCAATATTGGTACTCAGTTCAGTGTGAAGAATTATTTACGGTAAGCTCTCATCGGACCGAAAGGTCTACATAACACTGATTTTGGGGAAAGCGTCAACCCGGCTGTGATTAACTGCTGGACTGTTTGAACAATCAAAATCAGTAACTGAGACTGGGATATGGATGGTATACCAAGTGAACTAAATAATCATTCATATATAAAGCTCAGTAGTCCGAAGTATTTATGTATATAAATTAACAACAAAATAATTAAGTAAGTGTCCGTTGGCCAAGGTAATAGGAGCTGCAGTATGAATCCTTTTTGTACACATAATTCCGGCTTCAGATGGCGAATGTGGTTGGCGTCGGCGATGGATCAGATCTCTTGGCGGAATCCTTGAGAGAGGTGATCAGCTATTGGGTCGATGGCTTTGAAGTCATTCTCTAAAGCTGTATGACCAAATTCAAGTAGGAGTGACATGGTTGAGCTGTCTGAGGACCTCATTTCGCCTTAGTAAAACAATGTCGGGATGTGTTCACGAATCCTCTGAGATTGAGGTCTCCTAGTGAGACCCGTGTTTCGTGCATCACAGGAGCACGAGTACTGGTAAACGACGAACGACGGCGGTCTATCCTTCAAGGATTTTATAAGCAACGGCTTGTAGTGGTAAACGATTCTCTGGTGGGCCGCGAAATAAGTTTTCACCTCAGTAACTTTCAGGCGTCGGGATAACATATCAGCTGAAAAATCATCCCTAAATGTTATATGTATAAAAACTCTTTCTTCGGAGCAGTAGTTCTAGGTAGCTTTCGATTGCGTTCCGTCAAATGCTTTATGATAGATTTATCAGGATAACCATTTTTCCTGAAGTTATCGCTGATTCCCTGTAGTTCTTCGTTGACGTTCAGAAATTTGATTAAACTCCGCTTATACTTTAAAGGTTTTGCGCTGTGGAATTTAGTGTACTGCCCAGTTCGTGTATGTTTTCCGTGTACCTTTCTGCTGCATGATCCGTCCGCGTTACGGATAAGCTTTAATCCAAGAAAGGGAACCGCTTCCGAGTTCGTGTTCACAAATGAAGTGGAGATTCTCGTGTGCGTCATTGAAAGCTTTCAGCAAATATTCCGCATGCTTTTCGGATTTGCAAAGTACAAAGATGTCCTCAACGTACCGAACGTACATCTTGGTTTCATGGATGCGCGTTGCAAGTGGGCCAGGTTCTAATTTTGCCGTGAAAATCTCAGTTGGCGACGGCCTCAAAGGAGATCCCATGGTCACTCCGTCAATCTGACTGTACACTTCACCAATGAAGGTGAACAAAACATGTAACATGCAATGAAGTAACATCTAATTTTGTGATTGCTCCGGAAATGTTGCATATATGGGCAGTTGCCTTGATTTTCTCTGACACAACAAGTATAAAATTACTCGGTTGCTCAAACGGCTCAAGCAGTTTTTCATTTTTCTACTACCGTTTAGTACGATATTAACTGTTTAACTGGCCATAGCTGCTACACCTAAGTACAAAAACCTAATAGGCGATTATTCCACATCAACTTGTCTACTGTGTGCTTAAATAGAATGAAACATTTTGAATTAATTACAGCACAGTATTCCTGTTCGTACACATTGCAGGCATGAGGAAATGCTACCTATTGCTTTCCTTTTAGTTGCGATGAGTATGGATGAATTAATTGGTCCTCAAGGCCCATTGCGTCGCGTGTCTCTTCGTCTATGCTCACAAGTTAAAGTCCAAGCACTCGATTTAACTAAAGGTGTACTCGCATGACCGTTTGTATATCTACTAAAAGCTGATTTGCCTGTGTCCCATGTCATCACAACAGTAGCATAGTGCGGTGTGTGAGTCCATTTTAATGGTTTATTTGGTTCGTTTAGAATCCACTCAGAAATGTCACAAAGCGACTTAGCGGCAATGAACGAAAATTTTTCGTTGGCTTCTTCATTTAACATATACTATCAGAGGTCGGTTTATAAGACAGCAAAAAGATTAGATAATTGCACGCATGCTTCTTTGGGAGGGGCGTATACGCAATAGGTGAAGTTGAAAGGCAATTCGCAAAACGTAGCTCCGAACGATAAATTGCAATACGTAGCCCTGGTTAAGCTGAACGAACTGGCTGTACTTGCAAGTTTGTGCGGCGGGGAATTTGGTATTAATTCAGACCAGATTCTGAGGTAAAAGCATGGACTATTGCAACTAAGCGAGGGAAATGTTAATCAAGATTCACAAGAGCCTTTCATAATGAATCTGATAACAAACAAGCAAACATTTGCCTCTTGTTTGTAGCCAATTTTTCATAGACAGCAAATTACAGCTCTGTCATGGATAGTTTAGAGTAATCTAGAAATATGACCAGCAGTAAAATTGTTGTTAATTCATTTTTCAGACGTTGGCGCATGCTGTGCATTTAATGTACGCTAAAATTCTAGCAATTTTTACGTATTCCTAACAATTTTGCACTGATTGGATTCATAAAATTTGATGAAACGAAATTTATTTAATATATTAAATACAAAATTTAAGCATTAACTAGGATGAGTTCCAATTTAAGAAACAGAATTCAGAATAATGTTGGGTAATATCGCTTTTGATTACAAAGCCTGAAGAACTCCATAGACGTTTCGCTTTTAGCAAACCATACGCAGAACTTAAGATACCGAATATGTTCATTACGCGTCTGGACGCATTTACTGTATCAACTTTAGTAGAATAGCCATTTATTACTTAAACCTCAGAAAGAGAAACCAGTATCCTTTTTGGTAATCTCGTTTTTCAATGTAAAGCCTGTAGAACTAAATGGATTCTCAGTTTCAACAAACCTCACGCAAAAGCTAATATACCGATTAAGATTCTTGCGCGTCTGGGTATATTTGTTCTGTTCTCTAGCAGAAGATCTATTTATTACGTCCTTCAAAAAGAGAAACTAGAAGGAATCTGAGCAATCATTCTGCTTTCTCTTGATGAACACCACATTCCGTTTGTTGAAAGTTCAATTTTACATGCAATTCTGCAGACTTGACAAGAATCGCGCTTTAAGCAATTCATCCTTTAAGTTTTTAAAAGAATATTACTAACTATTATGTTAACTATAAATTTGCAGCTTTTAACTGATTTGTTTGACTGACCATGTTCTGCTTTTAAATAGTAAAGCGCTTACTAGTCATTCTCTGAATCGATGGCTTATTGAGTCTAACTGCTACGTGATACTTTTCTCCCAATCATCCAAAAAATAGATGCCCTTAAAACATTTGGAAATATGCAGGGCAGATTTTAAAGAAATATGTTAAATTTAAGTACAGCTACTAATACAGTGGCCAAATGATCGATGTTCGACAGTAGTTTTTGCACGCATGTGCCTCTTGTCATTTGTTATATAAAAAACCGTTGGCACGTTTACTTTTCTGCCAGCAGATTATTTGCGAAATATGGCGTGAGATCCAACATGTGACGGAGGCGAAATAACACTGATTAACTAAAACAGTGCGGTAGAAATTCAGTACTGGAACAGAGCTCCATCTTTATTCAGCTAATATGCGCAATTGTAAAACAGCTTTTTGTTCCAATATTTTTAAATCTTGTTGGCGTTAGCATGAAAACATATCATTTGTGCCGGAAATAAAAGGGAAGCGTAAACTTAAATTATGAGTTTAATCCTGTGGAATCATAAATTTTCCTATACTTGCATCGTAAATGCATTTTATATATATTAACTTACTGCTAAATCAAAAAAATCTTTCATATTCTAAAACAAGCCCTAAATAAAATGGTTATTTTAGTTGAAAATACAAAAGCCTTCTCATACAAAATTATATTTGCCTCTGGAAATCTTACGGAAATTAACTGATTTATTTAGTTAATTTTCCTGGGATAACATAAGCTGTGTCGATGTTGCGGGCTATAGTTTAAACGGAAAGCACATTATGGGTTATTTCGTATCTGATTGTGACTGTAATAAATTCCACTTCATCGTATTTACCCATTTATTTAATTTGTATTTTTAGGACTAACAGATGCAATAGGGAATTTACAGTTGGAAAACAAGAAATAACTTACGAACACAAAATCAGGCATAAACTGGATGTTAAAATTTATGACTGTTGTATATTTTAATTTTAAGACTCCACGTAAAGAATTCGACCAATGTAACACATTACTAACAGTGCTTGGTTGCAAATTATTTAAACCTATTATTCTATTTTGTCATAGTAACAAAAGATTGCGGTAAATTTAGTAGAAGGAAATTTCCTGCTCTTGGTTGTAAGCAGTAGCTGGAGGCACGTACAATGTACGCCAGAATTTAATAAAAACGGTCATTGGTGACGGCAACAAATGGTCACGACATATTACCCAATGCTACACAGCACCATCATCAACATCAAGAACAGGTAAATAAACTCGGACTGTTCATTGAACACTATCGGTGGTAAAGTGAAATCCTTGAAATGGTAAAAACATATGATCAGCGTTTCCGGGCGCTTTTGATCTCACCCTCTAGAACTCAGCCATAAAAACCTTGGAGGCAACTACATGAAATTATTCAAAACAGACCTTAAGACTTAATAGTATGTATCATTTCCTTAAGTAAAGAGTTATTTTTGGTAGGCTATTTCAGAATCAGACGTAGATATAGTACCGATTAAAAGCTAACTATGCCAAGAGAGGAAGAAATATGACTGGCATGTTAAACTTACTTGTCGAATCCCAAACTACGATGCTACTGAAGATGGTACTTTAAGTGTAATGAAAGAGGAAGTTAATTAGTACCTTATTTGCGCAACCAATCAAATGTTAACTTGGCAAATAAACAAATCTGATAAACAAGTGCTGAAATATGTGGACCATAGTTGAAGTAACTGGCGCACAAACTGCTTCTGTAACAATACTTTCGTGTTGTCTTAACGGGTGTAATCGGCTTCCACAATGGACATGAAACGCCCAATGAATGGCTATGAAAGTTCGGTTATTAAAATCAGTGGAACAGTATTATTTGCAAAATAGTTGAACAGAACCCACTTTTGTAGATTCCGGGAGATCTTCCTAAGTAACTGTTATTCAGGTGCAACTTAAATGTGCAGTTTGCCTTCAAAGAGGAAATAGTTCGTCACACTGATGGAAATACTGTGGGGTCGTTGTTAAAAACCATGATGGTAGACATCCTTTCCGAAAAATAGAAGTAGAGTTGACTATGATTTTAGGTAGAAAAAGTAATTGAAATTTGTATAATGTACGCTACTTAGTGCTCTGAACTGCTTCCTAAGTCCCAGCACCAGTTCATTCATAAACGTTCCTTTACAACTTTTCAGTTGCACTACCTGAGTTACATGACAGAATCCGTTGTTTCCAATTCTGCAGTCACAATGTTATTCCTGGATATGCATATAAATTTCGACAGTGTACCTCACCAGCTTCTACCAAAAAATCAACTGAATTGGGATGAGATACGTTAGACCTGAACGGGCATTACCATATAATCAGTCTGATTATTCATAACTACACTTCACGTGTAGTCGCTACTGATGGCATTCAAATGAGCATACTTAGTCCTTGCCTCATCCAACAGTACAGTAACGATATCAGGCCGTCTATCAAACTTGGCAGGTTAGCTTTGGATAGCGATATAAAAATTGCGCATAAGTCTCGACTAGATGAATTCCAAAGTGCAGTGCTGTTCGTTCAAAAAGACAACGGTTGATTTTGAGAAATGGCGCGACATATGGATGACTCTCATATTATGTTACACAGATGTTTGATCACTAAAAACTCAGATAAAATGAACAATGAATACATCTGTGTGAAACTGTTTAACTGTGTTCTAGGCTTACGATCCGCTACAAACTTTTAATACCCAGAGCAAGCTAAGGTAAAAAATGGCACCTGCCAAACCACCCATGTCTAGCATAAGCAACAAATCCTTTAACATCCTTTTCAGAATCCAGCTTAGCAAAATATTCAAAATTTATGTCCTTAAATATTTGAAGAAAGTAGAAGCCACGATTAAAATTCACGCACAATAATATGCCTCGACGGGGAGTCGAACACCGGTCCACGAATTTCCGGTCAGGAACTTCGGGATATTGGGAAGTGACGAGTGAGTGGGCCAATCTGCAACATCAGGACAGGTACTGTGAGCTTATTGGCAACACGTTGCGCACCAAGCAGAAGACATGTGTTAAAATTTGCGCACCTAATCGTCAGCCCTCGGTAGCTCAGGTGGTAGAGCAGCGGATCGGAAATTCGTGGACCGGGGTTCGACTCCTCGTCGAGGCATATTATTGTGCGGGAATTTTAATCGTGGCTTCTACTTTCTTTGAACTTTACACTACTCACAAACATCCATCCTTAAATATTGCAGCATCATTTAGGGTATTATGCGTGTTAATGATAGGAAAGCTCTGGAAAAGGGGCAAGGCTTATCTAGTAAACTCGTGATAGGTAAATCGTCCAAATTGAGCTATCAGAACAATTGTTAGCTGTTTAGGATCCAGCTCCATTGGTTGCGTCAACTGAAGCAACCTGATGATACTACGCAGTTAGTGCACAATAAAGTTGCAACAGAACCAGCAGGAAACTACGCAACAAGACTTGTAAACTAAATGTGCAAGGAACAAGCCTAGATATGCGATTCAGTTTCTTCGTCGTTGGATACGCTATAGTATGGAATAGCCTACCAGCCACAATCGGGTCTTGTACAAATGTGAACATTTCGCATTTAACTGAAAGATTTCCTGGACCAACATTTAGTTTGCATCGGCTAAAGCACGAAATGAGTTCTTCCAGTATGGAACAGTAAATCTATAAACTGTGAGCAAATAAGTTACAAAATACGTAGCGAAAACAAATATTAAATGCTTCAAAGTGTTTAGCGTCAAAAGGCTAGCATACATATCTCACTTAATCATCAGCAAAATCATTACTGTAAGCATGATCAGTTCCCCAACTCAGGGACAGCTTTTTCGCACGCCCAAGGAATTTAAGTATTATCATTATTAACAACAATATTTATATGTGTATACTCCATGTGTGTGAAGCCTTTATAATCTGCAAATAGAAAGCACAGTCTGTGTAGCTTTTGAATGTTTTACCAGCGCGCATCAATACTTGCATATTACCTGTGGGCACGGGTCAGGATAAGACTACCATTTATGGACGGCATTAGTATCAGAAATACTGCTGGGTCGAACAGCAACAATGTGCATGTAAAACACACGTGGACTGGACAACGTATTTAATTTTACCATGCGGTTCCTTTATATTGCAAACGGAATCTGGTTCACACCCTTGCTTTAGGGTGCGCAGTATTTCTACACACTGGATACCATTACCGAGAACCAGCAGAAGCTAAGCGACACCCTAAAAGCAAATAAGCATCTGGGCTTAGGGTGTACTCATGATGAATATACGTACATCTTCGGTAATTCTGATCGTGAACAAACCATATACGATCAGAAAGTGCGCCGCGTACTCAATGCCTGGATTAAATTTGAAAACTTTAAGAAAATGGGGACATAATCTTTTGCGAACCATGCATATTTCGTCAACCGAGATTGCTCTAGTCATTGCGTGATATAACGCAACAAATGTTATAGTTTGGCTTCGGGGGCAGAACAAACTCGCAGCTAGGTGGCTCATTGAGTACCCATAAAAATAAAGTACTGCTCAAACCGATTATTGCAATGATGAACCCACATCAATTGTAATTAGCTCTCTGGTTAGTGCAGGTGGTCAATTTGCTGAGACAATTGCACATTACTTATGGTAATGGGTTACATTTTTAGTCATTGGAAACCTAGGTAAAATCAGCCTATAAAGCAAAGTTGTTATGTTCTTCATATACTGATTCTGTGAGTACCAGTGACCCACTAGCTAAGACCTCTGATTACGTGTGCGCATTAGCTGAAAGCTTTGACTGCTTATTGCAATTTCTGATTTATTTGTTAAAAAATCACTGTAACAGCGAATGGAAAATCTTGACTAACGTTTTGAAACACAATACCGCCTAATCTATGGCGTACCGGTAGATAGCACCCTAGGATTTTTAAGCGCTATTTACATCTTGATGCTAGAACGAAGAATTTAGACGGGCCTAGCACAAATACTCAAACGTAAACTTCGTGCTGGTATTATTTTGTCATTTCATCGTCGGAACATCAATGTGTATATTTGGTAGAGCGCCTTAACAGGGAATATGTTAACTTACTTGTTATTTGCGCTGTAACGGGGAATGGTTGTGCACTTCAACTAGACGTCCCCAGCATTTGCAGGGCAGATAAATTAAATGAAAAGTTCCTTTTACTTAAATTCAACTTGACCATTCGAGTAATTGAACCTCACTAGCTTTCAAGCAATATGATACAAGAGGATACTTGTGAATACCCAGTTAGTTGTAGCAGAAGAATTCGATCGGCCGACTTTCTGGCCAATGAACTAACCTTAAGTACAGGAACACTCTTGGAGACCGTTTAAGTACGCAGATTTAACCAAAAATACAGCTAAATTCGAGACCCAATTGCTTTGTGCAATTGGTAGCCAAGAAGATAGCCTTATCCCGAGGTAACTTTACAAAATAATTCTACAATGCCCATAAAAAACTATTTTGCAATATTGGCTAAGCATGCAAGTTGCTGCGTTGCTCAAGCGGTCGTAATCAAAGAAAACAAATTGTTGCCGGAAATGTGAACGAAGTTGCTTCAGTCCATGAAGACTAACTCACACTGTGTATACCAATTTATGGAAAAATGTAGATGAAAGTGCACAAGCAGAACTAATAGGACTCAGGCAACCAGATAAAAGGAAAATGTGCCGAAGATGGTTTCAGCATGCAATTGCTCGAATTCTTCATATCCTCAGCCCCGTGCTTTCTTTATCATCAAATACTTCTTGGTATCAGGTCAACGGATATCCATGAGCAGAGCATTCATATTTTTGCTGCGCCAAGCTATTTCCAACTTTGTCCGGCTAGCCGGCCTGATTAAGTTAGGTTAGATGAATCCAGTCATGTAGGATTCAAAACGTTTATTTGTCCGTTTAAAGCTTCCTTATACCTAGGAATTAACTTTCTCCTTAACTTCCCACTTCAAGCGTCTTGTTGCACACAATATTGTCCATATTAATGTATGTCCATTGGTCTTAGTGGTATGGAAGATAATATAAGAAATGCATACAACTCCCCGTTTTCGCCTTTCGCACTATTGATAATATTTGTTAGCAAAACACTGCTTTCGGATTTTTCGAAGACGTTGTACCTCATTTCATAATATTATTGATCAATAGCTTTTTAGTGCTCCTTTGTGGAGTAAGGCATTTTAGGAATTATGGTTTTTTACTGACCTTGAGGGTCGTAAGTAGGGCTGCAAATGCATTTTAAGATTTAATACATTATCAGTGCGTTTGCTGGGATACATGATCAGACTGACATCAAAAGCAAATTTACTAACACTTCCGGCTTGAATGTTCTATGGTATATGAGAATTCCAGTTGACAAAACTTTAACAATGGACTATATTTTTTGAAGAGAATGAGTTCAATTTTGCCATTCCGACCAAGTCTGGCATAAAGGTTTGTTCTGAGTAGTATAAAGCTTATACCAGATCATTGTGCAGCTGATTGCATTCGATATGTGGCTCCAAATGAATTTTGTTTTAAGAAGCTTTGACAGCCGAATCTGACCAGTCATTTTAAGTTAGAATAAATCCCGAAAAACACGAAAATTATTGGGTCTCATAGTCCGGTATTTAAACATTGTGTATATATGTCGATTTATAAGATAATGTTTAGCTACAACTAATCTAAAGTAGTGTAATCTGCTCACAGTAACACAAACTAAGTTGAACATTTTTCTTACTGCATAATTACTAATTTTACTCGCATTTCTACCATAATGAGCACAATGGAAACTTCTTAATTTTATGTCGCAACTTACAAAATATACTTACATTTCCCATCCGTGAATCTATATTCCTTTCGTTATGGTTAGTTTGAATTTGACAAAACAATATCTCAAGCGCAATTACTTTCTATGCGGTTTAAAATTTTCTTCAAATGCAATCTGTAACTTAAGTCATTATGCACGTTGATCAGTTTGCATGCTAACTGTATTGAATAGTTATTTAAAGTCAAACATTTGTTAAATCCAAGAAAATAATACAATAATGACAATGAAGCATAGCGTTGACGCCACGGTATTATTTCGCTGTTTACACTGTTACATTTTGGCAACCTTTAAAATATCCATGTCACTACTTGCAGCTAATGGTTAAAGTTGCAAATAACTACCTTTTCATTTTTCCTGGTAATTTATGTATGCAAATTCGACTATTACTTAATTTATATTTAGTTTATATTAGTTAAATGATTAAGCGCACTGCTAATACACTTTGTGAATTCATAAATCAACACTGTCATCAAGAAAGCAATAGCACTACTTTTGTTACATTTGTAACTACCATTTCAATAAACCTCGTAATGTACTTAAGAGTTCAAAGTTTGTTATAGTCGATCCATATCCGCAGACACTATAAATCTTAGCTTCATTAGCCAACATCATTTATTAAAGACGTGCTACACGCTTTCGCCCTTCAACTGACAAGTCTTGTCTCAAATTCCACCAATCATGTACGAATGGAACAATTTGGTTGCGTGTCATTTCGTTTTGATTGGATGGCCTAGTTAGACCCAACTATCTATTGTAGGTGGCTTGTAATCTACTTCTAGTGGAGTATTCCCAGTATTTAAAGCTGGATTCTTATGATAAACCGTACGCTACTTTGGAAATTTATGAAAAAACCAGCGAAGGTTGTTGAAACTGAATAATGTATGGCGCTGCAGCCAGTGGGAAAAAGAGACACGGTAAGTTGTGAAGGAATATTATTTCTGAATTTATGTTTAAGTATCAACAATACATTACCAGTAGGGAAATTCACAAGTGGTTTCATGTATACAAGCACAAAATCGGCCCCCGTAGTACACTGAAGTTCTTTTAAGAAAACGCATTTATCACAGATAACAATATTAGAAAGCGTGTATGTCTCTAGTTCAAGTTATAAGTCAGAACAAAAGCACGCTGTGAGTCCTGGTATATATTTACTTTCACTTTTGCATTTCTATTGTTTGCCTATGTTTATATGGTCATTATATTAGTAAATGTGTATTTTCGAATATAGGTTTTGTTTAGCAGTGGAATATTTTCATGATTAAATCCTGAGATTTAGTGTTTAGGCTGCACATATGCAATGCAAGTTATGCTGCGAATGCATACAGGCGACTGATTGCATAATCAGTTTAGTTCCGAATACCGTTAAGATAGTGTGCTTCGAAGAGGTAATCGACTAAATACCGGCTTTTAAGCTGCGTACGCCTTGTTAGGTAGAAAGAAATAAATATTGGATTTGATAATGTTCGTCTACCCACCATGTTATAACCATTACACTTGCTAATAATTAGTTTCACTAGACAGTAAAATAGAGAACCGGGGTTTATTTTATCAGGATGGGTAGAAAGTGATCCATTCCAGTATGTCTTATCCGCTCATAAATTTGTGTAGTATATTTTGCCGTGTGGGTAAATCCGTTATTCAAGTCCCATGCATTCATGGAAGCTAAACGTTTGTCTTAATGTTTAAAATGAGCTAATAATGTCTTGTTTAACCACAGCTCCATAATTCGCTCTAACCTTGACTGATATATATAGCTATATCATAAAGCTACATTAACCATAGTTTTTGGTATACATATTGCATGGGCGTGGAAAGTTCTATTCGTTCTGCACCAGAAAATGGAAACTTTTCGTTAAATATGGACGCCTAACTCAAACTAGTTATTCCTACAGGCAACATGCTTGAGGTTTGTATAAGACAAATTCGTGTCATAGTGAAAAGAAGCAAATACAGTGGGTCAAGTTCACGACAACGCTCTTAATATCTGCAGGAACATCATGTCCTTTCGATGACACGCATCAAAGTGACTGATCGTATTTGCGTATTGAAATGACTAACCCCACCTGGAATTCAATACCAACCCCAGTATAGTTTATAAATTGCTTGGGTCATTTCTGCAAAGACAATCTAAAGGATTTGACATGATCTTCGTTTCGTCATGTTTACACTAGTGCAATCCTACCAAGGTGGATTGAAGCAAACCTTTGTGGCGGTACACGTCTTTTTATTCGATTTATGAGCACGATATTCCACCAGTAGTAAACCAGTAACATAACTTATGCATAACACGCGATACCATTTTTACGGCATTAACTATTCTCCCTTTGTATGCAACCTACGCATATAAATGATCCGGCTAATCATTTGGCTGTGAATAAAAAATTGCTTTTGTAACCGAATCAACTTGTTTGGTTTTTACCCAAATTTAAATCAAACTCATTGCTAGAACGTAAATATAAACCTAAAGCCGTCGGTTAAAGCAAGTGTATACAATATATATATATATATATTCAATAGCATTTTGCTAATAATATAACGGGAATATCGAAAGAACTAAACTGTTAAAATTGCCATAGGATTTTTCACATGTAGCAGACTACTTTCTAGTATTTGGTGTAGTCCAAACTAACATAATCGACAGATTTATTAACTTTCGTTTGTTTATCGAAATTCACAGTGCATAAAATAAAATATAGAATGTTTTGCATGCTGGTCAGTCTGATATATGCTAGATGTGGTTATATTTACTTTTGAAGTTTAACATAGGCAATACGTACTACTTTATAAATCCCGCAAAATCGCTTCCTTAAAGAAGTAAAAAGTGGGTTTTTAATTCGTCGAATAGTTTTAACAAAACTGTTAGCTTAACAGACTTCAGTATAGTAATTTTTATTTCAAAAGCCAGAAAACATTTTCCCGTTCTTTTCTAATAGCAAGCTATTTGTCTTGCTGCATGAATTACTGAATTTGATCAGGGAAAATTGAAACGACGGTTTTAACTTCTGCAATCTCTTTTTAAAACGTGATGATTACCTGTGTGACACCGCAGCTGAAAACAAGATACAATTAATGGACTCAGAAATTGATTCATCTGCAACTCTAAATAGTACTGAGAAGTTTACTGCTATAAAAATGCTATGTCAAAAACGAGTATTGCTCGCATAAAACAAGGTATTCTAGTAACGGTTTCGGACTTGTTTGGTACATTGGGATAGATATGACAGAGAGTCGAATCAAGCGCACTTGAAATCTAATCGTCCAGGCTTGTGTCAGAAAGTAACTCATTTGCAGCATATAACAATCCGAAAACGATCTCGAAAACTCCGTGTGTAAATGCCTGTATGCTGGGGGACCATGTGGATTTGAAACCCGTCATAAAGTATTTAGGTTTTAAGAAGCGGACTCTAAAAGTCTAGCTGTTTCATTAGTTACAGTACCAGCAATGTAACCGACCAATTCACGCCAGTGTGAATGACAATTCACATTGAGGATAAATGTCGCAATTTATTCACAAAACAAGTACCATAAATGGTTCTTTCGACCTTATTAGTAGAGCCTTTGATCATCAGGTGCGAATTTCTTTAACCGTTTCCAGCAATTTGGGCTAGTAGAGAGCTTGTTATGTTTGCAGATACGTTGCAAAGATAACGCAGATAACACAGATTTGCTTGCATATTTCCTAGCTATCGACGACCCTGTGTAACTGCTGAATTTCCTTTGCTTAGAACGCCAGTCAAAATTGACTAAACTTCAAAACTTTATGTAAGTTGGTTTGCAAATGCACTCAATATATTTAGTGTAGCGTCAGAGTTAACTGATATAAGAGGGAAATTTAAATACTGGAGAAAACAACAGTGACTACTAAAAGCCAGATTTAACCATCAAGATTATATGACAAAGTGCCTATCGGTAAAAAGCGAAGAAATAATGCAAAATAAACAATCGATTTACACTTAGTACAAAAGAATTAATGTGTGACATATAAATCCAGGAGTTTATCGATTCCGCATAACAACGCACTTAACATAAGGAGTAAAACAGTTTAATATAAATCAGAAAGCGTTATAAAATATACCAGGGCAAACCTTTGGTGAAAATATATTTTAATAATGAATATATTCTTCTGCCCTTACGTTTAAACGATCAATTGCCAACGGGCCGGTCAATATAAAATCTCACATCAAATTGGTTTGCTATTAATCTACTATACGCCGATATCTTTGCTGCATCAATCGACCTACAAATACTAACAGCAATGTGAAAATATTTTTAGTACATTTTTATTCGAATTTCCCCAAATGCTGCAAAGCACTTAAAATAAATAATTATCTTTTATAACCTGCCACAAGCGGATGATATATTGTAAGAACTACTTAAAAGTTTTACGAATATAACCAATTTTAATACATAATTTGAAAATAGAGATTAGTCCATAATATTGTAAAAAACTGGTTCATCTCAATTAGTGCATCAAGCAAACTTAATACGATTACCTATGTCACGGAAGTTTTCTGGAGCTTAATGCGTTCCATGTTTGCAAAACATTCTTAACAATGACTTTGGATTTATTGAGGAAACCTTTCTAGAAACAATGGTGGAAGAATTACAAATAAGGATAGATTCTATGAACATAATTTTGTTTTAATTTTAAGTTGTGCTGACTAAGCGCATTGGTCAGCGATGCAAAGATGTTTCGTGGGCAATATTTGAAATTAAATCTTAATCATTGTCATATATCTGTGTCTCCGGAGAACAATAACAATTAATTACATCAGAAAGTGGGTTGTCTATTTACACACGCATAGGTTGCTGTTGGAAACCATGGACAATTGCCTGCTATGGAAACAGCCAAACCACAAATCAAGTGGGCTCTGGAACTTATAGGCCGCCTATACCTTTCACTTATTTCTGAAACCGCTGCTTTCTTATATTGAAAACAGAATGCGTTTGGCAATATTACTGCGTACAGTAAAATTGTGGCCTGCATTACAGAAGCTTTTTTCATCCGCTTATATTTAGTAAACCGAGTATGACCCAATGGTGAATTCGACATTTCGAACGACCTCATTTTTTCTCCATTCGATGATTAAACCCAGAAAACGTACAATGTTCTTAAAATTGATTTTATTATCTCTAGCCTAAATATAATAATAAAAGTAGCGAACAAGCTTAATTTTAAGGAATCCCCATTAAGTTACACAACCACAACGAAACAATTTACTAAAAATCAATGGGTTTAGATGAGGTCACTGAAGCCGAGTAACTAATCGCTAAGTCAACGTGCTTGGAGTTGTTGAGGTGAGGTCAGGTGAAATAGCGTGACTCATTGTTACTCGCATTGATCTGAGGAGAACACAGGGTTAAAGTAATGACAAGTTTTTTCTGCGCACATAATTCCGGGTTATAAAGCCGAAATGCGATCGCCTCTGCTAACGACAGCAGGCGACACCTGACTACCCTTGTATAACATCCGGGTTCACAATAGATCGGTGTGAATGCGTCATGCGAAGGGCTACCACTCAGGTCGAACCTAGATATGTGTAACTCGCCACCGCCTGGTGGCTTGTCAAACGGCTGGAATCAGTCAGGAAAGCCATAGTTAGATACAGTCAAAAGGACACCTTTTATTTCCTTGACTTAGGGAGATAACTTGAGCTAGCTGGTCGACAGATGTTTTTCTTAGATATGGCGTCCCTTTTTAGCAACGTTCCTTTGGAGGAAACCATAGATTATCTGTGTTAATTCGTCCAGCTGCGCAACATCGACGTTGGTATCCCACCAGACCGTTTGAGACAACTGCTACTCATATGTACGATAAACATTTAGTTTGAGTTTAATGGAACGCTCTATCTACAAATAGACCGGGTGGCAATGGGCCCACCATTAGGACCGTTTTTTGCGGACGTCTTCATGAGCAAATTGGATTGCAACCAGCGGAACGAATCCATCAATAGCTTAGTTTACTATGGCCGGTATGTAAACGACATGTTTTGTGTTGCGGATACTTGAATGTGCGTCGATTATCTATTTGCCCAGTTTGACACTGCACATAGTAACATAACTTTCACCATCTAGCAAGGACGTAACGACTCGTTAGCATTTTGAGATGTCCAAATCAATAGGGCATCAGACGGATCAATGCGGAGGAGAGTGAACAGAAATAAAACTTGGAATGGACGGTAAATCCATTTCGCTAGTTTTGTTTCGATAAGTAAAAAACAATCTCGTTATTTACTTAACAGATGAAGCGAGGAGAATATGTACAGCTTGTGCGTTTTCAGGCGAGCTGAGCCTTATGCGAAATGTACTCGAGCTTAATAGGTACCCAGAAAAATGCATCCATTGGCACATGAAACCTTGAGTACAAAAGCTCAAACATCTTTTCGCCGAGAAGCGGTTGGTATACTTATCGTTACCATTTAAGGGTGAAGTGATTGCAGTACGGACCAATTTCCTTAGCAACAGAGTGCAACTATTTTGCTGATACTCTACGTGTAAGCTTCAATACAATAACGATCGTGCGCCAACAACTTAAAGCAGGATATGTCGGTCGAAGACCTCCTTCTGTGTGTACTATTTCCCTTGCTCGTGTCGAGCAAGTTATATTGACAAAAGGACCAGGCAATTTTATGTTAGGGCTCGAGAGCATTGCCCAGCTTTGCTCAACCTCGGCGCGCGGAAGAATGCAATGAGTGAAGTATTGTTGCACCCAGTATACTTCGACCATCCAATCCATTCTCAAGAAGCATTCACACCGATCTACTGTGAACCCGAATGTTATACAAGCGTAGTCAGGTGTCGCCTGCTGTCGTTAACAGAGGCGATCGCATTTCGGCTCTATAACCCGGAATTATGTTCACAGACCAATTCAACTAACAATGAGAGTCCCGCCACTTCAACTAACGTTGCCTCAACACCAAGCATGTTGATTTATGGATTAGTTACTCCGCTTCAATGACCGCATTTAATTCCGTTTTGTTTTTACTAAATAGTATTATTGTGGTTGTATTAGCCTGATGATGAAATCCTGAAATTAAGTTTGTTCGCTACATTCTGTTTCTGATCTCGTCTCAAGGAATGATTTTGCAATTGAAACAGTTCAATAATGAGAATAATCTAATGGTCCAAATTTGCATACATGTTTCGATGCATACATTTCCAATTTTACGCCGCGATATATTTTCTTAGCAAACTAAAAACTAGATACCATGACTACGAGTAAGCTGCATGACACCGGTTAAATTTTGAAAGTAAATATAGGTTAAAAACAAGTTATATTGAGCCCCTATTGGAAAATTGTAGTTCCAGTTGGAATGTAGAACTCAAACATTAGACTGCTGCATAGAATGCGGGTGCAACTTTTTATAATAACGAAATGCCGATTTTGGTTCTGGCAGAAAACTTCAAGTCCTTTTAATTTAAGAAGAAATTTTTTCATTGTTTTGTTTTGCTGAATACGGTAATGCCTATCAATCAATGTAAGCAGCATGGTAGCTATAAATTCTAAGTATGGACTTGAACCACTATTTTTACTTGACAACCACAAAATTGTTTTCCACAAACTTGTACCTGTTAGGTATCACTACTTTTGTAATTAAAGGATTATTTTGCATTTGTTAAATATTCAAAGAAAACTCAACGTAAATGTAACTGGCTACATCCACATGAACAAAAAAAATTATTATGTTGTTTATGTGCACAGTTAGTTAGTATTTAGTGGTACAAATTTTACTTAAGATAAATGGACCAAATTTTTGCCTGCATTTATAAGGCACAAATAATCTATTTTGCATTTTCTTTCATCCGACCTCTCGCGTGGCTACCAAAAGTTATCAAATTTATCGTTTACAGAGTGAAATATTGCACCATTTCAAATACATAGAGTTGTTGAGCTTCAGCGCAACTAATGTTTTAAATAACTGACCTATAAATTTTCACAATAAACAGGCACGAGAAAGAAGAACTCTATTATTTACAATGCATTTGGTAGCTACAACAAAATAAACTCTTTCCGCGTTAAAATGCATAAATCAGAATTAGCACGTCTGTGAAGTTTATTTCACTCTTTAAAGATGCAATGATAGAAGCAGCCATTTGATCATTTTACAAAATTAAGCTAACATACCAAATATCTGCTTCCAATAACACACAATTTGACCGATAGTTTTTGTACTTGAAGCTATTTCAGATACATTGATTTTGCAACCGCCGATATCAAAAGTTTTTTTCCTCAGAGAGTTATCACCGTGAGGGGGAAGTAAAATCATAAAAATCAACAAAATGCAGTCATTATAATTTTATTGTTAAGTGTAATGACGTCTGATAAAACTCTTTCTTATAGTAGCTGCAATCAAAACGTTTTGTTTGCTTACAATTCTTTAAGGGTTTTGATATAAAACGATATTTAAATAGTTGCATTTTTGGCGAAACTAGTTACTTGCAAAACAGTTGTCTACAAGCCATGAATGATGTAGTTAGATTTCTGAAAATAAGCCATGATATATTGCCGCATCACATTTATGTAAAACTATGTATTTTTCCTCAGCTGAAACGCATTGTGCCTAGACGCTTTACTGCTTATGCACGCTCCGGAAAGCGTCTCTTGGAATATGGACACTTAAGTAGAATGGGATCTAGGTAACCTTGTACGCCGATGTTTTATGTTAAATGTTTTTGAATGTTACAGTCCAGTTGCAGAGCGAGTGTTTTAAATTGAGGTCTCTATTCAGTTAGTAACAGTTGCAGAAAGCTTTGCTTACTGCGAATTTTCACTTTAAAGTTGGGATTCCGGCTGTCATTTCAAATGTCCAAGTATCCACTAGTACGCTCTGCTAAATGGACTCATGTTGGTAAACAAGTACTACATCCATCTCCAAGCAACGTGACTCAAGCGCTTAAAGACTAAACTAAGTCATGCTTAGTATATCTGTTGAACAACATTCTGGTTCCTTATTCAGATTATTTTGCGAATGAACTAAACTTATTCTGAAAGCAAACAAGCAAAATCTTTAATCGTTATGTGGTCATTCGTTCGTCGGTATCAAGCGCTGCATTTAGATAAAGCAATTAAATCATATTCGGTCTTGGTACACAAAGTGCGTGAGTTGAAGTTCCATATGTAAACCACAATTGACTAAATCACTGTGCAGCCGTCCGCTTTTGTGCATTTTATCATTAGGAAACACGCATTACCACTAGCTTAAGTTCAGGACGAAATCACCCTGCAAACGTTGCAAAATTACTCCTGTTTGTAAATACACAGTCTACTCGACCTAACCGATTTAATTTGCTAACATTAATTACGTTTAATGATAAAGGTAGGCAATGGGAAATTTTTGATTTGGCCAGCTGCATTTTGGCCTAAAATATTCCTGACAAGAATATGTTATATAAGACCTAAGATCTATGGATGATCCAAGGGGACAACAACTATTGCTTGCAAATAATTTTCCCTCTAAAAGCCATTGCTTTAACACCATCTAACATGCTATCTTAAAGCTACAACTTTGATCTTGATCCATAATGGAAGTATATGCAAAAAGCATAGTGCGGAAAACGTTCTTTTACACAAGAGTTACAATTTATCCAGTAGTCATATAACCAAAACGTAATACGCTCCCATAACGTGTTTCTCAAAAAAAATGATCGTGGTTTCGTTAATATTGTTAAACTTAGAGAATTTACTAACTCTTTTGTACAGAAGTCGCAGTTAGCGTCATACGAACAGACAGGATAATGTAAGTAAATCAATGGTAGTTGGTACAAATATACTCAAATTGTGCTAGATATTTTGCTGATCAGTTAATTCATTGATTCTTCTTCAAACATGTATTGGAGCATAATGGTTTCACAACTTACATTCTGGCAATTATCACCATAGTCAAGTACAGTGGGACGTTATATTTTCATCCGTTTTATTTATAAACTAATATTCGTTTGTAGTATATTTGCTGCACCGGACAGTTCAGGCAAAAATTAGGTAATAAATCGAGACATTAGAACAATATTCTATTTTTGACAAACAGTCGCACACATGCACGTGCTTCTATCTGAACTGCTATAAACATAGTAAAATCTGTGATTCATATCAACATTTGTTTTACAGGAATCATCTAAGCAACTACCACTGGCTTTGTAAGTACATTTTCTCACAAATTAACAAACATCCTCAAATTTTCAAACTAAACAATTAACTTTATAATTGGCGTTAAAAATACTGGACGCGTTCTTGCGCTTCTGAATATAGCAGATTTCTAGAGGTACGTTCGTAAGTAAAGCATTGTTTAATTTATCATATTACAAGAAATGCGGAAGCTACTTAAGCATCTGATTGTCCATTTTAAGTGAGCATTCAAAAAATAATCTAACTGACCCAGACAAACATTATATTTTTCAATAATGCAGTATCTGACATGTTTCTCACGCTTGAGTAAGGCACACATGCCAGGCGTCATATATTTCAACCGTTAGTTTTTTAGAGTATTCCCAGCGTTTTCAAACCAAACTCATTAATTAACTAACACATACCAACTTCACTTTGTACCCGATTTCGTACTAAGGATTTAAGTAAATAATGGAAAAATAGGCATATCAGCATATAGGGCTGCATGAGTCAAATATCCAAAAATGATGTCGCTTAAATGCTCCAATTTCTTAGTTCCTTATGTGTGTTCTGCATATCTCCGGAGTTCTTGTTTATACCATAGATTGTTTAACATAGTTATCTATTGTTTCTAATAACAGCTTAAACTCTATAGCACACCAAATATGGAAAAAGTTTGTTATGAAATCTGCCAGTCCTCTCTGATATCTGTGATAAAACTAAACAAATTTTAAAGATATGAACGGTTGAACTATCGACATGAGATGACAATTAATCCTTAATAAAATTCATTAGAATTTACTGCTTTTAAAATTTCTGCATAATAAATTTTTACCTCAGCATTGACTTTTAGGAGATTTAATGGAACTTATATGCATTAGCTTTGAGCAGTATCCAAACCAAAGGTAACTCTTGTTGGTGTAAATTTAATTTAACTTTTATTCCAACAATTACAGTTATCGTAACTGCAAATCTTTTGTACTTAGGGTATTTCCGTTTTCGCTATTCCAGGGCACCTGGCCTGATTCGATTTCTAGAGAATCAGAATCTTTACCTCGTAACGCAATCTTCTTCACTAACACCTCAATGGTAACATCTACCATTTTCTTTTGTCTCTGGGGCTGACCAAGATTTAAAAAATCTTTGTCACCATATTGCGCATTTCCAGTTTAAAAATGTATTATCTAGACTCAAAACACTTTGGGCACATGATGGTTTGTTGGATGGGATAGACACAACCCCAGTCAAAGCAGGAATAATGACATTACAAAACGACCACATTAATACTGCTTGCTTCTTACGCCCGTATCAAAACGCCAAGGTTTTTGCTTGCTTCTACTTTTATAACTCGGCTTGCAAATCCCAGATTTTTGTATATACTGCACATGGATTAACTTTAGCAAGCAGTGCAAAATAAATTAGCATTTCATATTTCCGAAACTTTAAAGTTTATGTTTCCATGGTTTTGTCTCCAGCGACATTCATATTCTTTCGATTGCATGGTTCATTCTGTTCTCCTAAAATAGTAGGACCAACTTCAACAATTAGAAGGATGAGCATGCTTATCCATCAAATTCGTGTAAAAACTATACATACAACTTCATTTCGAATGTTTAAACCGCCTTGGTATTGGTTGCATTAATCGGACATAAAGTGCAGTTTTAAGTAGTGGTAACAATGGAATTTGTTATTTCTTTACTTGGAGTTTAGATAAAAGTCAAAGCAAACACTTGCAGTTGTCGTTAAATTTACAAAAGTCTTTGCTCAATCATTTTGGCTACACGGTAGTAGTAAACAAGTTCGCTTGAAAACAAATATATTTTGATTCGTATTATGCCAGTACTGCAAACCTTGACGAAATGAGTTCTGATAGCGAAGTTGGTAAGACTCTCACTATGGACAAGTAGCGATACAACGTGCTATTGACAGCTAATCGATATATACCATATTATATGCCTAATGACATACACGTTTTTAGCGCTCGTAAACTGACAGCTATTTCCTAATAGCTGATTTACGCCTATGTGAACTGCGCTGGGAATTTGTCGCAGATAATAGTCAAGGTTCAAAAACAGAACATTTATAGGCTAGCATCCTTGTATGGAAGCAAAGTACATTCTCGATAAAACTTTCATTATTTGAGAATTCATAAACCACGTTAGTTTCTATGGCTAATAGTAAATGATATCAGCAGGCTTTCTAATTTTCCTAAAAGGTACCAGCATAGAATCTAAATCAGGGAAAGTATCGACAACGGATCTGCAAATTTCTAACGTAAGAATCATCATTGGATTTTTTTGCTGGCATTTTTTACAGATTTATTAAAAATAGAACTGACATCACCAAACTTACACGCCAAGCCAATATCCATCCGCAAATTGGTGAACCAAACGCACTTCACAAGGAATGAAATTCAAACCATTTATCAAGCCTTCAAGAACGTAAGTTAATACAAATATTTCATTTTACCTTCTCTTTGGAACAATGACTTTCCAAAACAGGTAAAGTGGTAGAGATATCAAAGGCGACGTTATTTTGCAGGAATTATGGTGCACATATTAATGTATAGCACCCCGATATATATATTTATTTTTTATTTATTTATCTTTTTATGGTACTATGCTTTTAGAGTTAATCAATAAAAAGTTAATGAGAACAAGGTGCTATTTACTTTAGCTTGCTATAATTTGTCAAACGAAGCCGATGTAAAGTAAAAAAGAAATGATCATAAAACGTAACCGGCCTTTAAAATTATAAGGGTATCTTCATATATCGCAGAAAACGTACTGAGTCCTCAAATCTAAGATCATAAGAGTACAAAAGGACATCGCGATAAGGAATTTAATATAAAACAGATCTGACTAACAAATCACTTTTATCATAATAACGTGGCAAACAAATTGCAAGAGCCAAGACTATTTAACCATCGCTTTTAAAACGCAACACCGCTCTAAATATGCGCCATTACAATGCATTTATAAAATTAGTGCCTATACTGAGCACTGTTGCTGACTACATTAGGGAAGTAACGTATTTTATTTAATTTAAGCGTTTTTCCAGAGATAGGTGTTTCCATAGAACTTTTGTTGCTTTATATATTGACTTATTGTGTACTTAAACAGTGTGTTCCCCAATGGAGTTAGGCAACGTACAACTGAGTCGTTTGACCTTAATATATATCAGGATTTCACAAACGCACGATTTTCCCGTGGTTCAACTCATTCTCCAAACTATCTGGACTATGAAGACTATCTAGTTCCTAATAATAATTCATGCAGTTACTTCTTGGTGTTTAAGTGAAATAATGCGGCCAACCGTCTTCAGTGTACTGGCTTCATACTGGATAATCCCTCAAGGCTTTCCTTCGGACTTCCAATACACATCTAATTGTATGCATAAAAGGCATTAAAGCCATCAAGTCTTCACTTAATAACTCCTATGTAGATTTGCTTGTGTATATAACTGGGACAATCCATCTCTCTAGCACGTACTACCCAGCCCACATTTAATCAAACACCTCTTGTCACGCGCCGGTGATTATATGGCGACATGCCACGCATGGGTTAAACTAATAGCTAAGGAGCTTTAAACATTCACCATTGAAGATCGACCCAATGGTGAGCAAAATGGAGCAACTAATAATTCACAAAAGGAAGAGATTGTAGCTTACTAATAGTAAGGCTAATAATTAAGAGACCTACGTTTTAATTCAGCACGAAAATGACTGAGCGATTATTTGATCAAACTGTGCAGTGGGCTCACTGTAAAGAGATAAATTTTTGAGTTATCGACAAGCAACCTAGTTTTGAAAGAAACTTTCAGGTTCATCCATCAGTTAATGCGCTTCAAGATTACAGAGTATGATATCGCCGATCGTTCAGACTCACAGTCTATTCTGGATCTGCTACCTTCAAGGAAAGCGCAATGAATAAGTAACCTTGCAAAAAGCATGTTAAAAAAAGAATCCTAATTAAACAAAACCAAAAATAGTTGATTAAATATTAGGTGCTAACAAGCATTAATAAAACTTTACCAGGATTCACACTTTCTGCCTTAAGTTATAGGTTTCTTCTTGAAAGCCTCAGCGTATACTTACTCCTTATCGTTATACGACAGGCTAAAACCATTTTGTAGGGACAAAAGTTGAGGTAAATCAAAAGTTAAACTGGAGATATAAGAAAAGAGACCTTGATGGAGGATGACACCAACTCGTAGCCGCCTGCTTACTATATTTTTGTGCCGACTCCTACATAACGCATTGACGTAGCAGCTCAGTTACCTTTTCAACCGTTTATCAGTTGCAAATATTTCAGCTATTTCATATCTGCGCAAGTTAGAAGGTACTTGATGCATACCATTTCTTAAAAATTCCAGTAAATATTTTAATGTGCGTGAAATGTTGTCCCCTTAATTTTAGCAACATTTGACCATCTCGAAAATTCTGATCTTGGCTAGGCTCTGGTATGAAGCATATGAGCTCCTGGGACTAAAATATTGCAATCAACTTATGAGCACTGCTTGGGAAATTACATGGTATTTTGGCGGTAATAGCAGCGGAAGCCTGTGTGAAGATGAGAATGTGAATGTGGTCCTTGTGATTTAGCGAACGTAGTGTTGTATCCAGCCAAGGAAATAGAAACAGGAAACAAAACTGCTATAATTTGTAGATAATGTGGAAGTTTGGAATGTTAATCACCAACTATGAGCTTGTACCACTTAAGAAGCTGAGATACAGAGCAGAAGGCATTAATTAAATTGTTTACGATGAAATTGTAAGTGTTTAACAGATTATACACAAAAGCAAGAAAAACTGCTTTGATGGATACAAGCATAATCAAATACTGAGTATTTCCAGCTACTCATAAAAGTGCCTCTAGTTAAGCAAATATATTTCGTTGATAGTGTACAAAAAGTGAAGTACTTAGATTAGCGGGTTCCACTAACTGTGTGTCAGTAATCAAGATAATTATAAATCGTTCGAAAGGATTGAATTAAATCGATTAGTGAGTAGGCGTTGGGATGAATAACGCTAAGTATCTGCCCAATGTTTGATTTGTTTACAACCATCCCAAATTTGGAATGCGGGGTTGCATGAACAAACCATGGAATCGCTACAAGATGATTGAGGATTAGAGTATCTAGGTCAAACGCCTTTATTGTTGGAATATACTCAGCTGGTTTTATGTAAGATTGGTGAAAGCTGTTACCACCGTTGATAGGATAAACGGAGTTATAGGGTTAGTGAAGGTGGATCTAGTTAGGGTTGGATTCAAATTCTGCTCGAATGAACTATCGCGTGAAACGAACTGTTCTACGCTTCACTGTAGGTTGTTCTTTACGCTAATTCATGACTTTTCTACTATATTCTTAGATCTACAAGGAATGTCCAAAATGGGGGTAGTAGATATCTTCGTGTGGTCATAAAGGTGACCATAATACCATAATCTGTTAAGGTATAAATAGGATAAGGGAAAAATTTTAAATGCTATTAAGCTCACAAGCAGCTGTCTTAAAGATGAGTTGCCCAGTTTAACGAATTAGCCCCAGAAAAGCATGAAGTAGTTCTGGTAATCTTGTGGTCTAACCATATAAGACATCATGCTAGACGCCTGACAAAATGATTTTACATTCTTGAGATCATCATAGTCACGGACGTGGAATTCCTCTATGCTAGCCTATGCGGGAAATATAGTGATTTTACTCAGGATTTGTTTGATTTAACCATCAAAAGAGGATTTCGACGGCTTAGGATTGGTTTTGGTTTCCTCGGAGATAATGTTAAAGGTTCAAATAGTAACTCTAATTAGTAAAACCAAAAAATTTTATATAAAAAGTGGAAAATAGGAATATAGGATTCCAGTTATTAAACGAGCATAAGTGATTGAACAGCCGTAAAATTTATTTGTTACTCTGATGACCTTGTGTTAACATTTTATGTAACAGATTTTTCAATAATCCCTAGTCTAGTTTGAGCGACTGAATTCTATCTGGGTTTTGTTGATGTGATAGACGGCGGCTGGAATTAATTTTAATGTAATATTGTTACCTGGCTTGTAGATCCAATTACAGAACATTTGTTGTTAGACATAGGATTATTCATCGATTTTCCGGCAACGGGAGACCCCACGTCATTCCTACATTTATTTCAATACATAAAACTGCGTTTTGTTGGGTAATCATGCTACCCCAATGCGTAAAACTAAAAAGTTTACTCCAGGTAACGCTTTGGTGTCGCATGGAATGTTTATGCCGTTGCATGTTCGATGCCACCCACCAGTTGTATCTTTTGCATTTCCTTAAATACAAGGCGGTGTATCCGTTGTTTGCCCGTCAGAGAATAACACAACCTCGAAGATGATTCGGACACACCGTGACCCGTTCTCATCCAGAACTCTTTCTGTCTTGTGTCTTAAATTGTTCTACGCCCAAAAGCAGTGCCATATTGAAATCTTCCGCGGTCTCTCTGCAGTGGCAAGCCCAGAAGCATCGAAGCTAAAACTTGAGGAACACCGGCGTTTGAAGGCATAAGTACCTAACAAACATCTACTCCCCAAATTCTGTCACAAGCCTCCGCAGCTACTTCTAAAAGCCATCAATGTATCTTATGGCAGAGCAAGGAAATTGAATCAGCGCATTAATGAACATACATCAACCGAAAATTCTGACATCTACATAAATGTTTATGCAAGATTAACCATCTCACTAAACGAGGTATTTACCCTAATAAAGCAAATTAGTTCATTTTGCCCAAGGAAACGTATTGAAAACGGAAGTATTATTTATGACACCAAGGTCGTAATAGCTTGAATCGTCCCATAGGATGACCACAATGTAGATTGTGATAACAATGACGAAAAATTAGCATGGTAAAAGGAAAATGTTCCTTTTTGAGCGACTCCTTAAACTAGTCTCAAAAACATGATGTTGGTTTCCTCACAGTAATGAGACCGAAAGTGTTGATAAGCGGTTTGTTTAGTTGGATTCACTTCGTCCCATGGGTTAAATGCACTGTATCACGTAATGCATGTAAGAGACTGTTTCGTCAAGGCGTTTTCTGATAAGCGTTATTGTTGGTGGAAAAGTGACAAGAGTCAGAGGGTGTTACATGTTCTGGACACCCGGAGGCAGAAAATATGTTGTCGAAAATGAAATCGGCCACAGTGAGGAGCAAATTTGAGCATCTAATTTGGCATCTACTTTTGGCATTTTGAGTCAATTGCATCAGGTCGCGACAGTTATCACTTGGGTTCGTCAACATTTAGTAAACGGTTATATCTACTTGCTGACGCCAATATTCACTGATGTTCCATCTCAGAGCTTGCACCCTTTGTTGGCAGGGTAGGTAGAACAACCGGTTACAAATATCGTCAGGCCATGTTTTAGGGGCCCTATAACTGTATCATTATCTTGTTTGAGCCTAGAACGCCATGTTTGGATCGAGTACACCCCGCGGGGCATCATGAGCCCGTATAACATTTGCAGGAAGTTTGCTGGCTTGAAGTTCTGAACACACTTCTTGAGGGTCCAAGTTGCAACCTAGCTCTTTCCGATGCCTTTTCAATCTGTTTTCTAAGCCGATATCATGCTGCGCTATTACCCTGGGAAAGTATTCTGGGGAAACAGGTTGCTGCTGCTGGTACCCAATCGATATTCATTGATAAGCCGATGGCGTACCCTCGCATCTTTGCAATTCGTCATGTAGAAATAGAGTTGATTCTCGTATGATCATGTATGAGCCTTGTCAAGATCGCACTGCAGTCCTATTTTATCACTTTTTATTGTTTTCAAGCTAGGTCAAGACATTTGTGGCGAATAGTAAGAGGTGAACTCAGAGCAGGCTTGCAATATCTTTGACAAAGGCTAATAACAAACAAGTTCCCAATACCTATCCTTAAAGCAAAATACAATGGACTCCATCTGGGTCCGAAATTGCATTTCAGACCGTCAAATTTTAGCTTATTTTGGGTGAGGATGTTTCCTACCAAACATAGTACTGAGTCACCGATCCCATAGCTTTGAGGCTTCGGAAGGCAAATGTGATGCAAGTAGACAGACGCTTTGGAAAAGTTCCGGCATACTACCTCGACTCCTTCTCTGTGCTGTCGATTTATTACGTCCAGTTTACCTGGTTATCAAGAAACTACAAAAAGAGGCTGCTTGCGACGGAACTTGTGCTGCTATGGCCGGATGATATTACTCTCAAGGTACCCAATGGGCGCCTGTACGCAATACCTTTCTTGTGTTCGGATAGCACTAGGTGTGAAGTGATTGTAATGAAGTTCTAGGTTTACACGCGAGTTCTAATTGAATTATGATTGATTCTTCAGTGTTCCACACGGTCGGAAACTACATATCACCAGTGAGTCGATGGAAAGACAATGCTAACGGTTCGGTGCTATTCATGGCCCCTGTACATAAGGTCAGTAAGTTATGTTGTACACACAGTAGATTTGTGTGTGCTTAAGAACAATAGTCTTTTCGTTACATTTGCTGCCGTGAACGATGTGTGAATTAACCGTGGGGGCGGAAGAAACTCTGCCAAAGCGGGTGAGATGACGATGCACTCTGGTCACAGCCCAAAAAAGGAACTGCACAGAGGCCTGATTAGTCACACTCAACCAGTTCGCGACACATACTTCTGTCCACGTTCAGTCACATGACTTTTCCTCCCAATGCTTTCAGCACTATATATGGCCGTCCCGCTCAAGTACCTTTTGGCACAGATGCAAATTGTTCTATACAGTGCACAAAATTTCTTGATTAATCAGATATCCTGGATGCCTAGTCTTGCACGCATCTCCCGACAGCTGATGGGGCACATGTTTCAACTCACGGTTGATCACACAAATTTATCCAGAATTGGTCATTGACTGCCATGTGTGTTTGCAGCCTCGCTTCGGTTGATTGCGATTCCACAGTTAGCATTACTTTTCAGAGTGCCCGTGGCACATGTATCCATGTCGGCAATGGCATGGTCAACATTCCAATTATGGTATCGTCTCTTGTGCATTACCGTCATCAAACCATGGTGAGACCTCATGAAAAACGACCTGATTGACTGCCACTTACACAAAGAGAAAGCTGAGTAAAAGATTAAGGAAAACAGCAATTCTGTTGTGTCGATGCTCTGGCGTTTAATACGGTCGATATGGAAAAGCAGATGTGTTGCAACATGAAATATCTGGGTTAGTCCATCTCCAAGTACGACTCCACACCAAAGATGGACGAAATGATCGGAAAATCGCAGGATATGGAAAGGTTCCCTTCATTGTCTTCCCCGTACTAATCAACGACCGTGTTTTTAAGAGGAAAGGCAGTTCGTTACACATGTGTGTGTATTTTGTACACTGCACTTCTTCAGTCCTCTACTTTTATTCCCATTCCCAAGTATTGATATTCTCTTAGAAACAGTGGCCCGAACCCACTGGTTCTCCAAACTGGACATAATGTCCAGATATTGGAGATAGAATTAGACCCATCGGATAAGCTGAAAACAGCTTCGTAGTTCAATCGGAATTATATGAATATGAGGCTATGCCATTAGTTCTTACTAATGTCCTAGCTGCGTTCCAAAAACTGATTCAGTAGGTCTTGAGACCGCAGGTCCCACCATGTTGCTTAATCTTCATTGAAAACTTCACTGCTCATGGTCAATTACTTAGTGTACACAATCACAGCCTCGCCGACCTTTTGTGCCAGATTTGTAGTGAAGCAATGCTGGTTACTAAATAGAAAATAGGAGACCTGATTTCAATATTTGATAAGCAAACTTACATTTACTGACCTACACTATATACTGCCTACAACGATTAGAGTTACAGGGAACTGTTGTCTTATTACTTAAAATCTTTCAAATACTTTACCCCGAATACAGCGTCCCTGCAACTTTTGATGCTAAAGAGCAAGCAATTTTAACAACAAGTTCAAGATTGCACTGGCAATCACGAAGTGCGCCTATCATCCCCCTCTATATTTGCAAAATACCGAAACCTTACTATTGGACACAGGCGGGTGTACTAAGCTATTAGGACGACATTAGCTTAATGTCAAGATGGGAAACGTAAGGTTTTAGCCTACACTAGAAGTTATATAAGTAAATAATTCAATTTTCTTTAATTCAAGGCTGTATGATGTTAAAACATTTTCGGTGTTATTTGTTGAGGTGAACGGTTATGTTCACACCGAGTACGGATGGTTTCAGTTGCTGCAGAATTTTCAATACTTGCAAAGTCATATCGCGCGCTAGCAAGAACATCCACCGGAATGCAATGCATCTATTAGTGTAGGTCAAGCGGACGACATGGGGTCACTGATGAGATAGCACGATGTCCAAACGATGACAAGCAAGCTGGGGAGTTCGAAGTTGGGTTTAGGATAGCCGCTGTGTGGTTGGATTGCGACAAACAATCTCTATACAGATCCTGTTCACCACTAAGTTCACTTCGATCATTACGAACACAAGGACTATATCCGTATTGGAGATGGTTCGTTGTTGTTACTCCAACACCGAATCACCTCCAAGTTACCGAGTAATTCACTTTGCATAAAGGAGAACATGGAGGCCTACCGCTAGCTACCAACCCGACTTAGGGTCCCTTTACGCAAGACAACGCACAAGTGGAACCAAGTCGACTAGGGAACGGAAGTAAGATCACTTAAAGCAACTGGATGTTGGTGGAATCTATGGTCAGAGTTATTAATATGAAAATATGCGTTATATCTCTGAATTTTGTCAGAAAGTCTCTCCTTTGCTCATTGATTCTAGAACAAAAGCACACAAAATTCTTCCGCAAATACATTTAGAGATCGCGTTTTGGGGTCAGTACAAGAACGGAAATACGGTTGGACAAAAGGTTTGTTGGCCACTCATACACAATGACCATACCGCCTTTCTCAACAAGGGGAGAGTTCCCAGCATTAAACGCAAACAAATCAATCATCAAATCTACTCGGTGAACAGTAGCAGTAAATGTTCCCAACCATATAATGGCCATCAACATTACGAGAATGTTAGCGTCTACAATAAGGTGGAATGGTTGCTTTTGGCAATATTTTACTATTCAGCAACATGATGTGCGGCAGCGCCTCTGTAACACGAAGATGCCCGCTGTGTTGCAACAGCTATAGTGTACGAATGAATTTGTCGGTTTGGTTGGCCTAAATTATTGCATGTAATGAAACATGTAGTTCCCAAAGTACTTACAAATATGAATACCATAAGGCGGAGTTGGAAAACATCCTGTCAAACGTGGTTTGTTTAATATGTCAAAACATGGATGACCCCTAATTATCCTATGGGTAATGGATTTGGTTAAGGGACAGACGAGTGGCTAAAGAGCTTGTTAACATACGTCTTTGATAGTGATTACGCTGATGTGAGGAATGATTTCGAAATGGTTTTTAGCCTATAGATTCTCGTCGCACATCTCCACAGGTTTCTCTGCAGCTTTTCTTGCTTGTAAATGTTGCACTCCAGCGTATACCAGCAGAAGCAAACAATCAAGATGAATATGTTTGGAAGCCTAGACGGCCGTTCTGTGACGCGTTTAAACAAGTGCGCCAGAAATTTTGTGGTACCACCAACGTTAGAAAACTTGTGAAGGCGTTGTTTGTAGAGCACAAAAGGAATTTTGCTTATTCAACCACAATGGATAGTTAGTTGAGAATTTGAAGTAGCTATTCCCAATCACTTCTTATTTCTTTGCAGCTACCCGCGTATGTTCGCTTCGAACACTTGCATTATGGAAAAACTTACGGCTTCACTTCATGGCATCGTCGTATGCTTGACTATTGAAAATCAAATAGTTCAATTTGACAAACATTCGATTAGAATGCTGCTACACTGAAACATTTGCGTAGGAAGCCCCAGGCCTTCCGATGTGTGCTTTGTATCATTACGTTTGCAAAATTGTCCTTTACTTATTTACTGTAATGGACTTGGATAATTGAAGCACGGTACCAGAAATTTACGTTTTATCTCCTCTTCCCAGATCACATGTATATTATAAGTTTCTAAGATTTTACTGTCCTGTTTCGTGCGATCACATAGTTTAGACTTCGAATAGTCGCTACATCCTCCAAGGCCCCAAATACTTAATATACAGAAACAGGCGCTTAGCACACATGCGAAGCTCCATCAGTCTTTGCAGGGCTATAAGCTATAGTACTTCGAGACCTTGAAAAACATCGCGCCGACTTGTTAAGGTTCCATTACAACTAGTTGAAACATGAACTGTGCCCCAGTGATAATGCTTATCTCTCGCGCGTACCTCCGAACAATATTCCAATTCCAAAGCATTAGTAGTTACCTCCCGATGGAGAACTAACCACTGGCGTTCAGTGCACTGAGGACGTTTTCTGTGCAGCTATTTGAGAGTAGTTTAATGGACTAGGTTTGTCGCTGTGTGTAACATATTGGTGCATGATGCTTCCACCTATTAGAACAAACCCGATCAATATTACGTAACACAAGTCCGCTGCCTCTCGCTGCGTTCTCTCGGCACTCCGATTGATATGATAGACTGACGCATTACCATGCTGCGACGTCGAAACCGCATCTCGAGTTACACTTTATCAAGCAACGTGCTTTCTTATTTGTGTTTTATTGCCCGTAAGGATTTGCATTGGCAAAATATTCATTGCCTTTAAAATATACATGAATTAGTATAATTTGATTAATAATAACGCTTATTGATAATAAGCACTAAAGGGCATTTTCTGAGTCTCAAGATGCATGCGGAACATGCATGAACGGCTCGAGTATTATCGCTCAGTTGCTTTAAGGTATCGGCTGTAGGAACCTAGGTTGTAGGTTTGGAATTATGAAAGGTGATTCACCGGCTACGGTAGAAGAAAAGCAACCCCGCACACAGCTGACTTAAATGGATAGTAGCCACCTACCCCCGAGAATATTACGTAAATTGTATTAAATTAGAAAAGTTGGGGTTTAGTAAACTTTATTTTTAATAATATTTGGACTGGTTATTTTGGGCAATCATGTTTTCTACTTATTTGCTATTAATAGAGTGCCTCTTTCAGCTTTCCATATTTGTCGCAGTCTATATATTTAGATAGATTATTATCACGATCCACATTGTAAAACTAAACTGCAATATTACTGTAAATCTTTTGCTCAAAAAGCGGAAAATTTTTGAGTAGGCCTGAGTTCTGTCGAAATATTAGGTCTTTATGTGCGATAAATACGGTGGCCGCGATAAGATACGCTGCAACACATTAACTAAGCTGGTACCAATTGGTGTCCTTCGATTGGTCTTCAAGTGTCAAAATTTTTTTGATAAATTTGTGTATAATATATTAACTCTATTACACCTAAAAAATGGTATCCTACATGCTCCAGATTGTTGGTCAAAAGAAATCTGTAGTTGCAAATGTATTCCGTTTGCATCATTTGATATCTGAAGAAATAATACAAAGAGGTATTAAACCTATGTGATACTAAATACAAGTAAACCAACACCTATTGTGTATTCTAGTTGATAATTATGCATCACATTTTATTGTGTACATGTTAGTGAAATGAAAAATATATATCTTGTAAACACCTACTCAGTTTTATGCTATTCTCACAGTGTAGCCTGCCACACGGTGTAATTATTGAAAATAAATGAACATCTATCACAATAACTGAAATAGCTAAATTAAAGGAGATATATATCGAAGAGTTAAATGCGTTCAATTTCTCACATGGTGCAAATCTTAGGTGACACAGTGTAACATATGTTAGTTTTGAATTCGTCTTTTTACTTTATTCAACTTAACTTAGAAATTAACGAACTAATCGTGCCTAATTTCTATTGCATATTTTCTGTAAAGTACAAATTATGCAATTTAACGATCTTTTATCACAACTGTTTTTACTTAAGTCCTTTAACTAACTACACGGTTCTTATTCTCTATTCATCTACTTTCCTGATCAAAATTACTTAAACTTATAGCCTGTATGTTTCGGTGGACTAGAAATGTTACCTAATATTTGCTTTTATCCGATAAATTATACCCCACACTACCGTGAGAGCAATTGGTCAATTTAGTTAGTTACCCCAAGCTGGAAAATGAGAGATTCAGGAACATAAAAATACCATTCTAAATGTGACATGCGTATGGAATTACTACATACACAGTAAAGAGTTTTATGCACAATTATCCGTTTGCAACACTATCACTAGGCCTGCAACATCAAAGATTACAGTGAATCTTTTGGTGCGGTCAAGTAGGGTGATTATGTCAAGCGCAGGTTGCATTAGAAAGAATTGTTTACCGAACTCTCATATCACGTTTACAACTATTAGTATTATTGAAAAGTGAAGTGGATATAAAGTGTATTGCTTGGGATTGTCGATAAAATCGACACTAGTGTAAGGCAGAAGTTGAATGATATCGCAAAGTCTTATGCTGCTTTATCGAACAAATGCATAAGTATATTTTTATACCTACTGCAGTGACAGCACAAAACATCGTCAGGCAGTTTGACAGCCTTACCATTTACCAGCACAAAATTATTCCTGCCATAACCTCGAAATCTGCTCAGCCGGAATTTTAAGAATCTTTGAGGTTTACGTGTTGAGCAGCTTTGGTTGAAGGCAGTGCTATCATTTTTGGACCTGTGTGTCTAAATAATAGTTGTGTCGACTCACGCAGCACCATAATCACAACGCGTCCTTTTGTTCCTGACCAACTGAACCTATTTTAAAGTGGTATGCAGAGTTCACCTATGTATGCACAGAGTAAATTTATGCTTCCATTTGTTATTTTACATAAACGCCGTGTACCTGTTAATGTTTACACTTAATCCGATTTATTATATTGGTGCACAAATATCCAAGGTCTTGCTTTGCATTTAAGCTGTATCAATCTCTAAAGTTTACATAAGATAGAAGTATAAGCATAGCAAATTATCAATTTATATACTTCTCGTTCGCTAGCTCTATATAACATACTCTATTTCACATATTTGTTTTGAAATTTTATTACAGCAGTTTTGATGTACGTTGGACTCTATCCGATAATGCGCCAGACGATAATTTCACCGTATTTGTACCTGCCAATAATACGCATCCCCGGAAACCTCCGATAACGAATTCCTGACTACCTGACACAATCGGCTTAAGCTACTGGTCACCAGTTTAAACGGCAAAATAATCTAAACTTTATGTTTTACTTAACCGTTGTTGTGCGAAGCAGTGGTAGGTGGCGTATTTGTTAGATTATGCGAATGATGCATCAACCGCATCAGGTCCAAGCGTAATTGCTTAGCGCTCCATAAAGTAAATCATTGAAGGTTGATTACAGGACTTCTTGTTTCCCTTTCTTTCGTTCCGTTTACACCCAGCACCAGTGCCTGTATTCGTTAAGCACTTATCTCAGGCTCGATATTCTCGGCAGCTTTGACTGCGGCAGCTAGTTTGCCAACATGAATTAATCAGTTGCCCGTCACTTCTACTGTAGTGTTTTGCCAGGTGCTTGTGATAAATTCAGCAAACTCCCAAGTCTCTTATGACAAACCTACGCATTTGACAGGATTCCTTTACCGGACGATATTACTTATTATGTTGATAAATATACAGGGTGAATATAGATTTTACATTTGCTATGCACAGTACCTGTGCTTATGATTTAAAAATTGGAAAATTTGTGTAGATTGCTTAGCTGAAATCTGACAAAGTTTTACATAACACCAGGCAAGTGGGGTGATAAGACGACGCACTTTGGTGAAGCTATTTGAAGTATGTCAAATAATTAGCACTCGTATAAGGCACGACTTTAAATAGTTTTTGATTGCAGATGAAAAGGTTTTAAGCATTTAAAGCCACAAAGCTGCAATGCCTAAAATAATGTCGGCCTAGATGAAAAGATAATGACTTCAAATCCTTTAAACGAAATTCCTTACAACACCAGTTAAAATGCAAGTCTACAATCAGCTGATGTCGGCTAATTAATTTTTAAATCTGCGGCTGCTACTGCTTAGTCATAATACTTTTGTTTCTGGCATGAAGTATTACCTTAATATTGCCTTGGCGAATTTGCAAACCCATGGATATTCAACAAATTCCCACTTTGCTTTTCCGCTTTTCTTTACTTTGCTTAATCTGGGCGTATTATTCTTGATAGAGTCACAAAATAACGGCCCACCTATAGCTGTCGATCCAAAACACTTACATTTTTATTGTTCTCAGATGTGTCCAAGCGGTTACGCAACCAAGGATACGTTTGTTCAAGTGTATCGAAGCTTCTTCCCGGGTAGAGGTAAGTTCAAGTTAATTGCATACAGCAGATAACAAGGCAAGTTACACAAAGTAACTGAGGATTATTAACTGTAATATCCTAGAAAAATGATTTAGTAACACGGATCTATACAGTTATCGGATCAATATTACTTAAACATAATATTGCCAGAATAACTAACTTTGCATCATTTGATTCTTTTTAATATTACACAATGTGTTCGCTATACGCGTTAATATTCAATCACATAAATAACCATACTTATATAAGTTTGTCAATATAACTATGAAATCCGTCGGTAAGCAGTGAACTATCCCCACTGTTGAGAATAAAATTTTGTATTTATCTACTGGTAGGTTTGAATTTAACTTTAGGAAATCTCCCAATGATTCGCTCCAAAAATGCTGTTTTCGGCATCAGTACCTAAGATAACCTAGCGAAAAAGCTTAATATATTGCGCGTGTTATTAGTAAAATAAAAACGCTCGCATACTATCTTATGAACAGGCATTCAGTTGTGTTTAATTTTATTTTATCCAAATTTTTAGCTCCGGCATCTTACGCACAACTGTGCTTCCGTGTGTTTGACAAAGCTAAATCCGGAAAGCTATCTTTTGAAGTGAGTTCTGATATTAAACGAGGGTACCACAAATCAGGGGAAAAATTAACTTCCTATTTGGCTAGTTAGCTTTGGCTAGTTAGTTTTATTTGCAAGTTAACTTGTGTGGTTAAACTTTTCTACTTACTACAAATACCTTGCTATTTATGAGGGTCATAATTCATAGTCAGGTAAGTTGTACTAATTTCTCTCAAAGCAAAATAGTACCAGGAGTGCGATTATGTAAGTGATATTAATTCATACAGTAGGTCTACGGTAAATTTGATGCTTCAATTCTAAATTTGAAAGTAATTTTATTCGCTTCAGTAAGTTGCAGTGATTTCTGGGTTGTAGAAAATAAGTTATAGTTAGTGTAAAAGAAGTTGTGATTATAGTCATAGCAACAAGTGACCGCTAGAGTGACACGGCATTTTTATCTATTTTTAAAAATAAAAACAAATCACTATCAGTGTTAAACGTATTTTTACTAAATTACTTGCCGAATACACTCCTCAAAACAGAAATATCAACAAAAGTAGCGTAATGTAAGATGTTTAACAAAACAAACGTAAATAAGTTCGTGCCTCTACAATTTTTAATATAAAATGTTTGTGCCGACTAAAGTTAGACTGTTTTACTTGTGTTGCCTCTTTCTAAAAGGGGAAGACATTTTTCATTTAAAAACTTTAGTGCAATAAAACCCGTGGCTGCATGTGCAATGGATATGCGATGGCCTTAGGAAAATCTTTGGTGTATCTCCACAACGCACCCAGTTAATCATATTTCACTTCCTCCTGTTCACTGTTACAGCAGTTTGCTCGCATGCTCTCACAAATCACGCGCGGAACTGACCATGAAAAAATTGACTGGGTTTTCCGTTTGTATGATCTGGACGGTGACGGTTATATAAGTAGGCTTGAGCTGACGGAAGTTGCAACAGCCATTTTTGACTTGATTCGATCCCGTGCTGACGGACTAAAAAGTACACAGATCATAGAGGCGCGAGTCGAAGCGACGATGCAAGTGAGCTTGGCAAACATTCATGAAATTGTTTTCAACAGAGCATTTACTTTCTCCCTTTTAAGCTTGTACTGGCTTGTCGCATAATGCTGACATAAACCATAGCATAATTCTTTAATACAGCTTCGAAAAACTAACGGGCAAGCCGGAAAATAAACTTTGCGTATCTTAAGCGACTTGCTATATAAGACAACATTTCGTTTCTATTGCTTGTGATTTATCTATATGGTGAGGGGCGAGATTACGTAAACGCTTTTTTCCCCTGCATCGTTTTGATTTCCTACTGGTAGGAATGAATTAAAGACTCATTCTCGAGAGAGAGATATTTATGCCATGGGTAAGAGTTAAAGCTCGATCGAATGATCCATTTATATTCTTCTTTTACTAAACACCTTAACAGGCGACGTTGAATAGATAAGTGTCAATTATCCCGCTATGGGTTAAAACAAGTAAATAACACCAGTAATGCTGCAGCACTTAGGTAGTTAATGAACCTTTGGGCTCAAAATTGTCTCGTTGATTCCGCTACTTTAGCATGTCAAATGATAGAGTACCCCTAAAATTGAATAGCAGATGCAAACACCGAGAAATATATCGAGAAATATATCTAGTTCACAGTTGTCAACATATACAGCTGTATATTGGCTCAACAGTAAACTTCAGTGTGTACACAACTGCAGGGGGAACTATGACTTAACGGATGAAAGACATGTTCTTTACTTAGATTTAATTCCAAAGCCTTGGTATCTGTTAGTGATGTTGGTTTTGGTGCAATCAGCATGTGTGTGTGATGTATGTTAAATTAGTATACAGTAACGGCTTAGTATATTATATGATGGTCTTTAACCCCAAAATTTTCTACGTATTTTTCTTACCACCATCCACATGCGATCTATATATGCTCGAACCTGGACATGCACAATGTATGTGCAACACCAAAATACGGGTAGTCTGTATAAACAGCTCATATTAATGCAAACAGTGTGCACAATCGAGTCTGGTCAGCCCGTTATTTTGTTACAAGTGTACTCGTAGTTGACCACTTTACTGCTTTGTGACATCTTTACAGGCCATATTCCTATTTTAGCTTACCTCATCCGTCCAGGGATATGTTCCTTCTTTTCTATGACACATTGCTTCGCTGTAATGTTTTGTAATATTATCTTAATAATGGGTCATAGAAATTGAAAACACTAAACTTTGGTGCCTCTGTATGTTTATGAAAATAGATAACGTTGTGAAACTTGAGATCAAATATATTTTCTCTAAGTGCTCATTTGAATTTTGGTGACCGAGTAAAACACCTCGTTAAAACATCATGGGCAATAATTTGTATATTGGGATAACCTTGCATTTCACACACTTAAGTCCAGGCTCCTCGCTGTGTCGAGGAAAATTATCAACAAAATCCGTGGTCAAAATCCATGTAAGATAACTTTTAGATAAAGTTCTGAACAAAATCGTTGCTAGCGTCCTTTCATTACCAGGAGATCAGTTGTGAATGAAAATGTAGCGTTACGGTTGAATATGAAAATGATGCTCAAACAAGCGTAAACCACCTGGCCTTAGCATACTGTAAACGTAATATTGTAATATTGAATGTATGTTGCTTTTATATTAATGTTTTGAAGCAACTGCCTTAAATATAATTATTCAATCAATGCCTTTCTTGTCAACATTGATGTAATGCTTGTAGGAGCAACGGCACCAATAGTTTTGCAACTATTTTAAATCTAGTATCTTTTAAATGCATAAATGCAGTGAGTAAGAAGGTTAAGATGGGTGTTGGAATTATGGTACCTCCTTTCATTGATTGCACCGGTAAAAGCTCAGGAAAGCATGTTTGTGTCGACAGTTAGCACTATCATGCACAATCCGTAGGCTTACTCAAGTTTTGTTCTGATAGCAACAATTAATGTACCCTTAATTATTGGCAGACATTTGATCTGGATAAGGACGGACGAATTTCCAGAGATGAATTCTTTGCAACCTCATTTTCGGTAAGTCTTCATACGGGTTCAGCTTCTGGCAGTTGTTTAAGAAATCTGCTGTAACGAATCTAGAGTCCAGGATGTAAGCACTGCTGAGCCATTCTCCTCAACTTTAATTAAATAAAACGATAATTTTATTCCTGAAATATGTCTTGGGTTTTACATTTAGCCGAATCAAAATGTAATGCTCAAAAACAGTTAAAATTCCGACTTTTCTCAACAATGCTCAGTAAAAGTACGCCGCGCATTGGTTTGCAAGTAGTAGGGGCTTTATTTGGTATTTTGTTTATAGGTTATTCAAACTTACACACTTTCCATTTAATGTCTAGTTATGAAGGTTACCTAGTATAACAGGCTTTATCAAAAGCAAGACATCATTCAAAAGCTGTTTCTCCATGGGAAGCTATTAAGCGTTACTTGAAAATCAGTGGATGTTAGTTTCCGCTCACAAACCGGAATGCTAGTAAATTGTAATTAGCTAATTCCTCTTATTTTAACTGCATAACTATACGGGGTGTGCTCAAAAAATACTGATCTTTTGAAATAGCTCGCAAACCGACGGAGCGCGCTGGGCTTCTGAGGGCATTTGTAAGCTTCTTTAAACAACAAAATGCCATTTACCGTATCTCGCTCCGACTGTTAATTGGTGAGCTACAGCTGCTGATTTCAGAACGTGCACAATCTGTTAGCCGGATTAGTGCCAAAGGGACAATATAAGTGCTTGCAATCACAACATGTGCTTGTAAAAAATTTAATAAAAACTTGGCAAACCTTTTGCAGAAACATATCCGTTGATTGGCTATGCATATGGGAAGAACTGTATAAAACACACGCAAAGCTGTAAGAGGTTTATGTGTTATGCACACCATGGAATTCCTCGGTGACTGTCCCAAGCCTTGACGACCTTCCAAAACATCAGACGATAACCTTGATGACAGCGTTTGTACTCTGATCCCTGGAAATTGTCATGTAGATGTTCCAGAAGTTGTTGATGAAGTGGGCATCAGCGTTGAATTATGCCGGCAAATATTTTGTGCAAACCTGAGATACGTCATGTCAGTGCTAATATAATGCCGCGTTTGTTGACTGACGATCAGAAACAGAACATGTTGTAATCCGCCAGGAAATGCTTGTAAATGTTAGTCAATAAAAGCTTATTTGAGAACACCATAACACTAGATGAAACATGGGTTTATGGATACGATATCAAAGCGAATGTGCAGCCGTTGCAGTGGAGAAGGAAATGTTCTTATCATACAAATAGTAGTTAGTAAAGTGGATGTTGCATTGTTGACTGTCAACGCACTGTCCATCAGGAAATTTTACCCCATGGTCAGAGAGTAAACAAGAAAGTCATCCAGGAACCCCTTGCTCGTTAGAGGTATGATGTGCGCAAGAAGATGTCTGAACTGTGGGAAAACCAGACATGTATGTTGCATCAGGAAAATGCGCTCGCTCACGCATCGATTCCTATTTGCACGTAACTAGCAAAACATCACACTCCTGTTGTGTCCTTCCGCCGTACGCCCCGGATCTAGCTACAGTAGACATTTTTGGTTAAACAAAGTTAAAACCACGTTGCAAATACGTAGTTTCTATGTCGTGGAGGAGATTCAAGAAAATGCGAAAAGTGACCTGCGCGCAATCCAAGGAAGTTCATTCCAGAAGGTTTTCCAAAATGGAGGCATTTTTGGCAACGGTTTATTGCTATTAGGAGGAAGTACTTTAAGGAATAAAGTGCTTATAAGTTTGTGCAAAGAGCAATAAAGATGTCAAAGAAAAGTTCGTTTCCTTCTTTAGCAAATTCGTTTGTAAACAGCAAGCATGCAGCTCGTTCGAATTCCAAAATTGCAACCTCAAATACAATATTTGCCTGTGACAAATTGTTTGTTAGCTTGGTTTCAAACTAACATGAGCAAGTGTCAATCACTACCAAAAATATTCCTTCACAAATTGTCAAGTATTCTCTGTGACAAATGTGGAGAAAGGAGCCCAACTAAAAGTACATATATTCAGAAAAACGAATATACCCGTATATTAACGATTGCATTGCCGATGCGTTGAGGTATTCAGGTGCTAATAATTTGTATGTGTTTTCTGTTTACAAAGGGTGGCCGTGATCTTAGTCTGCGCATTACTGTAATGTTTTTGATAGTATCAATGCTAAGCTATCAATAAACTATAGTGCCCAAACTTTATTATTCAGTAACATTTGAAGCCAGAATCGTATGACTGCACTGAACTAGTGATAACTAGGCGGTACTGCTCAAGCAAGAATTTCAGGCGCAATCTAGCAAAACTAGGTTCGGGTGAAAGCTGATGACTAACAATTGTTACTTATGCTTCTGCATGATTCACAAAACAGTCGTCTTGGCGCAAGGCACTTTGTTAAACATATGTGCCAACTTTAACATTATCATCACTACATGTTAACATTTATGATTTTGTCTATTACAGTAAATTCTCTAAATGGTATCCAGCATTGGCAAAGTATTGATAAAAAGCATTATTAGGAATAAACCGCACATATAATCTGTCCAAAATGCGTTATATATGAAGCACCCAAAGCATTTTACCATTTCAATGTTACAGTTCTAACATTATTTCAAGTCAAGTCTAGATAAATATTTTTCCATGTATTGTCATTTATTTACAAAGGTAACGGGTTCATTTACCTCAAACGTATGCATCTAACACAGATAACAATTCGCAGTGCTAATTGGCCTAAAGCAGTCATTGCGAGAAGCGAAACCTGATGAAACAACAATTGTATGCCCCTCCGTTGAACAAATTCTCACATTTTCTTTTACAGGATTCACGCATTCTTGCAAACCTAAACATTTTTGGCGGCTACCCATAAAAGCGGTTTTAAACGTTATTCGATGAGCAAAGTGAGACCTTTTCAATACACAGGGATGTCGACATTGGAAGATCAATATTTTACTCAAGATCGAAAAGGTACCACACAGTCACGAAACAAAACCAGATTATTCTTCTAATTTATTCTATATTTGATCGCATTGGACCGGTTTTCGCCATATCCGCATGCATTATTGCAAATGCAAACTAGAAACATCAGACAAACTCGTTTAATTTGCATGTATATATATATATATATATTAAAACTTCATGCCGATTGTTACTACAAGTTTATAAATACACAACTTCATTTGCAACACTTGAACAAGTAACCGAGTAGAAAAATGCATTTTTAAATTTTTTACCATGCGTACCATTGCTCAGTGTGCAGAAGTTTAGTTAATAACTGTAATTCTCTTGATTCTTCCTTGCTAATGCATTGCTCGTGAAACAACCAATGATATTTGTGGTACTACTGTAATGAAGTTCTTGGTGCATTTTGAAACTTGCGTCTTACATAGATGATGTTAAAGAGGTCGCAAATTTTATCTGTTTACGTCGAGTAAAATATCCAGGAATTTTGTTTCGTTAATTCGTTAGTTTCCCACATAACATACAATAAACTGGAAAGCGTTCAACGTTGATCAATATCGGCTAAAATATTTCCAAACCTGTTTTAACATCGCGAGTGTAACTAGTTTTACGCTTGTTGTTACAGACGCTTGGAACATTTTCCCAAACCATACGATCCCATGTACTTAATTATTTAATAAGAAAAAACGTTTATGTTTCCATTTGTGTGAAAACAGACTAGCATAAATAAACTAAGTTAATAATATGCCCTTTATTTCCCTTTCCCTTTATTTGCTTACACAAAACCAAAGTTATTGTGATTTCGATTGAATAATTTAAGATGATTGACTTCTAAAACATATATATATACCCCTACAGACTAATAATTGTTTTCTAACCAGGTAACGGGAAAAAGCATGGCTTCTTCTGTTTATCTGAGCAATATCACCAAGTAGTTTCCGGTGGCGCTCAGTTAGACGGTGCTGTCTTTTACGTTTAGCAATCTCTTATTTGCCAGTCTATGCTAATCTTGCTCTATTAGCTTCAAACTCCTCCGTAGCCAATTAATTTACCAACGCTTTTGCTATTGATGACGTAGTTTTGTAACTTATTGTAACCTGTTCTAGCTTCAAAATAAAACAAACACATAATTATGTCGATTGTCGAATTCAGATTGTAGTCTGAAATCTAGACGCGCAGACCTGTAAAGCAACGTTTCAAGCCCACAGCCCAGCCGGGTATAGAAAGAGTCACGACACTGATGGACTGTCCACCTGATTCAGTCGACATGTGATAAATACCCTTCCTATGACCTAAATCTACCTACGATTCGAGATGGCCACGTTGCTACCATCAACATTTGACGAATCCTAGTATATTAGTCTACTTTTGATAAGGTATTGTCCAGAAGGCACTAACACACTTTTGTGTGATGTGGTATTTTAATTGAGCTACCTACACTTAGTTTATGAGTTTCACATCGTATTATGAAGATACAGACTTTAACGCGAACTTTGTAGGGAATTAAGGAATAATCTCTCAGAATATTTTATACAATGTACAAATAATGAGGGCTGGTTACAGTCCAGACTTTTTGGAATTAGATGTTTATGTCCGCACACTGTTTCATAGTGTGTGAAGGCAAAGTTTATAGATCGACGCTCAGAAATGACCCAGTTGAATTAATTCGTATAGAATTACTTTCTTTTTGTCTTCGCATTTGTGAAATAATAAAATTGTAAACGTTGTCCCAGCTAGAGTTTAGCACTAAAATGCATGCAGGAAGTTGTTCGCACAGAATTTAGTGGAGTTAAAAGGTTCAACCCCGTAACTTTCATCAATGTAGGTTTATGAGTGCTACTGCTGCCGCAGAGAAGTAACAGACGTTTCACGGCTGCACCGATGCACTCAAAGCGCTGTGTTTCGTTGTTTTTCAATCATACGGCATAGCTAACAGGATTGAGGCACTTACCATGGTTGTCTGTGATGTCGGTTAACAGTTGAAGAGAGTAACTAATCAAGTGGTTCATCAGTACACACCGAAACATCGCAAATTATCAAGGTGATGTATCAGACATTCGCCGTTCGGAAAGCGTGAGAAATTATTGTGAAGAAAGAGGGGTCGAAGCGTTTATTGCCTCTAGTGTTATGCGTTGTTTTTCGCCCACCTTGAAATCTATACTCAATCCTCGTGTTTTTAAAAGCTTCAACTTGTGATGCCATTTTTCCGAGCACACTTAGGTACATTCCGCATGTACCCTGAATTCTAAATTCCAGGCAGTGTCTCGCCGATATCGAAGCGCCAATAGTTGCCTAACAGACCATCGGAGAAATTGTTTGGTCTCATTCTGTAGAACATTTCAATAGCTTTCGAACTAACTGTCATTCGTTAAAATCCAACATTGCTTAGGTCAGCCATAAGTCTCAAGGCAGATTCACCCGGTGCGATCCATGGGCTTAACCCCGAAAATTCTCGATCACACTCTTGTGCAATTTACCCCAAGTTCAAGCTGACACATTCGACTGGCACATCAGAGAGGACAGGGAAAATGGATCAGTCGCCAGCCACTTACTGGTTGGCGAAACTTCACGTATGAATAGCACAACCTCCGAAACATCGCTTAAACTTGAGAAACATTCATGTATCTACACTAACGCCCAAGGGCTCCTCTTAAAAGTATGGAACTTCGACTACGTCCGGTTGCGAATGCTTGGGGCCTAATTTCCATTACCGAAACTTGGTTACACCAGGAGGTGACGGATGCTGAGGTTGAGATTGAAGGAAAGTCGCTCCTCCGGAACAACCGCCTCAGCAGAGGAGGTAAGGTCCTACTTTACTACTGCAGCTACCTGCAATGTGCAATAGTTGATGATCTGGAAACTCATGTTACTGTTGCAGTTTCCGACCAAGACACAATGTAGCCTGTCTCGTGGCTGTCGTTTACCGCCCCTAAAACTCCAGCCCGGATAAGGATTCCCGCTTGATTTGTGACCTGAACAGAGTAACATGCACTAGGTACAGCTAAATTCTCATCTCCGGGGAGATCAACCTACACGACCTGGAGATATCGACATCACCCAGTGAACAGTTCAAACCAGACCCGCATGAACTGATCGCCAATCTTCCATTGTACAACCATGTCACCAAGCCCACTAGAGTCAGCGCAGCAAACAAACCGTCCACATTGGATCTTGTGCCCACGAATGAAGAGTTCATTGTAGACTAATTAATGATGGATATTCCATTAGGTCGCAGCGGCCATGTAGTAATAACGTTCAACTATGTTCATTATGCAGGTTATCCATCTGAACACTCAGAACTAACTCATACAATCACACGCTGCCACGGCTTGAAAGAACTCGTCCACGCAGCTGCTTGGGAATTCTCAAACAACAGTCCCCTTGACAACGTTTGGAATGAGTTCGTTAATAGACTCAGCGACATCGTCAACAGAGCATCAGAGACCAAGTCCCTTCGTCCCGCAAACTGTCTTCAATTCTAAGGAGCAGGACTCGAAAATGCCTGGCGATAACGGATGCAGCATGGCGTACCTAGCAAATTAACCCTAAATCAGAGACTTGAGGTAATAACCTGACCGTCCGTAACAGTTTCACCGCACTTGTCCGTGAGGACAATTTATCATCAACAGTGCTTAGCCAAAAATCTCCTGGCAGACAAAAACTGCCGTATGGGCATGCAAACAATCTTCTTAAAGGTAAGAGTGGAATCCATCCACCTTTCACGACAGGCGGTAGAGTACAAAACGCCGAAGAAGCAGCTAATGCCCTGCGGCTACAATACGTCTCAAAATTCGAACTCGCAGCCTCTACCTGTCTTATAATGTCATACCCAGTACCGACTCCATTGGTTACACAAGTAATTTTCAACCCATCAATCGTGCTAAGGAAGTTACTTTCATTACGCCGTCATAGCTGTCTGGGAGCAAACAACACCTGCCCGAAGGCACTGAAGGCTGCGGCCAACAATCTAGCTGGACCATTGTCAAAGTTCTTCAAAAGTGGCTTTGAAGAACAACAAGTCCCCACTACGTGGAAGTGTGGCACTATGACCCAAATTTTTCAAGGCGGTATCCGTTCAGATCCCGCAAACTATCGCCCAGAGACTCTCCTCCATGTGCTCGGAAGGTGATGGAAGTGGCCTTCGCTGAGGCTCTAAATGACTGCCTGGAAAAATGCGACATATTGGCAATGGAACAGCATGGCTTTCTTCAACACCCGTCTTGCACCACCAACCTGCTTATTGAACGAGGTAGTTGGACGGAAGTGGTAGATGATGTGGTGGGAGTTGGCTTCATCTATCTGGAATTAACCAAAGCTTTCGACCGCCTGGATCACCGCATCCTACGTCAACGGCTAAAGCGCTACGGAATCGGAGATCCTGTATTTGGTTGGATTGGCAGCTTTCTTCACCAGCGGAAGCTTTCAGTACGCGTTAGGGAATCATTCTCTAACCCAATTGAGGTGGAATTTGGTTTCCCACAAGGCTCACTGCTGCCACGGCGCTTATTCCTGGTATTCATCAACGACCTGGCAAGGGTTATTTCCTCAAATTTCCCGCCTTTTGTGGGTGACGTTAAGGTACGGCAGGCGATTAGTAACAACGAGGATCACGATATACTCTCACATGACCTAGATTGCATTTATGAACGGTCAAGGAGGAACCTGCTTCAATTGAAAATAGCTACATGCAACGTGACCTGTCTGCGGCACCAGCCGGTGAGCGCTTACAGGCTTGCAGACCACACCTCAGAGGTCTCTCAAGAGCGTAAAATGGGTGTATTGGTACAGAAAGATCTCGGGTGTTTTGAGCAAGCAGAGAAAGCGACGAGAACCGGCAATCAACACTTCGATCTGCTTCGCAGTGCCTTCGGTCCGTTTCAACTCTCAATCTTTCCCCACATGCTAAACGCCAACGTGCCACCTCACTTGCAATATGCAATTCAGTCGTGGCAACCGTGGCTGAAACAGGATCTCGTTGCTCTCGAGAGTCCTTAACTAAGGGCAACCAAAAACGTCAGGGGCCTCTTTCCTCTGCCCTGTCAGCTTAAACTGAAATTGCTAGGAATGTACAGAATTCGAGATCGGCTTTTGTGAGGGGATCTCATAACGTGTTACCAGGTTCTGAAGAATCCGCACCACATTTGCCGTTCACTGCTGGAACTGAACTACAACACTCACTTAAGATGTAATCCACTGAAACTGAAAATACAATATAGCCGGCTTGAATGCCGTAGAAATTGATTTTTCCTCCGCGTGTGCTAGCCTTGGAACGCCCTCCCTAATTAGGTCGTCACTGATCCCAATCTGGAAATATTTAAAAAACGAGTTGACGATACGTTGTCTTATCTGCATTTCCTTTTATGATTTATTAGCCAGAGGCTACAAAACGCAATCAAACGGCGTCATGCCACAATCCCAACTAATAGAGTTTTGGATTTATACTTTTAACACTAGAACATCCCAGCTATTCTACATAATTCTATGGTGAGTCCAACAAAACTCTTTGCATTTTATCATGCAACTTACTTTTCACAATAATTTCCGGCCCACGGGACTTGTTTAGCATTGCATATTTACCCGTAATACAAAAATGTTTCATTGATCCATTACGAAAATTAACGTCTTAATTTAGGAGGCCACAATGAAAATGATTTTACTAAGTCATGTCGAAAGTAAACCAAAACTAATTAGGTCGGAGAATTCAGCCGATCAAAGAGAGTTAACCACGCATAAAATGGCATGTTGCTAACAAAGAATATAACGGACCTAAAGGAAGATAGGATGAAAAGTGAAAGTGCTCATATCCAGTTGATGAATTATATTCCAAGGCTTGTGCGTGCGCCAGGAATATCTTACAAATTTTATGTAAAATCTCCCGGAACGAAAGATAAGAATGGAATCAAATGCCTTCTTTAAAAAAACATGACCAAAGGAAGTCTACCGGTTACCAAGGAGGATACTGAGTTTGAAAACTGCCTTTATCTACCGGCAGTATCTTGCTTGGTGAAATCCATGACAAAATTCCAAGGATTTTAAAAGCAGCACCTTTGCTGCTGTGAGGCTGCAAGTTGGCACCTTCCCATGCTTGCATGTTTCCTGAATGGCTACAGTTTAAACGCCAACTACTGAGCCAGTAGCCCTCTTCTGTGTAGACGGAGGCACACGGAAATAGGGACTTCACGAAGTATGAAATATCAGCAATGGGTATTTGTAGTTATTCTTCGGTAGTGAAAATTAAAGTTGATCACTCGTCTCGAATTCTATTGCGGATGAAGAAAACTTCATCATTCGTATGAAATATGCATTTAATTATCTGTATCATGCTCCAGTAAATCTATGAACAATAAACAATTATTTAAGCCGGGTAAAAAAGCAGTTGCTTGACAAGTGCGGCAGGTTGGTCGCGGTAAAACTGCAATCATCAAAACATAGGTGAGTTGGCTGTTTGAGCGTCTAGCTAGCAGATCCGCTGCTAGATAATGGTAATGTAAGTGGAAATTAAATGCAAAAAAGGAGGCAACTTTGGAACATATATAGTGGTTGTACTTCATGCGAAAAGTGAAAACGAGAATACTCGAATCTGTACCGCCTCCTCAGGTTTTTATAACATGTTCATCCGGTTTGGAGGGATAAATAATAAATTCCAAAGTTCAGGCAACATACTGATGAGGCCAAGCGCAAGATGCATTCAGTCTTTTGAAAATATCCGAGGTTAGGGAGGAAACAGCGATGTTGTGTTGAGATTTCCAAGGTTGAAAAACCCAAAGAGAAAAATAATTCCGCTGGCATTCCAGGTGCCTATAAAGTTCACACAATTTCAGAGGGTCACCTTTGAGGTTGGTGTTGTGACTGAGTTTCAGCAAGTGACTACATACGTGATTAGGGTCACCCAATATTTGGTAGACTAATATGAGATCGCTACGCAGCCTTCGGTAGCGGCCACTGAAAACTCCCAGTAAATTCAGCTTTTGATGGTAGGACAGATTTCGTGGGCCCTTGACGTCCTTTGTAGCCATGTGTCGTGGTATCTCTAAAACTTCTAAGTCGCGCTTCAACCAAGATTGCCAAGCTTGTGAGGGCGCACGTAAGAATTGTGTTTGGTGTAGAACATGCATGGGTGGAATATTCCGAATGCTCTCCGCAGCAAGCTGGCGTGCTGGTTGGCTCTCTTAGCAACTGCCTCTGGCTGTTTTGAAGTGTCAAGGTAACTGTGAATGATGACACCAAGGTCGATTTCGTGGGAAGTGTTTTGCAATACAATTGACCCGAGCCTATACACGTAGTCAAGCCTATGGCGCAACGGAACAGAGTGAGATTTTTCTAAATTAAACGGTAGTGCATCCAGGATTGACCAGTTTAAAAGAGTGTTGAGGTCCCGCTGAGGCTTTTCATGATCGTTATTTTATTTGATCGTTCGCCATCATCCGCGAGGAATAGGAAATTGGAGGTAATTTCCCTCTTCTGATCATTTATGAAAATCAAGAACTGACGGGGTCAGAACCGCGAGCCTTCTGTATGCTGCATTCCACCGCAATTGCGTTGGACAGGGATTCTTGTACTCTCACTTTCAACCGTCGTTCATGCAGGAAATGGCCTATCGAACACAGCAGTGGGTTGCCAAAGCCATAGAGCTAAGGTTTATGAAGCAGAATTCGGCAGTCTTAACGACCAAACGCTTTTAAGAAGACAAGATAAATAAGATCAACTCCTGTTCCACCATCAACTGCTTCAATCCAGCTATTGCGTGCAATCAGCAGGTTTGTAGTGCATGCGCGCTTTTGTGGGAAGTTCTGTTGCGCCGGTGCTATAATCTTGTGATTTTCTAAATATTGCATGACTGCATCGGCGATGATGGATTCCATAACCTTGGAAACCACAAGGAGTACGGTTATAGGATGGCAATTATTTGGTTCAGTGCCACTACCTCCATGTGAATAGGAGTGATGACCCCTCTCTTCCATAATGTCGGAATATGGTTCTCCTCCATAGAGCGCTAAAAGAATATAGCCAGAGGTTTCGCTAGATCACTGGCTACTACCTGTAAAGCCATCGGTCGAATGTTATTGACACCAAGAGATTTATGGATATATAGGGACAACAGGTTCCTTGATATTTTTCTGCAATAAAATTAATATAGGATAAGGCTGACGGTGGAACAATTGACACTTGGATAACCGTTGGTTCCGTTACTCGCTGGAACTTTGTGAACAATGGAACCGTAAGAGATCTGCTGCTTCCGTTGCTGATTGCGTGCACCCGTCAGCCGTGATCACAGCTGGAATTCCGCTTTGCACCTTACGAAAGCCATTAACATGCCAGTATACTTTTGATGTTCGTGCAGAATCTCTTCATTTTCTCTTGCTGATGCATCACCTCGTCCTCACGGATCAAACTTACACTGAACTTAAGCTGCGCCACATAGGTAGAATAGTTTTTGGAATTGGAGGAGTCCTTGTGAGCTATTCATGCTAATTCGCTTGAGGACATACATTTGCGTGTTCTGCTCCTCAGAAATGACTTTCTTCTACTTAGAGAATGGAAGCGTTTCCGCTCGGACGAGTGTGTTACCACTGTGGTGAATATCCTTGTGTAAGTGTCCCAGAGGATTTCTGGGGGGTATACGGTAAAGTAGCCTAAGATACCTCCTTAATAAGTGAAGATAACACGTTGTAGTGCGTGACCGTATAACTTTATCATCCTCCTCCTCAGAATATTCCGTATAACATACGTAGTTACACAGTAGCGTCACATGGTCACTGCGACCAATTGGTGTGCTTGCAATTATTCCTTCGTCCATGGTTTATTTTTAGCTATGTCATTCGGAAGTAATGCCATACCAGGTAAAATGACTTCAGAATCTTCTATCTCAAGGCTTAACCAGCTTTCCGTAATCATACTGAGCTCCCGCGGTAGTGACGCCTGACCAAATTACTATGAAAACCTTGAGCGTAAGTATACAATCAAGATAGTGTTTTTGATGTTAGTAGGCGGTAGGTGGACAACCAGAACGTGTTTAGTTTTAAACCAACCGCTGATCGGTCGGCCGCTAAACGTTTTTACGCGGATCATTTGTTCTTGAATTTCAGGCAGGCGGTGTGGTACAATGGAGTGTCACAGATGGAGATGTTCTCTGGTGGTTCTCCCTGTCCTGTCAGGTGTCGTTAGTGACATATTGGCTACGACTCTGCAGGATTGTGGAAGTAAATATTTTACTGCGGTTGCATGTTCCAAGGACGTGCTGAAAACTAGTAGTCGTTCGCCTGCTATCCTTAGCCTAATCACGGTAGGAAACTGGAGCGATTTTGCAACCAGCTATTCACTAGGACTTCTGTCATTCCTTTGGAGTGTAGCATGAATTTCAATATTTTTTGGACCGCGGCACTTATAGTGCGGAGATGAAGGATTCCTCGTTAGTGATTTAGCGATAAACTAGTCCAGGAAGAGCGCTTTGCGGATGTAGCACCACGGCTTTTGTGTTGATGTTTAATTTCATGAGATTATGCAAGCAGAAAACGGTGCGGATTTACATGACGAAGCAAGCGCCTAGCTTGCCCCAAGCGCGCGAATCGGATGATTGTAGGCCTATGTATATTTGACTATGCGCTGATTGGTAGGTATTTTCTAGCGCTGGAATATATTTTAAATAATTCAAAAAAGAATTCCATGAATGGAGAAACGTCGTTAGCTATTGCATTGACCTAGTAATTTATCTTGAGGCTTCTACAACCTAATCATTCTGCCCAATTTTTCTGAGCCTGTTTTGTCGAATAAACCGTTTGTTCCTGAACGACCGAGTTCTACGATATGTTGTCGGAGAAATCCAAGGCAAGATCAACGAACGGTGATCAGTTTTGCTTGGAGCGCAGCCAGTCGTGCAAACGGCTGTCCCGTTGAACATGAAAGAACAAAACTTGGCCAATAATTGAAGAATTTAAAAAAGGAAAATGGATCAATATCTGCATACTGTTGCTTCGGAATGGACAACCAGTGGAATATTGCCTCTCGATGTTTCGACATACGATCAGAGATGCAGCACGCCGTGTCCTGGAAATCATGCAATAGGAACATGACGAAGGCTACGCTGATCTGGAAACCGTCATCCGAAACTTCGGTTATTTTTGCAAGGGCCAGACTAATGAGATGCACAAGCGCTATATCTTGGCTACTAAAAACAGGCGCGCGAACAAAACTATAGAAAAGATTGCAACCACACTAAAACTCCTGGATCATTCCTGTAATTTTCACATTTTTCTGGATGGCAGAAGTATGCATCTACCAGCTTTCTTCTTCTTTGCGTGCTTTTCAAATTGTTGAAGGGAACTAACGACTTTAACTTGTATGGATGACAGTTTCATCTAAGATAGAATCGTTCTGATGATCAAAGATGAAAAACATCATCAAGCGGCTGTTGTGCTATAGGAATTTATCGCTAAGATAATGCCTTGAAATATCCTTCAGTAAATCAGCAGCTACACTGTAAATCTTGCGAATGCGGTTGCGGTCTGATGCAGAGATTGGTGCCGTATAACGCTTGCCTGATAAAACTGCAAGGTCTGTTGCTGGGACACAAGAAACTTGCGAAGTTTACCCAGCGCGAAACCCGTAATATCGGGATCAATGTCCGCCGTGAGGTCGAATTTACTCCAAATGTATCAGACCTGCTCATTTCACTCGGTGCTTCCAGTCCACCAGTATGAATTCACCCAGTCGTGACACAAGAGTTCCAACTCTGAACCTTCAAGCAGCAACGTGTCGAAGAAGGAACCAAAGAAGTGCGTTTGCGCTAATTTATTGGTAAGCGACGAAATCGTGTGCTTACAGTTAGACACAAGTGCTACCACCAACATAATGTTAGCGAAGCTGTGCCAAGGAATTATTCTGCATCCTGATCAGGGACTCCCTGCGCAAGTAGAGCGGTTGCAAATCCAGCTTAAAGGTTTGGCCAGAGACAACTGATTAATCCCAGATACGGATCCTCACATCTGTCAGATACCGTAGTTTTGAAATATCTCATGCCGATTATTGGCATTGCTTCCATCGTATTTTGGCATTATTCATTATAACCATGATCGTTTCGTGTATACTTGGTGAGCGAACGCACCTGTTGGTGGACTGTATCCGTCCATGTTTAGCACAGGTTTGGGGGGGTTTGAGGGTTTTGTTCATTTGCCACTATATCAATCAATACGACCGATTGCGAGGCAGGCTAGAAGGGTTCCGTTTGGTTTGGGTGAAAAGATTGCCAACAAATTAAGTAAATTGACGCAATTGGGCGTAGTTGCTATGGTTGACGAGACGACAGACTATATTAGTCAAGTTGCAATTATTGTAAGCGACAAAATCGTTTGGGGGCTTGAGTGCACATATAAACACCCGGTCCAAGCAAGACATTAAGCTGAGACGTTAATGACAGTACAAATCAAATAGTAATCGAATACAAAATTACATAGTTCGACAAATTCCCGATCAGTTTCCAAACAACCGACCTTCACAATCTCCAAAAGGCATAAAAACGGTACTTGGCACGGTACATAAAGTTTCACAGTAAGCCGAGTCCACGATCCGACTATCAACTTACGTTTATTATCTTCGTTAACCCTTGGTTCCTTGCTTCGTTATACAGTGTGGGAAACTGAACGCGGTCGGCTGGACTCTTGGTGTGCTTTGGTTCACTCAAACAGGGTGGGGTAGGAGGAACACGGAGATGCGTGCGCTTGGGGCGAGAGGATGACTTAAGTCTGAGGTATGTGTGGGTGGGGTGGTCTGGACCCGTAGCAGGGTGTGAGCGAACCGTCTACACAGTGGGAGGTGAAGTGGTCATGGCAACAGCGATGTGCGTTCACAGGCGGGATAATCGGTACGCCGGTGCTCATCAACTGGGGTAGGCGTCTGATTTGGTCATCCAGACTGAGAGCCGATATGCTGCTTGCTAACTACATAATAGTTATGTCGGTTGGCATGATGCCAAGATATATAAATTGGGTGAGCGGATAGGTGGTAGGAGTCAAGACTTAATCCATTTTATTCATCTTGCGAATTACATGGCATTTATGCCGGGAGGCAAGTAACCATGGGGCATAGAGTGGGTAAACAAATACTTGGTAGGAACTTAGAGTTAGGTAGCGTCATACTCCAACTTCTGAACAGCGTGGCAAATTTGCCACTTACAATTGTTACGAAAAAGTACAGTGATTTACGTTTGCACGTACATCGAAAGTCAATGAATAAAGCTTTATGTATAGAATACTATATGCTGCCAAAGTTAGAAGATGTTCTGTTGACCTGTTGACCTGTTGATGTCCTGTTCACAGAATTTGATCTATCATCGGCTTTGTAGCACGTGGTCCTAGGTGATGAATCCGGTTTGTAGACGAGGTTTACCACACCATTCTGGCGTTTTCGCTGGCTACGTTTACCGTTTGGTTTAAGGGTTTTGAACGAACGAAGCGGTTACTGCAAGCGCTTGACGGTCTAGGCAGCGTAACATGGGTAGCAGACGTTCAGATTTACCACTCGGCTGACTAGGAACATGACGCCAATCGTCACCATTTTGTACAGATTTGCAATCAAAAGAACGTAGAGCTCGAAAGTGAGAAATTTAAACTTCGAACACTAGAAGAAATTTATCATGGACACGTTACAACCTCCGAGGGGATGAATATCAATTCCGAAAAAATCAAGGCAATATAGGAGATGCCACAAATTAAGGACCTCACCGACTACTACGATCCGGCTCTGCCTTTGGAGGTGCAATGTGACTGCAGTCAGATCGGAATAAGCACTTTTCTCATGCAGAATGGCAAGCCGTTGGATTTCCGCAGTCGGGCGCTCTCAGTGCCTGAATAGCGCTAGGCGCAGATCGAAAACTAGATACTTGCTACTGCCTACGCGATAAAGCGGTTCAAAGATTATACTAACCATAAACCGCTCCGGTCAATAGCTAGTAAACAGGCATACAGTATCAAGCAACATATTCAACGAGTGCTTATCCAGCTCCAAAAATACGAAATGTATTTTGTGTACACCCCAGAGATGCCGATGTTCATGGCAGACGCTCTGTTGAGGGCTGATCTTCCGGTAGTAGAACACCAACAGGAAGAAAGCAACACTGTAAACCTGGTACAGCAGTTGGCGGTAATGGTAGATCACCTGAAGAAAGTAACGGTTTATAAACAGTCAGATGGAAATTGCAACGCTTTGCGAGTAGTAAATTTATGCGGATGGCCAGATACAAAGGTCAAATTTGCAAAGGAATTAACGCCATTCTTCGGATGTCGGGACCGTTTGTTGTTAAAAGGAAATTATGTTTCCATCCCACAGTCGCTTCGCAAAGAGATGCTAAAACACACTCATTGAGCCCATGCATGCGTACAGCATGCAAAATTATGTTATGGCCCAGAATATAGTATTAAGCTGTTTAGCCTCTAGGTCAGACGGAGCTCTCCAGGCCAGGGAAACAATGATATTGCTTGAGATTCCAGAACGACCATGGCAGAAGTTAGCGGTGGACTTGTTATGTGACAACAGGACTACCTACTTAATTACCGTGGACTACTACAGTGACAATTTCGAGATCGATTCACTCGCCGCTACCGCTGCGGAAGCAGTCAGCAATGCGCTTATATGTCAGTGCGCCAGACATGGAATACAGGAAAAACTGATCTCCGACAATGACCAGCAATTTATAAATTCTGCTATCTAGACCTTCGCGAACACGTAAAAATTTCCACATCGACAAACTAGGCTGTATCACAGACACTCCATCGGCAAAACGGAGGCAGCAGTCAAATAAGCCAACAAACATTTATCGAAGGATGGAACCACTCATGAGGATTCATATCCGATACTGTTGAAAATGCCTAACACGTCATCACAGAACGTTGGTCTCAGTTTAGTTGAAAGTCTACAGAAGAGAAAGACAAGATCCTTAATGCATGCTTCGGATGAACTGTTACACCCAATCTTACCGTCGCATGAACAACTTCAAAGGAATTTAGGTAAACGGAAGGCTGGTCAGGAACGTTATTGCCTCTGCGGTACCCGGACGCCACCTGAGTTAGCAGTCGACGAGCAAGTGTGGATTCCACCAATACTGAATGATAAGGAGCCGTGCAAGTAGGTGTGGTAACTTCGAAGGCCAGAGAATTACCTTATGCAGTCAATACTAGGAAGTAGATAATAGAAGAAAACCAGCGCAACACCGGGATCGCGGAGGTTAACCTGAATCAAAGCGAACGAGGGTTTCCGGTGAGATCACAGATCCAGGGGAAAAGAAGACGTTGCGGAGTGGAACACTGTCCGGAGCGTCCAGTGACATCGATGTGGCTGACCAAGAAAAAAGGAAAGATAAAGTGGGATTAAGCAAGCAGAAGAACGGTGTGGATTTACGTGACGTAGTAAGCGGCTTATTTGTCGCAATCGCATGAGGCAAATGAATAAACGCCTATGCATCTTCGTCTATGCGTTGATTGGTTTCTATTTGCTAGCGCTGGAATGAGTTTATTTGATTGATTCATGGAAAGAATCTTATCAATGCAGAAACCTCGTATTATTGAATTGACTTAGTTATTTACATCGTGGCTTCTACAACCTAATCATGCTGCCTTTAGTGAGCATGCTTTGTTAAATTGACCGTTTGTCTCTGAAAAATCAGGTTACGTGACATTTAACTGCATTTGTTATCGATGACAAATTAGATCAAAAACGTTTAATAACAGGTGTCAATTGCAGCTTCGACTGCTCTTAACTAAAGATCAGATAAATTAAAAAGTGATTGTGTATTGCAGTTGTGAGGAAGTAGCCTTATTGAAGTACTGCTTAAAGAGGAGTAGAAAGGGAACAAATAGTTTGGGTAGAAATTCGTCACATATTTGCTCCCTCCTCAATACGCAGACCAAACGGCTTTTAATACCATAGGTTAATTGGTAGTTTAACTTTGGTAAGTTCGTCACATCGTGAGGTGCAGCGCTGTGCTCTGCACGACAGTAATGTGCAAGTCAGTGGATTGTGAGCGGCGCTATATCACATCTAGTAACTTGTACACGATGGTCGTTCCCTTCCCTGGTTCAGTGGTCTCAGCAACTGACTGACAACAGTCGACTTGCGGGTTCGAGTCCGTACCAGGGTCAATAGCCAATGGTCAGTGGCATATTAGGGATAAACTAGCCGGATGATCGGTTAGGGGTGAACAAACTAAAGGCAAAAATGGCAATAGGAATTGGTGAGCAACTGCAAATTGCAAACTTGTCGATTCCATCGTTCCCGTCCGTTTTATGTACTACCCGAGGATATCATCTGTGGTTTCCGGGCAAAAATGAAAGTGGGTTTGTTTGTTTGTTTTGTTTTGCTGCTGTTCGTACGGGTCATTTGGATTACGTGATATGATGTAGTACGGCAGTGCAGTATCGACAAATTCTATGAACACGGCTGACATGGGGGCTGAAATAACAGCTTCTGTGTGAGTATTCCACTCGTGACATACAAGCAGCGAGAAGTAGTTTCTTCGCCACTCCAAGCGGCAGTATTGATCAGTCAATTTGTGATGATGACCTATCAGTTGGCTGTTGTGACTCAGCTTCAATAGGTGATGGCAGGGGTAATGAGTGTTGTTAATATTTGGTAAACCATGATTGAATCACCATGTAAACGGCGATAACGTCCGCTTTAAATGCCAAACACTCTGAGGAGCTGTTCTTAGGACAAGTAGCGCAGCCTCTCGACATTTTTGCTCGCCCGACGTTGTGGAAGCTCCAAGACCGTGAGATCCCATTTTAGCCCTAAGTGCCATGCTTGACTTGTATATTCAACAAGTTGGCGTATACAACCGGGAAGTATTTAGCAGAAAATCGACGCTTCGAATTGCCCGAAAACTCTGCGTACACACCCCACGATTTGGATCCCTTTATGTGATACCCTTTCGAACTGCTCCGAATAGCCGAGACCTTCCTGGATTAACACAACGAGCCTTATGGAGAGAATAATGTTGCAGATCCTGGTCGCCCAGCTAATTTGTAAATAAAAGTAAACGTTTTATTTTATGATAGTGCGAGGTAAAGATCAATTGAGTTGTCTGATCCAATTTTACAAAGTGATCGTATAATATAATTACTTTTACGTGTTTTGTACAAAGGTTCCAAAATAGATTTTTTGAAGTAATTAGCAGTTCGAGAGTATTGCAGAGATTAAGTAATTGGGAATACTGAAAAAGATAGTTTAATGAAACGTTTAAGTACAGTAACCCGGCTGTACTTATGAACTATTGGTTATCCTAAATGGAGGACTCGAAATTAAGTCACATTTAAGGAAAGGCGATTTTGGACCGACTATCCATAAATCCTGTCAAGGTTGATTTTAAGCTGGGGCTCTGATCACTCGTCAAAGCTTGGTGTCATCGGCGTAGAGTAAATAGTTCGACGCAATTTAAATAACTAGGTGGATTTTGAAGACCAAAACCGAACCCTGTGACACTCCATATTCGAGGTAAATTGGGTCTGACATAGATTCACGTACTAATACCCATAGACGCCTGTGCGAGAGAAACATGCGGATCCACCCTAAAAGAAGGTCCCAACGCCACATCTTTAAATTTTCTCTAGAAGGATACCATGATTCAACCGATCGAATGCCTTATAGAAATCAAGGCAAGCACCAACAACTCTTGCACCAGCATCCACTGTTTTGGTCTAGCTCTCTCGTGCTAACAATAGATTGGTTATGCACGACCGATACTGGCGGAAGCCGTGTTTCTGCTGAGCAATGTAACCAAAACCGTCCAGATAAGACATGACTGCTTCGGAAATGATAGCCTCCATAAGTTTTGAAAGAACTGGCAGCAGAGTCACTGGGCGAGAATTAGCTTGGTCGAAACGGATACCGCTTTTGTAAATGCGAGTTACTTTTCCGTGTTTCAACATTGCGGAAATGTGCTGCTCGTCAAGGCAGTGCTGGAACAGCCACCGTAAAGATTCGGCCAAAGTAGTAGCCGCCGGAGCAAGCGACCTCGGGCGGATGTCGTCAATTCCTGGACAGGTGCGCAGGTGCACGGATAGCAACTTTCTTATCACGGTGTCTGTCGTAAAATTTATATGAGTGAGTCCCGGTGTGGGCACCATAGATTCCAAAGATTCAGGAGACCACGGGATGCAATGAAACATTGGTGCATTTGGTTGTTGCAGAACATTCAGCGCTTCTTTCACAGTCCGAGTTAGATCATCCGTCGTTTGAATAGGGATTCCACTTTTCACCATGCGGAAGCTGTTCACGTGCTTATACGTGCCTGCAGTTAATCATTTGGTTAAAGCGTGTTGATAAGCTACTTTGTCTTTGCGCACTACTTGGGTACATTGGTTACGATGGACAACATGGACCTTTCAGGTACTCGGAGTGGAATTGCTTTTGTGGGTAGACCAAACCGCATTGCGCATCACCACCAGTTTGCGTGTCCTATTCTTAAAAACGACGTCATGTTTCTCGAACTGATAATCTTAGTTTCCCATGCTCCAATAACCAGTGGGTTAAACTTACTGACGAAAACTCCTCAGGCAATATCGGATGCATCCTCGGTTAGGAAACGCCAGTCAATCCCTTCAACGAGTCGGGTTGATGTGTCGTAACTGGTTACGGTTGGCGCAGTTTGCGTTCGGTCCTCGGGATGCTCAGCCTAGCAAGTGTACATAAAATTTTTATGTCACCTGATCGCTGCGGCATAGAGAAGTATTGTTTATCACTCTCTCCATCATAAATTATTCATTAGTGAATATCCGGACAAAATTGAATGGATTGTTATTTCTCCTGAAGCTGGTGGGCGAAGTGAAGTGTCCATGAAGCGGAAAACCTGAGACAAGAACATGCAGTACTGCTTTGAATTGCTATCGTGATGTGGCCTGGGATTCTAGAGCATGTAACTTGAAATCACTGGCGACTAGATGAAATGCGCACCGCTGACGATTCCTGAAAGGATGAAACGCGCACAGCGCTTTCCGGGCGTGTGATGGCTGTCTGAGTGAGTCTAGATGTGACGAATTTCTACCTATACCTCTATTGAAGCATGTCATTTGGCACAGAAACAACCTATATCTAGGAAAGAATTTCAGCGTTTGGATTCAAGGCTTCACTATGAGCAAGCGAATATGTGAATTGGTTTTACTGCCTAGTAGATAGGGAACAAAAAACTAAATGCTCTTATGCCCAAGTGAGCCACCAGTATTTGCTACCTAGTTGCTGCTTTGTCTTGGAACCCACTGCACCAAGGAACGAGCTTATGTGACACCAAGAGAAGTTTGGGTTCTGAGGGATTGTTCCATGGTAGGTTACTAAAAGTTACACCACATGCGTCCATTAGTGTAACTATGTACTTAGAAAAAGTAGACAGGGCCTAAACTCCGTTGCAACATTGTGAAATAATCCCGGTAGACCATTACACTGACCTAGTGAATGACCATTCAGGAGGTTAGCGAAATTTAGCGCGGGTGTTATTCTCATGCTGAGTAATATGAGACGTGCTGAATATCTCATTCATTAAGAAATATAAGTGTGAAAGCCATCACCGACCCATTCTACTGACTGCTTTAGTTAGCTATTTTATGACTACTTTCATCTAGAAACAGCAAATTGTTTTTGAATCTGACTTTAAAGTCATGGTTAGTCACTTAAAAGTAGGAGCTTTTATTCATCCTTCATTTGCTTCCTCGTACTGAAGCTGTGACAGTTAACATTCAACGCACCAAATGTTTGCATCACCTACGCATGATGCTGTCACACAAAATGAGTAAGGTTCCGCGGCCCCAACATCTATATCAGGTCCTAAGTACTAACAGTAATCGTCAGCTTACTCTTCTGTAACTTGACAGCATCCCTTCATTCAGCGAAACAGTGATGTTTGCAGAGAGGGTAGACAGAACACAGAATGCCGGTGGTGGAGCGTTTCTGTCTGGCTCTCTCACATTCCTGCAGGCCACGACCGACTGATTCGTCCTAGTTTGCACTCATAGGGTAGAAATATACGAGCTGGACATGGAACTCGATGTATAACAGTTGGCTGCCATTACCATCAAAACAAGACCAGTGTGGTCCGCAGGTATTGCAGGAACAGCGGTTGAATGACGCACTCCAAGACCCGAAATGCAATTTCCAACTGCAGTGCTAAACACCTTTTGTGGAGCTTAAGGGCCCAGTGATCATGACAACATGCGTTAAGTTCTATTTCAAGCTCCGCTATCTCTACGGACGAGTAAAACCAGGACGAAATCGTAGGTCGATATCGGCAGTGATGTGAGTGAGTCACAAGAAAAACCTCCAATTGTGCGACCGTTCAAGTGATCGTATTGCAAGAGGCTAAATTCAAACTAAACTGATGCCACAATCGAGATTGGGTGTCACAAGTCAAGACACACCATGACTGCTCTAAAAAGAGAGAAGCAATGCCACATATGATTTATTCACAGAATACTCAGTAACTTATGATATAAAAGCCGAATAAAAACCAGACCCGAAAATGGCATAATGTACTGAAAAGATTCCATGGATAAAAGTATCGGTCGCATTACAACTACCGGTTATAAACTATTGTAACCTGTCCAAATTGCAAGGGTTACACTTGGCAACAAACATTGTGTTGCATGATCCGTAATGTCATCGTAAAAATTGTCATTCAACTTCAAGGTGAAAGTTTCCACTGCTTGGTTAACAAAGTTATCACTGTTTCAAGCGCAACTCAGCAACAGCAACAAGAATATAGAAGGATACGTATATTGCAAGAATGAGTTGGACTTTCAGACAAAGCTGAAACTCAACACCCATCTACAACTTTAACTGCAGAAGCCATGTATAATAGCGCAAAACAGAGTTAGACTGTGGATATATCAAATTTTGCTGTCGAGCTTGAGCATCCCCAACGCCCTCACACAGGCAATAGGAATCTCGAGCATACATTGTTTAGCCGTAATCACTTTTGTAAAAGCCAGACCGATTTTATTCAATTTTGTTAAGCGTTTACCATGCTTGCCACCAAATACGCCACACTGTTTCCAGAGCAGAAGTAGCACCGAACGTCAGAGCTGGAATCGGCGAAATGTAGAAAGGTCATGTTAATTAATCCATTGACGCCCCTTTATTTGGCTACCTGATTTTTGATTAAATAGATGCATTGAAATACAGTGAGCAATACGCAGATTTCACTTTAAGATGAAATAATGAATGTGTATTAGGTTAGACGACTGTTGGCTGCAGTTCCTTAGTGTTCTAATATTCGTAACTTCCAGCTCGCATGCGAAGATAATGGCACAGTGTGTTCGTCCTCCTTTAATTAGGTTAAAACTATCCATTGCATTCGTTTGGTGACAAACTTTCTCCCAAATTAGAACGAGTGTACTAGAGACGCAAATATTATTACATGAAACTGCGCAATGGCCGTGTTTGTAATTAGATGCAAGAAGAGCACTCGGTCCTCACTCATTTGTTTTCTCAACAGCAAGGCTCGCTTAATATGCACGAGGAGATGCAAATGGCGTTGCGAGGGGAACAACTTTTGCACATTTTCTAATGACCCACAGATTGTTCCACAGTGGGATGCTTGCTTTAGTGTCTAGCACCTAATTAACCGGAGCTTGAAATGTAACAGGTTCTTAGAAACTGACCTCATCATACGGAACGCGCAAATGATAAATATGATGAGGTAAAACTTAATGCTTGAATACGCGGACGTAAAGGAAGTAATAACTTTTTGTAAAGATCGACGCTATGCCTTCCGAGTTGTTGCTAACGTCCGTTTGCACGAAATACTGGGTACAAAAGGTGAACAAGTGGTGACCGACCAAGGTCTGTCCGTCACTGAGTCCGGTTACCAATTAGCACAACACCTCAGGTTCTTGACAATGGATGTCGCTAGAGTATTAGTGATTATGTGTCACCGAAGTGTTTGCCACTTCCACTGACCACTATGCCCCGATAAAGAGAGTGCTTTTTCAGGTCAAAGAACAACGCAGACCCCTTTATGTACACCTGGGTGCTTGTTGAGTTAACTTAACTAGCGCTTCTCGAGATTCGCTTCGTTTCATACTTTCGATTTGGTGGCGTAGCCACGCGAATTAAAATTTCGCTTGACTGCAGGAAAGGAATTCACGCTGTTCCAGGCGTTGCCTGCGGCTCTCAGTGGTATCGTGCTCAGCGCGTCAGTTGCGAGACACTGGGCTCTGCATTGTACCCTAGCTAAGGCTATCTCTAATTGATAAGTCAAAACCAGGATAAAAGCACGGTGGCGATGAGTCAGTGTCGGGGGGAGCAAAACCGAAATACTCCCAGTTCTACTTTATTGATTAGCTAACTGAGTACGGTCAATTCTTTTCGCCTCCCAGTCTTATTGCAGCAAGAAAGGATCGGCAGAAACCAAGTTCTTTATTGCACGCGACCGCAGTTAACCAACCCGTCACTCACACGCATATATATCTGCCAAGTTTCCGTCACACCATACAACATGTATGGAGTGTTGCACTTTGGAACATACGTGCGTCGTTCGCTTCCTACTTCAGAGACGCTTCGATGCCTGTCTGACCCAATATCGGCGCTTCAAAAGGTTATTCCGAAGCGCCTATATTTGTTCACTGCCACCATTCACTGCTGTACGATGGTGAAGTATGAGCTCAAGTTGCCCTTTTATGGTTGTTGTTGCTGTTGCTGTTGATGATGATGATGTGGAGAAAAACCAGTTGCATGTAGTTTAGTAATTAAAATGTTAAGCAAAAGTGTAATCCTTGGTTGCCAATTAACCGGTGTAAATTTAGCGCAAATCTGAATACTCTATCATGTCTAGGCGGCAAAGTCGACAGTAGGCAATTCGGGGAGAGTGAAAGAGAGCATAAATGACGGGATTGTCGTCACCTGAGACCTGAGCTATGTCAGCAGTGAAATAGGTGATAAAGATCTGTTATCTTTTATCCGATCGTGAATTCTTATCAAGAGACGTGCTTAAAGCGAAAATAATATGCTTTTGCTTAGTGTAGACCGGGAAAGCCCGACCTTCTAATGTGGGTCGAAAACTGTATAGCCAGGCAAGTTTCAAGTGGTTTTCTACCAAACGGGCTGTAGTGAGGTTCTCCTGCTTGCAGGCATTTATAGAAGAATCTGAAACGTTGCCATTGCCCAGCAACTTGTTGCTGGAGAACAGCTCCTACTGCAAGATCGGAAGTGTCAGTTGGAGGAGAAAAAGTAGAGGGTTCGGAGTGAGCGATGAGAGCTAGGTTGAAGAATGCATTCTTGAGCTCTGTGAAAGCTGTTTGTGTTTTACTGTGAAAATTAAATTTACCCTCGTTTCCTATGAATAGGGGGAATGAAGCTTCGATAGTAATTGACTAGACAACAAAACAGGCCCAGGTACTTAGGTGTATTCCGAGCTGGGAATTATTTGATGTCCACGATCTTGTCTGCAGTTACTTCGACACCAATTGATGAGACAAGGGGGCTGAGGAATTCTATGATAGACCTAGTCGGGTTAACAGTGAACTCGTATTGGGTTAAAAGCTAATAGAGTAATTGAAGTTGAGCTGGGTGCTCTTGAGCTATCTACAATAACATCGTCGAGAAAAGGGTAAGATAAGTCTACGCCACCAGTGATGTAGGCGAAGCGTTGAATTACTGTGCAGAGCTGCAAAATCCGAAAAGTATTCTTAAGTCTCGAACAGCTTGAAGGGATCGACAACGGCTGTTTTAGGTATGTCTTGTTCCTAGACAGGTATCTGGTGGTAGGTACGAACAAGTTTGATCTTGCAAAAACCTGCTTAACTGTAAGGCACGAAGTAAGGTCCTGCATTTGGGGCCTAGTGTACATGTCGGGGACAGAAATCTGAGTAGTGCCCAGTATCTCACCGCAGGGACACTAGTCGCTGTATGTATTTTGGAAATCTGGAGTAGAAACAACCAAGGGCCGTCAGAAGAACAGATTATTCTAAGCTTCAAAAGGTTCCCGAACGACGCCCTATGTTGCTTCATTTTTTCCAACAGAAGTCTGTATAGGCTTGATTAGACGATCATTTGATAATTGTACTCCGCTAGGGCTTTCAGTCGCAAGTAATATTGTACATCGAACAAGCACTTGAGTTTTTTTGCCATTCGCGTTGGCGTCTAGAGTGCAGCGGTCGCGATTTAGCCAATGTTTTCTGACCTGAACAGCGCGCTCCTCTTATGCTATGAGCATATGCTGAAGTTATTAGTAGAATGGTTTGAATTCCCATGTAAGAAACTAACATGTTTGTTCCAAATTCTGTACACCTACAAGGACTGGTCCAAAGAGCTAATCATGGCATCGAACATCAAATGATGGCGTTGAGAAGACAAATTAAGAAATGGGACAGGTTGACGCAGCTTACTAAAATCGGATATTACGCTAGAAAATTGCAAGAAAATCTCAATGGCGGATAGTAAGAGCGTTGTAGAATAAGGTGTTACTACTGTTGGTGAGTAAAGAATGAAAACAAACGGAGAACGTGCAGGATGATCAATCGCCGTATATTATCTCCGCTAGCATGCACTATATAGTCGCTCTGTCTCATGGTGAATAAAATGGTACTTGCAGACCGTCTAATTATCAGCCTATCGGAGTGGCCGGGGCGACCTTGAGGGCCATAACAACCGGTGCAGGGGAAATTTTAATTAGAAAACACCGAAGAATTACGTTTTCAGTGGAGCAGCTTACTGCAGTACTTCAACATAAACAGAATCAATTTAAAGATAGCCGGTCGCGGTTGATCGAGAGCAGTTTTCACGTCTTGCGGGGTAAACAAGACCAGGGATAAAAAGCGGCAGGCTTCCGTGGATCCAGTTTTAAATTGCATTAGAGTATTTCAGTATAACCCTGATACAGTTACCTTCGAATTTCAATTCAGAAGATACAAACATATCTTCCGCTCGGAATTCCCTGGTGCTGCTAACATATAAAATGCTGGATGCTTTTGCAAAAGCTGGGCACCACAAGAAACGAAAAGTCTCTCAATTTTATTTTGTCAAAAAGCCCCAGCCTTTCCAAATTCGATGAAATTGTACACTTGCTAAATAATGCTTATGATAAACTTTTCTTTAATTAGCCACCGTTACAGTTCCACCTGCTTAACCGTACTTCAGATAATTTCATTTCTCTCGCTAGTAACGTAAACCTATCTAGAATGATTTCAGTAAAGCTTTCGACAAAGTGAACCATGAGGTCCCGCTACACAAGTGGAGGATTTGTGGTGTTGGTGGCACTCTGTACTAGTGGATAAGTGACGTGCTTATTGGGTGAAGATGGCACATTCAGGTGGATGATCACTTATGAGAACGGTATCCAAAGGCACAGCACTGGGGCCCATTTTATTCCTGATCCACATTAATGAAGTACCTCTAGTTCTTTGGTCGCCCTGCGCATATTTGTGGATGAGCTGAAGATATGGAGGATCATTGATTCTCACGGCGACTGGGACGTTCTTCAGCAGGAGATCGATCGCATTTCCCGGTGGTCTGACCTACCCGTCAACCAGGTCAAGTCCTCGTTTATGAGCCTGGGGAGGGTTCGTAATGGGCGTGTGTACACTCTACCTGACAACCCACAGCATCTCACCAGTTCCGTAAAGGATCTAGGCGTACTTTCATGCTGTGATCTGAAGCTTGTGGACAACGCAAACACACTGTAGGCAAACGGACTACCTCTGCTTTGGGCACTTCGAAGCAGCTTCTGCGCTTGGACTAAAAAGATTGCCACCCGTCTTTTCTCTTCCATAAAAAGAGCGGTGCTTGAGTACGGCTCACCTGGCTATTCTCCGATCACAATAGGTGACAGGCAGAGAATGGAACGAGTCCAGCATGTGGATACACGGCTTATCCCCAGTTTATGGGGTTATATCGCAAGAAGACGATGCAGGAGACTAGGGTTTTATACCCTGTCATATCGTCATCTTCGAATTGATCTCATGGTGACGCACCGGATACTGCACCAGGGTCACTTCCTCATGTTGAGGCGGCTGCGTCACCTTCGTGCACCAAGCAACACATGCGGACACTGGTACAAATTGGGGATACTGCACATGAAGCACATCGCTCACCCTCTATGCTTCGAGCGTCGAGTAGTGAACTATTGGAACGAATTACCGGAGATGCTAGTCGGGGCGAAACCGGTGTCGGAATTTAAGAAATTCCTCGACACCCACTTCGTGGCCTACAGGTATAGGGAACACATCACACTCGGATAACTTGTAGGGAAGCTGCAATGTGCTGCCACTGCGCAGGAATCAGGGACATGTGTCCGCGCATGTGCTATTCAATAGTTCAATAGTGTATGATGGGATAAAAAGCATTGGCTTTACAAGACCCATAAGATGGTAAATGCAAAATAGATAAAAATCATTAGATTCCGACATGGAACTGAAATGCCAATAGTCTAAACCTAGTACATCACACCACAATGTGTTGTTTGTCACTCAGATGAATGTCTAACAATTGTTTGAAGGCTGTAATGTTCGGAGCGTTTACCACATGCGTTGGCAAGTCATTCCATTGTGAACAGATTCTAAGAGAGTAAAAATAGTTTCTACAGTCTAATCGGGAATGTTGGACTATCAGCTTGAGGTTATGACCTCTCGATCGCTTATATGAGGCTAGGGTGAGCAGCGATTTGCACGGGTGATCGCTTTCCGTTAATATCCGGTAAGCGAGAATGAGATCTCCGCGTAGTCGTCGGTATTCGGAGGAAAACAGTCCGATTAAACTGAGACGCACTTCATAATTGAGACCATATAATCCGCGTGTAGCCTTGGTAGCTCTTCGTTGGGGTTGCTCTAAGAGATGAATGTCCCGTTTTAACCATGGACACCAAGTCTGGACGGCATATTCGACGTGGGGACGGATATAGGAGATGACAAGCATGGGTACCAACCGTCGTTCAAAAACACCAAAAGCTCGCCTCAGAAGTCTCAGTTTCATGTTCGCCACGTTCGCTGCTTCGGAAAATTGGAGCGAATTCCCCAGACTTTCTTGCACCATGATACCTAAGTCTTTTTCTGTGGTCACCCGCCGTAAAACGTACTGCCCCAAGAGGTACGTGTTGGCAAGATTGCTGCTGAATGACAGTGGGTGACACTTGGCAAGATTCAGGGGGAGGTGATTTATATCTGCCCATTTGTTGATTATATCCAAATCATTCTAGAGGAGGGCACAGTCTGATGTTGAGCGAATAACTCTCCAGATTTTTGCGTCATCTGCAAAAATTTGCATCGAGGATTGAATATTATCCGGGAGGTCGTTAAGGTAGACCAGAAAAAGGAGGGGACCAAGGACGGATCCTTGAGGAACACCACTGGAGATGCAGAGGGTTTCCGAGAGGGCATCGGCGACTCTGACCTTGATCGTTCTGTCATGCAAATATGCTGATAGCCAGGTGAGTAGGGAACCATGGATACCGTAGGCACGAAGCTTATGAGGCAGAGCTAAGTGATTGACTCTGTCGAATGCCTTCGAAAAGTCTAGGTAAATCACATCAAGAGGGATCCTTCATCAAGCGCTTTGGTCCATGAATCCCGAGCAAGAAGCATATTTGTGAGGCAAGATCGTTTGCGCCTAAAGCCGTGTTGGAGGTGAGAAATTAGCTTCAGATTCTCAAAATATCGTGTAATTTCATCTGCAACTAACGATTCCATTACTTTTAATAAAACAGGGAGGAGAGTAATGGGTCGGTAGTTGGCAGGATCCGATCGCCTACCTCCTTTGTATATCGGAGTGACTATCCCGCTTTTCCACTCAGACGGAAGTGTTTGGGAATTGCGTAGACTTTGGGAAAAGCTTGCGAGGTGTGCTGCTATGGTGGGAGCAAGAGTTTTAAGAACTTTGGGTCTGATCTTGTCGACTCCCGGAGCGCTATTTTCTCTTAGAGACCGTAATTTGCTAGCGACAGCTGCTGAGGTATAAGTGACAGTTGATATGCAGAGCACGTTGGGTGAATGCTGGTTTGGCAAAGGTTTTATGGCGTTTGCAGTCACTGTGCCAAACTGCAGAAGTAATGCGTTTGCAGCATCCACAGCAATAGTCGTTAGGCCACCATCTGTCTTGAGTGGTGGTATTCCTGTTTTAACTTTCCTTCTGCTGTTCACAAACCTGTACAGCAGTTTTGTATTGTTCATGAATTTAAGTACCATGTTTTTTTGCCATTCGCAATTATCAGCTCTAATCAGTGATGTGCAATAGTTCCTCATTATTTTGTAATTCTCCCAGGTGGCGTCGCAATTGTTCAGCGCGTAATGTCTCCAGATCTCTTCTCTGGTGCTAATCCATTTACGCGTTCTGCTTCAGAGCCAGGTGTTGGTCCGCCGCGGCACTCGTAATGGTATGACTTTTGAGGCTGCTTGCGTGACACAGCTAATTTTGTCTTTTAGTTCGGTCCACGCGTCGTCTGCCGTGCTCTGTAGATTGAGGTCCCAGTTGACGGTTGTCGCTAGGCTGTGAAGCACGGAATTGTTGGTTATAGTTCGTCGGTTTTCATGTCTGATTTCAGTAGTATGGTTGTACACGAACGGCTTATCCTGAGAGTTGTTACTGGTGGACATTTGTCTAGGTTGACTACTCATCTTGTCCCTTGTGCAGGGAGAGCCTGCGTTGCTACATGGCTGCATACGCGGAACGCCGTTTGTTGTGCTGTTTGTGGGGGTCAAATGTTGCTGTCCAACCCGTGACAGGGTTCAGCGTGCAGTTTGTGCATAGCTGTTTAAGCCTTGAGACACTTCACAAAACTTGGGAGGTCGTTCGACAGGCCTATCTTCGCTGGCGTCCATCAGCAATGGTGTGCTATTTTTGCCGTACTGTGTGGCTTCTTTACTAAATGGATCTCATCTTTTGACAGGTCCGGGATTCGGGCTACTTTATACACTAATCTTCGACTCAAGTTCAGTGGGCCTTTTTACCAAGCTAGCGGTCAATTCCTTTGGATCTGTGACCGTTAGGGCTAAAGTTTCACATTTCGCCATAAGCGCTTGAATGACCCTAACCAACGGTTTGGTTGAACATGCGTCACACACACACAAGCCGTCGATCGACATACAGTGTGTTGTAGCCTCATCGAAGGAATTGGAACAAAGCGAGCATTTGGTGACCGACGTGTCTGGACCACTATTGACCTTGGCGTTGTTGTTCATTGGCGTAGCTGAGACACTGCGTCGGCCCATCATGTGCGCACGAGGAACAGTTGGCATTGAAATATCACAAAGGCTTTGCGTGGCAAAACGCGCTAAGGGATTTACAGCGGTAATTGCGTGATCACAAAATAGCCTCTATTTGTGGTATCTAGAGGTGCACTACAATAAGCAAGGTGTTGTCTGGTAGCCTTAAAAAAGCTCCGTCGAATGGTATCCCAATGTAGTGGGAAAAATAAAAAAAACAACGCAGTTTCACAAGCAGGTCTTAACGAATGATCTGTCAAAGACGGTGTTCAGGATTTACCAGTGTGTCGTTAGTAGTACTGCAGAAAGACTGAATCCGTTGGATAGATCTTGACGATCCGAGACGATTGAGTGTACTTCCGAAGATGTGGCACAAAATGAAAGGCGAATAGAGAGAAGTAACACAATTATCCAGGAGCGCGCGTCACGCGGTCACACGGTCACACCTACGAGGAAGCAACACCGGATTTTATCTTTTCACTCTCTATTCTCAGTATTCAGTATTCAACTGTCATTGCAAGAGATTCAAATTGAAGAAGATGATGGAAGATTAGTTTAAAGCATTGATTTTCGTTTGTGGTCATCAATGGTTAGATAATAATGAACTACGCATGCAATTATGTAACAAGATTGAGCAGGGTCTGTCTATGAATCTCATGGCTATCACTTCTGAATGCCAGTGACTCCTCAGTATGAAACAAAACACAACTTGATTGCTCAAGACCACAACCCATGCCGCCTAGTGGAGCTGGCAATGTTAAATCAGCAAGAAAGTTCAAGGAACCTTCCGAAGCATGTGAAGTATAGTAGACCACTCTCCGCGCGGTAAACATGTGGTAAACGGCAGTTCGTCAGACTCCGGCCTTTTCAAAATTATCTCTAGTTGAAATGCCACAGACGGATCCCCAAAGATGTTTATTGCCACCTTCCTGCTTTCAAGCGTGACTTTTCCACCAGCTATGGCAAAATGTTTATACCAAACTTATCACCATATTAAGTAGCTCATTGTTATCCTGTTTTTGCTACTTTCTATGCGAGTGGGGCACAGTGCAGAAAGTTCATTACAGTAGTTTTAAGTCAATTTCCTGTGCGCCTCCAAGTTGACACGGCCTCTGATATCATGGTCATTTATGAGAAATTTTGGAAGGAGATTAGTAGGCCATCTACGCAGCAAACAAAGCGCTTTGCTCCCAGTGCTTCAGGAGGATTGTTGAACCTATTTGGTGAAAATGCTTGTACCGTTGCCTTCGAACACATTCAATCTGAAGGGACTTGCTATTCAACGAACACACTAACCAGGACTAAGTTGGATTCGATCGGATTGATAGTATGAAGCTGCTTGGTGTCTCTTTGAACGCCGTGTGCAAGAAAATAAGCAGTGAAGTTGTACATTGGGCGCAGTCTCTACAGATGAGTTATTCACTAGTGTTCAAGGTCGGCCTGGGCCTGTGCACGAAAACCAAGGTTAGTTTATCCCTGATGGTAGACCCGGAGCCAAACTTCCGACCAAAGCAGCCTGTTCGCTATGCTGTTGTTTCAGTCGATGACAAGGAACTGAACAGTCTATAAATCAACCGGCGTTATCAAGCAGGTCAATTACTCCTCATGGGGAGCCATAATCGTGATTGACTAGAAGCCAAATGGGAATGTTCGCCTCTGCAAACTTTTCTACAGGCACGAATGCTGCATTAGACCACCAATACCCACTACGTCGTCCTGAAACCTCTGTAATATTCAATTGCGACAACTGTTTGCCAAACTTACTAGTCAGACGCATGCTACCAGCTTGAAAGCTCAAAAGAATCGCGGGAGCTGCTAACAACAAACATCCATGGTTACATCAGCACGTGCTAATGTTACTCAGACTACCATGCACACACCCGCGTGATCGATCGGACAAAATTCTTACATTGGTCGATACCGGCTGGCCTTTTATTCTTGCTCTGAATGGCTTGTTTTCCGTTTACGCTTTCCGCATTCGATGTACTCGTCACTAAGCAAATAACACATTCGCCTTTCTGGTTAGGTGTCTTCTCTCTCCGAGTTTAGGACTACGGGTCCAACGAGGAAATAGGAATACTTGTGTGATACGTATCAGGATGGGCACGAGCCGTAAAACCCTCTGGCTTTACTGTCAATTCTGTGGCCAGATAGTTCCGACAAACCCACCTTAAAATTGTGGGTTCAGTGGAAAAGGTCTTTCCAACATCAGATAACTCTTTTTCCCGTGTTGAACCCTTCTAATGAGTTGCCCGATACCCACCGGATAATCTTATTTCGTCAGACACTTGGTTCAGAAGGACAACGGCATTTTGACGCTACGAATTGAATAGCTAACAGGAGTATCGTACACGTGATTCGGTGTACCGAGGAGCTACGGGGAATTCAGCAAAGTGTATTTTCTGCCAGTTACCGACTCTTCAAATTGCAGCAGCAACGCGGAGAAAGCGTCAATGACTTCGTTGCGCGCATTCACCAAGCGACACCAAAATGCCGGTATAATACAATTCCGTCAACGCATGTCGAAGAAGTCATGAAAATTCTGTGTCTTATCGGTGGAGTTATAGATTATGGCTCGAGAGAGAAGTTACTAACCCAAGAGGAAGAAACTCTTTTATGGGAAACCGTTGGCAACCTCTAGGTCACAGAGAAAATCTGAAAACTCAGTTGTACACCTTCGACCCTATTCAGCCTGTAGAGCGCGTAAATAAACTGACTCCACGTTTTTCCCCGAAAACAGGTTACGAACATTCGTCTGTTACCGATGCGGCGACCAACACACCTCCCCTACCCATTGTCCTCACATTCGCACAAAGTGCATGTATTGCGGAAAAATTTACCACGGTAAGTGTACGCCGTTCTCCACGGTCGCAAGCTTCGTTTAAATCACTGAACCAGGACTATGGTGAGTGTCTTGATGCCCAGTTAAATTTTATGAACCATATACTTGCAAATTGCTCCAGTATGACGAGAGTATCTCCATATAGGGTTACGCCTCATATTAATGGTGAACCAGTTTTATTTGACTTAGACACCTGTTCCGCTGTGACAGATTAGCAGAAACGCGCTCTCATCATTGCCTAAGCTGGAACGGACTGATACCGTTTTCAAAGCCTATACAGGAGAAGTGCTTGACCTACTTGGAAAGTGTAAGGTACTAGTTAAACACCAGGGTAGACCACACAATCTAATACTTCATGTTGCGCCTCATACTCCAGTCAATCTACTGGGTCGGGACTGGATAAAACAATTGACAGAAATATTATATATCATCCATGCCGTGGGAGAGGACACAGTGGACACGGTTCTTAAGCGATATCCAGAGGTGTTCAGAGAAAATCAGTAGGGAAAACTGAACAGTTTTAATGCAAAGATTCAAATGGCGGACTCTAGTACGCCGAAATTCTTTAAGGCCAGAATGCTGCCTTACTCCTTACTGCCCAAGGTGGAGGAAGAGTTAAAAAGTATCCAGCGAGAATATACACCTGTACCAGCTCAGCAAGCTGAATAGGCGGCACCGATAGTCCCGGTGCATAAACTCGACCAAAGCGTACGGATTCGTGGCGATTAAAACTAACCATAAATATTGGTACAATCATAGACCGGTACCCACTATCAAAAACCGAGGATTTAAATGCCACTTTATCGGGCGGGGTCAAGTTTACTAAACAGGATTTGAGCCATGCTTACTCCCATGTGGAATTAGATAAGGCCTCTCGTTACCTTACTTCGGTCAGTACACATTTTGTCTTATTTCAATACACCAGACTTCATTTCGGGATTAATTCAGCCTCGGCTATCTTCCAGAGAGTAATTGACAACATCGTCCGTGTTATACCGAACACTTGTGCGTACCTTGATGGTCTGCTAATTACGCGTCGCACAGAAGAGGAACATCGCACGTTGGACCATATGTTACATAGACTACCTGAACATGGCTTACGTTTGAAACGCTCCAAATGTGCTTTTATGTTTGATTCCGTTGACCACCTTGTTTATCGGTTGGATAAAGATGGTTCATTTACACGAAAAGAAAATTACAACCCATTACTTCTGCACCTCCACGTTACGAAGCACAGCTGTGTTCATTCGTTGGGATGTTATCGCACTATCGTCGGTTCCTACCCAATCTTGCTTCCGTTATAGCACCACTTTACGATTTGCTAAAGAAAGACTCCAAATGATCATGGGAAGAGAGAGAGGAATAAGCATTTGAGAAATCGAAACTTCTACTTGTTTATTCACCAGTGTTAGTACATTACGATCCAAACAACCCTATCGTCCTACAGTGTGATGCCTCAGCTTTTGGAGGGAGGGCAGACCTAGGGCATAAGATACATGACGGAACCACTCGTCCTATTGCTTTCGCGTCTCGCCCATTAGAGGCTGCTGAAAAGAATTAAGCAAAACTGGACAAAGAAGCGCCGGCAGTGATTTTCGGGGTCAAACGCTTCCACCAATATTTGTGAGGCAATCGGTTCGAGATACAGACTGATCATAAACCGTTAGTCTCGATTCTCTAGGAGGGAAGAGGCATGGATCAATTAAATGTACGCCGATAGGTACGTTGGACACTTCTACTTTCTGCCTACAATTATTAAATCAGATACGTCACTGGTTAACACAAGGATGTCGATGACGATCTCAGTAGACTGCCACAGGTTGTTCAACAGGATAAACAAAGTATAGCACCATGCGAGTTTGTTCGATTGTTGCAACATATAAACACGACCCCCATATCCAGTGGTATGGTCAGGAAAGGTACCGAGCGCCATCTGGTCCTATCAAAAGTGAAAAATATGATGTTGCGGGGTTGGGGGCCGCGTTCCTATGACCTTCTGCGTTCACTGTACAACAGCCGAATTGAGCTAAGCCTACACGAAGGATTACTTTGCGGGGATCTCGTACCATTATTCCATCGGAACTCAAATAGTTGTACTAAGAGATTTACACAATGCTCATCCAGAGATCGTCCGCATGAAATCTCTGGCCAGATCATACTGCTGGTGGCCAGCGATCAATAAAGATATGGAAGCGATTCTGAATACTTGAGCTACATGCTAGAAGTATCAAAAAGACAAACCAACTGGCCCCATTCATCCTTGGGATTTGCCCGACAGTCCATGGTAACTTGTCCACTCTGACTATTTCGGTCCGATTGAAGGAAAATGTTGCTCCTCCTAGTGGATGCGTACTCCAAGTAGATAGATGTACATGTCGCCACCAACGCCACCATGGTAACTACAATCAATAAGTTACGTCGTATTTTATCCACGCACGGTATACCGAAAAGTTGGTCACAGGTAACGGTCCGCAATTCACCAATGCAGCGTTCAAACAATACTTGCAAAGTAATGGTAGCCAACCCATGACTTCCACCCAGCGTCAAACGGCTTAGCGGAAAGAGAGGTACAAACTGTGAAAGCAAGTCTCCTGAAGCAAGGTCATGGCTCCTTACGCACTAAACTTGACAGGTTTTTATTCGCATATCGTACCACACCACTGGAATCCAACGGAGAAAGCCCGGGAAGGCTATGTTTGGGTGTCGACTACGTAGGAAGTTAGACTTACTATTCCCAGATCCCCTTCAGGCCAGACGTTGCCAGCAACAGCGCATGCATGACAGTGGACGACCACCAGATAAACCCCAAGTTTGGCATCAAGCAATCGATCAAATCAATCAATGGAAAAAATAACTGAAGCGCTTGTTAAATTAACTCCCTTTGAAAAGATATAAATTTCTAAAGAACGCGCTGGTTTTCATTTTTGAAACATTGGCAAAGATGATACAACTAGCCAAGCCGTCCCATAGTTGCAAATCGGATATTCATATATATTTGGAAGAAAGCTGCGATTTTTTGATATTACTGTTAACGTACTAAGCCAGCGCGCTTTTCTTGTCTTCAACCTATTCGTAAATAAATAAATAAATAAATAAGTAAACTTTTTATTCCTCTATACTGGGAGGCACAGACCAATTGAGTGGTCTTATCGACATGTACAACGTGATCGCATAATACCGTTAAGTTTATGCGTTTTGTTTAATGGTTCCCATATGGATTATTGAAGTGATTAGCAGTTCGAAAGTAGTAGAGATGTAAAGAAACTGGGAACAATAATAAATGTAGATTTCACGGAAATTTCAATTTAAGTAATACGGTTATCCTTGGAACTGTTCCCAGGGAACTTGCATCCATGCAGATTATACCCACGATGGGTTTCACCCGCACTACCATGCTCCAAATGGCTCTGTGCCGGTGTGGCAAAGTAGTAAATAGGCCATCAGACTCTGTACCATATGTGATTTTAAGGGCTGTTTTATGCAAGCATTATGGGCGATGAAGCCTCCGCCCGTTCCGTCATGCGGATCAATCACGTGTCGCACATTTTTTAGTTTAAGCCAGCGAGTCACTAGTCATATGATTTGTATGGGTATAATTATTAGTTTGGACTCTGTAATCCGTCACCACAAGAGATCAGCCCAGTCATGAACAACAATGAAACAAAGAACAAGATAAAGTATGGGGAATTAAAAGACAAAATAAAGAATACAAACGCTTGCCGGTAGGCCAATCACAATTTGATGGAAAATCTTGGCGAGTGACGACGATGGTACAGTAACATCAGCTTGAAAGGCGTAGTGTATCTACGAACAAGTGCGTCAAAGGAGAAAATAGAATTAGTTAGACAGATTGACAGGAGTAAGGTCGCTTATAAATGCATACTCAAGGAGTTAACAATATGTAGGTAAACTTTTAATATTGAAACGAATTGGGGATAAGGCTACTTTCAAATGTATCCAGGACCATTCTCATACAAATCATTTAAAGTCACCATTTGGCTAAGTGTTTGCCAGATATTGGAAACAGTCAGGTGAATATTAATCATGCGTCTGAATTGCGGATAGGCAGTGCAGCGTCAAATACCCGATGGAAGTTTGTTCCATATTAACGCATATTTTACGGAGACAAAATTTGAGTGGAGTTTGGTACGGGACTTTTGTATTTGCAATGGGCGCTCGCTGTTTATTAGTTCACAGCGCATACGCGTCTAAAACTCGAGTTTTGGCTGACCAGTGAAGGTTAATCCGAATAGCAAGCGGTATAGAAGGCACAGATTAAGTTTGAGTCTGCGTAGCCATAGCTGCTCCAGTTTTAGAGCCTCTCAACGATCACGGTATTTGAGAGTACTAAGCATGCTCAAAAACCTCTTTGTGAATGATTGTTGGATGTATACTAGTGTTATGTTGTCCACTTTTTTCAGCTTCATATGCACTGTCGTACGGTACTCAAGCTTCAGCCTAACACATATTTTAAAGGCTTGAAGCCTGGAATCCCTCAAGATAAGATTTAGAATTATGTAGGTGATCACTTTTCTGGCAGAATCCTGCAAGCAAATAACAAGCTCTAAAAATTTAAACGAGGAAGAATATCTTAGGCCAAGGTCTCGCATTGCGCCACACACAGGAATAGGAGCATCGTTTAATGTAAGGATGTTCAGAGAAGGGCCACAGCGTTGGTACAATAGATTACTCTTGTCAGTGGAAAGTGTAACTTACAGGAGTTACTCCAGTGCTCCAGTGCTGACTATTCAGACTGAATACAGGCTAAATTAGGACTATGTTGCCAAGGGGCGGAACAAAACACAATGCTAACATCATCAGCGAAAATGAATGGCTTCCTGTACCAGATTGCATCAAGGAAATCGTTGAAATAGATTAGAGAAAAAGCGGGTCTAGTATGCTAGCTTGAATCATTCCACTAGAGTTTGTAGTGGCTTCAGATGTATAGTTACCGATTTTGACTACTTGCTTTCTACCCCCGAGATAGGAAGACAACCACTCTAGAAGCAAATTTGTTATACCTTAGGACATAAGCTTCCGCAACAATAAATTTTGTGGGACACCGTCAAAAGCCTTTTGGATGTCAAGAAATATTTCGATGATAGCACTTCCGGCGTCCCTTGCTCTAGTCACATAAGCAATCTAATCTGACTGACAGGTAGTAGTTGAGCTACCGTTCAAAAAACCGTGCTGATATTTACTGAGAAGACTCACTAACTCAAATATTCTGTTATGCGTTCTTTAACTAACCTTGCCATGATTCTGAAGTTACTAGATGTGTGCTGGATTGGGCAGTAATTTTTTACACTTTGCATAGATCCGCATTTGTGTCCTGGTATTGTAGTTGATTGTTTCAAATGCATAGGATACTCCCCATTGAGCATGGAAAGTGGAAATACATAAAGCAACATCTGGATGTCTGGACCTCCGTGATTGACTAGAATTGACGGGATGTTGTCAGGGCCTGTTGAGCATGATGGCCGAACTAATCTGAGTTGTCGACATATGTCCCTAATTGTGAATCCAACAGTTTGGAGTGTATTACTGCCTCTGTGTATCAGGTTGAGTTGAGGATCTTCTTTCTCAATAGTGTCATAAGTAAACAAAAAGCAGACACTGAAAATCAAACATGATTGCGCGATCGATTATGGCAGTTACATCATGGATCACAATTGAGTTTATACAACTTGATTATTTATTCTGTATAATGTTCAAACGTTTTGAAATGCAGCCTACTACGTTGGTGCAATCAGTACCATGACCATCTCTGAGCATAGCATTATTGTGATCTTGATATAACGCCGTAAGCATTCTGGTGTGGAGCATCAGCAGAGTAAAATCGTTAGTTTTCCAACTTTCTCTATATTTAATAACGTTTAGTGGACACATTTTTCGAGATGCCTTCAGGTGCAGCAGTCCTTTTCAACTTCTTATTGCGTTCTGGAGCCACAATTTCAACACAAAGCTGAATACGGTGGTAGAACTCACCACAAGCAATTTGTACTTGCTGTGCTAAGAAGAATGGATCCCAATTTGAAGACCTTATCCGACAAAAGTGAACAATTTACAAAGGAGACTAGACGGTAATTGATCACTGATTCTATCGGTTTAGAAAAAATTTGGAAAGAACAACCAACGATGTTATGATCACTACCCGGCAATCTGTCAATGATGGATGTGGACATATGCGAACATCGCATAGTAAATATTTGATGAAGTATGTCACGAAACCGCGTAGGCTCTTTGACATGCTGTACCCATCCCAGTCGACCACGTGTAGACATAAAAGCTTTGTGTTTTCGTAGTATATTGTTAAGGGATCATGAAACTTCGGGCATAGTAGAATCCCCAGCGATATTTTTATCAGTGTATGGGAGGTCGGCAATAAAAGCGAAAGTGTCTATCAAGTCATCGGTTATGGTGAGTGCAAAGGACGGGGGTCTGTAAATGCAACCTACTAAAATATTTGTTGGATTAATAGCGATGGTAACCCACACCGAATAAGGAAGATCCCTTACGAGTGGTTCATTCAGAGGAATAACCAAGTATTTGTCTTTGACGTACAATATACAGCCACTACCTCAACCAAAGCGGTCATTAAGAAAGATGTTGTAACCCAGTATCCAGAACAATGTGTCTGGCATCTCCGCTGAACACAGTGTTTATGTTATTACTATTTCAGATAGAAGGCGAAGAATATTACACAGGAAGTGAATTTTATTTAACAAGGAATGAGAATTAATTAAAAGTAAGTGTAGTGTCTTGTTATCCATTGGGTTGTCTACAGGAATCCAGGTACAGGACCCCAACGAGGTGGTATTTGGAGGGAGTGAGCTGGTAGTGGTGGATACGGAGGACATATAATTTGCGAAATTAGTGTCATTTGTGGGTATGGCGGGCAAAACACCGGTTGACCCCAAACGACGTTGAAAGGTCGAAATACTTGGAAAATTTTGACCCACTGTGAGATTGCAGTTTGCTGGCTGTTGCATATTACCTGCCTGCTAAGGTTATTTACATGTTAAATTAGTTTGCGAGGATTTTGCTTGTGGCAATTTCACTCATATAGGTGAATTTCACTAGCAAGGGGCTCACAGCTTATGGAGCGCACTGGTTGCATATTCAAATGCTGTATGGTTGGTGATATGCCGATTTTCTGCGGGTTTCCACTGGTTACAGAGTTTGGTGGAACGTTTAAGATATTTATGTTTTATTGGGCTTAGGAGCACCCGTATAGATGGCACGTGAGGTTTTGCTACCAGCATTCGTTACAACAAGGATGTTCCGCAGTTTTAGAGGTTTCACAGCGTTTTGGAGAGAAGGTTTTCAGTTTCACCTGGTTGGTGAACGACGAAGAGTGAGTAGAAATAGTCGTTTGCGCAATGAAACTTTCTTGTATGTTCGGGGACGAGTAGCACAGTAATGCTGGGCTAACACGACACTGAGTGGAGTCAGAAGCGATAATTTTACGACAGTTGCTATTGGATTTCAACGTTAGAGCTGATTCATTGGTCAAAGTGTCATCTACGTCAACCAGGTGGGGATGTTCCTGAGTTTCCGAGGATAACGGAACCAATTGATCACAAACTGTTTGTCGGAAATAGGAATTCTGCACTCCCATTGTAGTGCTGTTGAATCTGGTTTGAGTACTATGGATGTGTAATCATTCCGAAGGGATAGTAATCTTTTACTACAAACGATTTTTTCATCAAGCGTTTCGTTTGAAGATCTAAAAATTATAGGACAGACCTTCTTCGAAGACTTCTCTCGCAGCCTCACGCAGGAAAACTGCAGTCTTTTAATATGACAATCTTTGGCCACTACAGAGCAGATAACCTTAAGGGATAACTTTACTGGTAAATTAAATGCTATTACATTTTTGGAGCGTTTAATGCGCTCATGAACTCCAAATGCATCATGTTGTATTAAATTCCTAACGGATCGAAAGTTTTCCATTATTGCCATATGTGGAGTTAAAAAGATACTAGGGAGAGTTAAATTGCTCTAGGACTTGGTTCAGAGATTCAGACTTTTCCTTCAAGTCCTTCAGCTGTAGTTCAAGCGCAGCAATCGTTTGAATCGACTTAGAGGGCGCTTCTGCATTAACTGCGCTGTGCTCTACCAGAGAAACCTTACGAGAACTCTCATTAGATTGCTTTTTACTCTTACGCGCGATTTCGGCTTTACATTTATCTTAGATAATGAGCCTTTATTTTTTCCGTGCTGACGGACTGGGTATAAGCAGGATGTTTGGCCAGAGATTCAGCGGCTTTCTGTCGCGTCTTTGAGTTTCTTGTTTTGACTGAGGTAACGAGCATTTTTACTGATTGGTTACTCGGTTTCAGGACCTGTAAAATCTATTTTATGTTGATAAGAATAAGAAAACAGGGGACAAAGTTCACCATTTATGTTACAGTGATCGAGACGATTCAAACTGTTTCGGCAAATTGCCAAGGAAACAGACTAGGATTTTAGGGCTTATACGACCTACCTAAAGTGCACGAGAATCACACGGGTACAAACAGGCCACGGTTTCAGATGCAACGATCGATACGAACCAACCCATTGTAAGAGCGCTCAGTTGTCTAAATTCCGCCAATGGTAGATTGTCCTTCAGTAAACGACCGCTCTGTGCACAGGTGGCTCTGAGGTCAACTCCGTGGCGTGCCGCGTCACGTTATGCCGTCAGTTCCAACAAGCGCACACGCACAAATCCGGCCGGACGGAGATTTTTGGTGCTTTTGATGGAACGCGATTCACAACGCAGCGTGATAACTCTTGGTCAACCAAGGCAGTGTAGGAAGATATAATTGCTTCTAGTTGCCTAATGCAGCTACCAACAGGGTTGGTTTAGGTCTCTTGAAGTAGACCTAGCAATAAGCTTTCCGATAACTCCAAAAACCTTAATAAAGGCAGAAAAGTGATGCACTCGTAGGCAAATGACTGCACTGAAACATGGCCAAAATTTAAAACCGGCGTTTGACGTTGATCCGTTTATAGTACCCTCAAGAAAGTTTGCACAATGAGTAGGCCTGATGGAGACCGATGGAGTAACGGTGCCCAGGCTCGTGTGCGAAAATATTTGTATCCGAAAACTTGAAAAGTCAGGAGCAACGAAAATATTCCGACCAGCACGGCAGTTGACTTGACAAGAGCGTTTGGCACTTGACAACGTTAGAAGCATACTGTTAGGCGTGTGTAACGTGCCACTGGACAGTTGCACTTATAAGCAACTGAGGAAGACAGTGTCGCGGTGAACCAGCGAAATCGTCTTCAACTTAAAATGCCGATACTTAGCCAAAACATTTTTGGATTACTGGTTTAACCTGACCACTACACCAGCCCTAGACATAGATTCATTTCCCATGCAGATGATTTCAGCCAATAGCTAAGGAAAATTTGTGCCGCGAACAACTATGGTGAGTGTCTTCTCCCCCCCCCACGAACTTCATCCCACTCCTTGATAATCTTGCGATTAATGCGACCACAATTGTAGCTCAAAACAGGACCCCGACATGCAGGATGCAGGCGATGAGCTTGAGATCGATAGTGTAACTCTTCATGTTGGTACTGACTCTCATGATGTTCAGTTATCGAATCCACCTACATGCATCTGTCCGCCTCAGGTAAAGAACTTACCTAACAGACGCAAGACATCCCTGACTGCATGCCTCAAAACTGCGATCGCTACTGCCACAATGAAAATTACTTGTTGACCCTAAAGGGAAATCTACGAAGCCACCAGTCAAACCTCGATACAAGCAGATACGTATGAGAATCCAAACAACTGTACCTTCTCAATACATGTCTTCCGAGGCCATTTACTAAACCCGAAGCCAGCAGCTGCTGAAACCACCGAAATCGCCAACTCGCAAATGGTACCCTTCCGCTCACCGACATCGATCATCTCACAATGAACAGTTGCGCGCTAAATTGACTGCCGAAAGGAACTACACGGATATCAGATTTCAGCAAAGTTCTACTCGGTAGCCACTGGTTTCTGGTCCCTCACAACCACTTAGTGCATCCGCCTCACTCTTAAAAACACCCGGACAATTTTTATGGAGTATGGCGAGTTGCGACTAGCCACACGGATTTCGTACAGTCAGCACCATCTAAATAAAGCAGTTCCATCTTATGCGCAACAATGAAACCATGCTGTAATGGAGAAACAGACACCGGTGAAGTCAGCACTGGAGAAAACCGAGATTTTAAGCGCAAATCCGTCAAAAACGCTTAGTAATCTACTAAAGCACAGGAGCACTCGTAATGTGGCAACTATCAGGTCACTACTACTATCGATTAAATAAGGGGTTACTAAGCAAGAAGTGTGAGATTATAAACGTGCTTTTTTGCAACTCTTTCACTAAAAATTTTTATTTACCGCTTGTTTAGTCATCCTATAGAGTAGTTATTTATTTAACTTTATACCCGTTATAGACCATTCTTCACTGTTCATGCTGCATCGGTTGAACCTCTTGTAAAACTCAACATTGATGTAAGATGTTTGCTTTAACTAATTCCTTTTATTCGGCTTAACGTTGCACAACGCCCTCCAATGTCCTGTGCCCATCCGATTTTAGCTGAAATAAGCTGTTTCGCGGTCACAGACGCATCATTAAATACTAGCAATGTATCAATGTAATATTTACACCATTCCTTCCGTCAGTGGAAACAATATTCTTCATGCTATTTACATTTTCTTGTTTATGTGAAGTTAGAGATTGTCTATTGTATGAGTCCAGCAAGTTCACTTAACTAGGAAAGTGCATTTTAATTGACGAAGATAGTAAGTAAAATATTACTACCAATTGGCGATGACCAGTTGAATCCTGCTACTCTTGTACTCTGTCACCGTGATGGTATCAAACTTCCCGGCAATTGGATACTCACTCTATCAATTGCAATTTCGTCATATTTTTCCAACTCAAAACTATATCATACCAACCATTTGATGCCCATTGTGTATTTCGAAAGCTGATAAAGGCAGTGGAGTTTATAAAGTTGGCAAGACAGTTTTAAAGTTGCTTCACTTAGAGGATGCGTCTGTTTTGTTTCTACACATTTATAAAGCGGACACGTACGGACATGATTGACTTGTTCTCGTTAACGGACATTTCGCCTGCGTATCGCGCAACTGCTTAATTGAAAGAACGAAAACCTTACTTCCCGTCCTGATTTCTAGAACGCTTACATTCTGATGTTGTTCTGATTGATGGGCCAGTGTCCATATGCGCCAGACTAGTGGAAGCAGAGTTATTAGGATTTGTTCTATTTTTAGAAGTCTGCCTATATTTGTCGACCCCCCATCGCCTCTATCTATTAACAGTGGTGCAGCGGAGAACATCGCTTTCCTACTGATCCGTTTAGTAGCTACACTTTTCTCGTATACACTGATTCGTAAGGATAAGTTGTGCTTTTTCAATAATCCGACTAATTACAGAATGTACCAGTAAATACCGGGTTACTGTTGAAACGCTTCACTCTCCGTAAGCACGTACTCTGATCCTCTCCAAAATTTGCCAAACATACAGTCCGCTGCTTTATAATTGAGGACATACAAATTTGCCTGCTCTGTGTAGTCTTCTTCGATATAACAATCCCAACCCACTTCAGTTTGCTTAGACATCTGTTATAGAGGATTAAAAATCAACCTTACAAACAACTTGATGCTAAAGCAAGTATTGATTTATTACGGTGGGTTGTGGGACAAATGATTAGAAGTGACGATGTTATCTGCCTCGACAACTAATCGATCGCTCAAATTGATTCAAAGCCCTTCCTATTCCCCTCCATCTTTCGACAGAACGTAATAAGGATACTGAAGGAGTAGGTGTGAAATAAGGCAAATTAAACTTGGACCACGAATTTGTTTCTTGTATGTCAGGAATGTGAAATTCGCTTAAAATAATTTGTCAGATGAAACTGTTGCGGCGTTCATAATGCTAACGAAGCTCCAACAATTACCTGTAGAGTAGGGAGAAAGATTGAAAATTAATGTAGCAATCGTATTGTATAGTCAAGTCAAGTCAAAAATGTGGTTTCTTGCATCCGGGAAGGTGAATTTTCAGCCTTGACATACGGACTATCGACCTGACAAAAAGCAGTTCAAATCACAGAACTGGCAGCAATAATGATTCAATAGAAAGCAATCTCACTGACAGAATATAGTAGATACTTCCTGAGCAAAGCGTTTTGGTCAAAGAGAAATCTGACTAAATATGGAATGACTGACGAGCCTTAGGCTTTCTTGTGGGCTTAAATTGCTCTGCACTTTAATCCAGTCAACAAAGTATTTATGCGATTGGAAAGTGCAGCTTGAAGAGAGTGACTAATTTCAGTGAACATTTTGATGCACGTATAGTACACGAATTTCGGTGCATCGACACAACAGTTTTTGCCAGTTCGCTTTGGAATAGCACTGCAGCGGGACAAGTGTTTTAATAAACTGGCGAACAGTTTGGAAGGTTCACAAATTTGGCCTTATAAAAGCACAAGAGAACAATACTTTCAGTTTTATACTATGCATGTAGTAATGAACTTCAGAATCCAATTGTATGGTACACTGGATGATCGTAATCGAGCGAAGTAAGACAAAAGTCGTCCGAATTAGGTGAATATTTGCTTCAGAAGGAGTTACCACGACAAATCGTGGCTCACTCCTAGGTACGAGGCTGACGAATAGAAGCTCAGGTTGTCGCATTCTCTTTGAAGCTTGGGATATTCCATGACGATATCTTCGTGACTGGCTGCTTTATGAAATGAAAGCAGTATGTCATTACACTTGGACGCGTTCAACTTCAAGCAGCGGGAGTTTGACCATTGAACTAATTCGTCTAACCAACATTTAAGCTTGGCTAAAGAGGCCGTCGTTTGATGAATCACGCCAATGATAACGTTCTTCGCATAGTTTAACACAATGGTCTCTTATGGGACAGGCATAGAGCTGACGTAAGTAGGGAATAAGGTGGATGACCAAATTGCTCCTTGGAGATCTCCGGTTGCTGTGGTAAGCGTTGAGAAGATTTGATGCAAAACATGTGATTTGAGTAAGTTTGGCGAAATAATCCTTTAGCAGGAATACTAGAGAAGGTTGAATGTCAGACGTTCGTAGACCTTACAACACCAATTTGCGGTTAACACTGGCGAAAGCGTCGCTGCAGTCGAGGAATCAAAGATTTGAAGCTTGGAGTTTACTGTCTAGAGATGACAAAGCTAACTACACTGGACAAGCCACCGTAGCTTGCGTGGAACTTGAACTTCTGAAATGGGTCACCTAAACGGACAAAACCAGCATTTCTTCAATGATAATTTTCTCAATATTCTTCAAAACCACCGAAGTGGATAAAAAAAGCCGAAACTTACCCATGCCGTTTATCGGTACCCGCGTAATGTTTGCAATCCTCTAACCACCTGCGACTTTTCCTTGAGTTAAGCACATTATGTAAAGCTCGGCCGGAGGCCAAGCTAAGAGAAGGTTTATGTCTCATCGTTTTAACCACTGCATTGTTGTGATCGTCCCCATTATCTTCGATCTGCGCATGCGACTTCAATTTCTTATAAGCAGCTGTCGCGTAGCTTCCCTATAGCAGCCGATAATGTAGTTTATACTCTTTATTTACCCGTACCAGCTAGGCTAGCATACTAATAGAGAGAAACTATATATACTACATATTTTAATTCAAGTTTCCCGTACAATTATTCTGGCCAGATAGTGACCAACGACTGCTCTTCTGGTTGACCTATGATTTACTAAACTACCTGCAACATGTTGTTATCTTCGTTATCAACAACAGTATATCGGTAATCTGAGCTCATGCTTCACCACCATACAGCCTTGAATGGCGGTTAAGTTAGTTAGTAATTGAGAGGAACGGAAGAACTAATGCATAATCTAGCTGCTGAAATTGCTGGCGGCTGTCTGGTTGAGTTTATCTACGACGGATCTTCTCAAAAAGAATCCAAGCCTCCTCATCAAAACGTAATATCTAATATACTACTACAAAAATGCATTACTCATGTGAAAATAAGGGGTTATACATAAAACAATTTCATTTCGACTTACACTTAACCACAAACTCCTTAGTGTAGAACAATTTAAATAGTCAGTCAGAATGGAAGACAACAGCCAATGCGCCGCTTGTGCGAAATGCGCGCCATGTCCTTTAAAGTCTCCAGCTAAGCACAACGTGTGTTGTTAGATCCTTGGGTTGTAAGGCAAGGCGGACCAATAGCACTCAGTTAACCGAGCCTTGAATTTATTTCCTGCAGTAAAGTCAAAGTTTTGTTCAGGGAGCTGCGCCACCGAATCTCAGGGAGGGAACGAAGCACTACTCAATAAGCTTTGGCTTGAATTGATCAACATTCACGCAAGTGAACGCAATTGAGCTCCTTTTTTGTTGAACTAGTAAAGCACTGTCATCATCTGGGCTTAGTACTTGTCAGTGCACGTTGCAAACACGTCAATGACAAAGAAAACAATGATGTCCCAGCAGCATACTTGGTCGAGAATCAGAGGTTCGGCGTTCATTCCTAGCCCGTCGCATTGACGGACAAACTTTGGTGGGCGTTTTTCTCACACTTATGCCCTGCTTTTTGCACCGACTCGGTAGGTATGGTATCAATCTGTATACCTACTTGCAGCCTCCTTTACTCAGTCTATTTAAGCATTAATGCTTACCTTATAACCCACTGTCAATTAAGCGTTCCGTGTGGCAAGCTGAGTTTCTTAGAACTAGGTTAATATCAAGCTCCGTTTGATTCAGACAAATTCTGCTTTCCGAAGATGGAACATTCACGGGATTTTCCTACTGTTCCTGTCCCACTTAAACTTGAACTTGAAACCTTTAGCACAGCCGGAAAAAGATGGGTTTGTTGGAGGATCTGTGGCGTATCAGAAAATTTGCAATCAAGTAGCCCTCGGACACCATTTTGAATTGCCTTGCTCATACTAAGTACAGCTTTCTGTTGGTAAAATAAATAGGTGAGGACCAAGTGTTCTTCACGCATCTAATTAAAAACATGGTTGTTGCACCAGCACAATCAATCAAATTTCCGCTCTTGACTAACATAGTTCGTTGTTACTTTCTCGTACACTCGTTCAAAATTAGGAGAAATTTTGTCGCCGTAAGGAGGCAACGAATTGTTTTAATCTAATTAAACGGGACTGGCGCACAGTGTCAGTACTTTTGCACTCGAAATGGTGAAGATGTTATTTGCATTAGAACAAGAGGGAAGCGCAGTCAAAAATCGTCTAATCTAATACGCACTCATTAGTTAAGTCTGTCGTTTGCTCACTACTGTTGCTCATTGTATTCCAATGCATACATTTAATCCAAAATCAAGGAGCCAAACAGAGGGGCGTCGATAAACTAATTAACATGACTTTTATACCCTCCGTCGATTTCAACTCTCCGCCTTCGCTGGCTTCTCTACTTGGAAATCAGGTTGCCTTATATAGTGGTAAGCATGGAAGAAGCTTCACAACTAAAGAATATTCAGTCTGGCAATTGCCACAATTAATCTCTGCTAAATTATGTACATACGAGTTTCCCATTGCCTATACAAGCGGTATGATGGCATTGGGAATGCTCTACCGCGAGATTAAAATTTGTTACGTCCAATTTTCAAAACTCTTTTGCGCTATCCTACATAACTACTACGATTAGTGTTGCAGATTGGTATTGAACCTCAGGTTCATCTAAAGTCCAACACATCCTTGCAACATACGTATCTTTCCATATGCTCGTTGTGATAAAACCCCTGATCTGTTTTGCACTTGAAACAACGATAACTTCGCTAAACAAAACGTGGAATTTTTCATCTTGGCATTAAGTGTGGGACCATGCAACATCATGTATGCTACCAAGCGTGGTGTTTACAAATTTATCAGCTTTCCATCCTCTGTAATCGGTAGATTAATGGGACCGATTATTTGTATTATTATCTACACTTAAGATAGAGGTGGGAAACACCTCAACTACTGTGCCGCAACACATAACAGAAAAAGAAACTAAATACAACGGTTGATTGCCATCTGAGCTACAGCAACGAGTGGGCATCGTTCCGGGAAGCTACCAGTCAGGTATTAGATAACAAGAGAAGTCATAATGGAAATTTATATTATGCTACAAAATGTGATCGTGGTTGGCAAGAGCGGCTAAAAGGGATGGGGAGGACAAAGAAACTCACAGCAGGAATGCCACTGAGGTCGGATCCTAGGCATGTCAAAAAGTGTACCTAACCAAACGTGGTTATAGTCTTTCGGACTCCCAACCAGGGAGACGAGAAGCTCCGAATGAGGCCAGCTGCGAATTGATGGCATTCATTCCTCTCGACCAAGTCATCGCTTGGCTACCCCTCCGCTTCTATCCACACCACCGGCACAAAAACAACGCACCTCGCGGGAGTCGGTGGGCTGGCAAGCGCAGCAAGTGGCCAAACCATCGGAGCCTGGTGCGTGAAATAACGGTGCTGAGCCTGTGCCGTAAACAAGGCTTCGAACAGGCTCGTTGCTCACGCGGTGTTCCCACCAGATGTGAGCCAAACTGCGAAGGCACCGATGGTCGAAGGTAACTAGCCTCTTTATGTCCGCCTACCTAAGGGGCCAGTTTGCGCAAACACACAGTAAGGACGAACGTACCGCTGCATTTTACACTCTACCTTCCAGCGCGAGAGTGATGATGCGCCGGCGCCAAAGGTGGCGAAGACCAGCAAAAGCAACTCGAACTTTCGCTATACGGGTCGTGATCTCATCTTCAATCCCACGGGCGCTGATATAACTTCACAGGTAATTGAATTTTTGTACGACTTATAGCTGATCCCCACCGAGGGCCAACGCAGGAAGCGATCCTTGCCAATCTTAGAAGAAAGTTTCGCACTTCGAGCGTGCAAAGCAAAACCAGAAGTTACGGACAGCCCGTGCTAATCTGTCCAATGCAGCTTTGCACGTCTGGAAGCTGTCATAGATTAGGGCAATATCGTCAGCATACTCCAAGTAAAGAAGTCTTTTTCTTGAGAGTAGCTCCACACCTAAGTCGTGTACTGTGAACGCGATTTCCGTGAATTCGTCAATAGCGAAGTTGAAGAGGAAAGGTGACAACGGGCATTCTTGTCATACACCGCTGGAGAAATTAAAGGGCGACGAAAGCTTACAGTAAGCCCTACTTTTCCTGAGCTACGCGCCTATGATACTTGGATAATATTTACAAATATCGCGGGCACAAATTTCGCGAGTAAACAGTTCCAAAGGGCACACCAATCAACCTAAACGAAAGAAAATCTGATCTCGAGAGACACGAAAACGGTGAGCCGCCAATATGTGTGACGGTGCTCCAACAACTGACGCAAAGTGCATATGTGGTCGATGCAGACACGACCCCGACGAAACCTGGATTGCTCTTCACGAATCTGGCCTTCACTAGCGCCAGTCAGTCTGCGAATGATAAGGAAGGTTAATAATTTAGAGGGGATGGAGATCAGATTGATTTCTTTATTGTTGCCGCATTCCTAATGCGAGCCACCTTTGAAGACTGGAAAATGACGGAGCGGCTCCAGACGGTTGGGACAGTTTCCTACTCACACAGTTTCATTAGAAATTCATATAAATCATCAACAAAAGCAGAGCCCCTGAATATGAAGAGTGCTGGAGGAAGATCACCTGGTCCCGCGGCTTTATTCGACTTCAACAGTCTGATCTCACTTTGACTTCTAAGCAAGAGCTTGGATCCAAAGTGACAGCCCAGGTAGTAGGACGACTACTGGGGGGTGAGAAATCGAATACTTCCGGACGATTAAATTGCTCTCCAAATTACTCAGCCCAACGTTCAAAGCGTTTTGACAAGTTGTGAATGGGTTGTCCACTCTCGTCACAAATTGGTTCACTAACACCAGGTCTTATGCTGCCCGTTCCCAATATCATCCGGAATTACTTAAGACGGTTACCAAGGGCAGCGGCCACTTTCATTTCTGACGCACCGTGAGACCACCAAGATTCGCGGTCTCTCTTCAGACTAGCACAAAATCTTGCTCGGAGCTCTTTGCGAGTTTCATTGCGTTCGCTTCCAGCCGGAATATGTCGGCGAACATCTAATAGTTCTAGAGACTGACAAAAGACCCAAAGTACATGTTGTCCAGCAGACTTACCACATGAGGATTTTCCGGCTTCTAGTAAGATCCGGTGAATGAGACCAGCGAGCTTCAGTTGCGTGCAGTGCGCGCTTAACTCGCATGACAGCGTAGTTTAATAGGCATTCAGAAAGCTGGTTTCGCCAGTTGGCTCGTGACAATGCGCTCACAAGTTCGTAGAGGGCGTCCGCCAAAACGCATCTGCATATCAGCACATACAAGTGCATGGTCGGTGTCCACACATGTGCTTCAAATCAAACAACCGTTCTGGACACAGCCTCTCCATCACTGGCTTATCGCAACATGATCGATTTGTCTCCATAGCTGGTTCTAGGCTAGTGGGCACCAGCTCATCCTCCGGCAGGTGCTGTGTTGGAAATTAGTTCTCGTAAGAAATATGCGAGCATCTTCATACAAATGAAGTAACCGCTCAACGTTATCATTACTGGAGCATACACCATGTTGGCCGCCCCGATGCAGTTTATCAGTTGATAATGTTTTTAACCTTAGCGTTCCGATCCCCAACCAGCACAACAGTGTCCGAACTTCATCTGCGGAGAAGGAGCTCGTTCAGTTGGCGATAGAAGTCGTATTTTTATCGAATTATCGCTACGTTTGTGGGTGCAAAAGCAGCGATGAGGAATAGACACCTGTTAGTCCCATGCGGATTCGAACTTTTGAAAGAACCAACCAATCCGACCGCACACATCCGGCTACTGATTGGGATCCAATCAACCAGAGCAACTTCAGCCCGGAGACTCAGGGCAATGCCAACACCAGCTTGGCACGTGCTCAAAGCTGCATCGTAACTGGATAGGCGCGGCGAGAAAATACTGCTGATGTCACCTGGAGGGGATCGCAAAGTGAGCACAGAGCTCGAGTCTTGCAGGCGGGTCTCCAATAAGCACCATAAATTGATGGAGTGGGTCACAAATATTCCGATCTGTAGTAATGTGCGTACACTGAGGCATGCCAAGCTGAAGGAGGATAGAGGGCTCCAAATAGAAGTCCATGAACTGGGGTGGACCGCTTGCTTGGATATAGGCTTGTCGACAGGACAGGAGTGACGCTGCGCTTTAGCATGTGGGTTGAAACTAGAAGGTAAACTCCTAGCAAAGCATGTTGGTGGAGGGCCAAGTATCTGAAGGTTGCAAACTGGAGGACGGTAAGTGTGAAAAAGCGTAATAGAGGGAATAAGTAGACGGGAATGACTGAGCAGTAGCATCCAAACCCTATCCGCCCTTTTCGATGAAGCAGATACGGCACCTTTTATTATCCTCTGTGACGGCCAGAGAATCAGGAATTGGTTTGAAGAGAGATTCATAGTACTGCGTGGGCAGGATGCTGTCAGGTTACCCAGGCCTAGACAGGAGAACGATTAGGGTTCTCAACCAAAGCCTTTGGTTCAAAAACCTGACTACCGGGCAGCGGGTTTGGCGTTGGGCTACAAGGAGTCCGTTTTAAAGAGCAAGGTGTCACCCTCATTCCAACCCCTAACCTGGAGGACCAGGAGGCTGAGTTTGTCTGGCCTCTAACCATAGACCACTCTGGTATGAACGGCTCTGAAGGTGTAAAAGCACTACCCAGCGTAGCTCAATGGATCACTGAGGCACACAAACCATCGCATCACGGTAAGTTTCAGCCTCATGGCGATGGAATGGGACGGATACTTTTAACTCGTAGCTGCCCTTCAGTAGGTAAGTCCGTCATAGGTGCTGCTATTGATTTGGCTGTTACGCCATTAGTTTCTGAGTATCCTGCAAATAAAACGCTACCGGCATTCTGCGCTACGTCCACCATTCTGCAGTGATCACTATTTTCGATTGATAAAATGATCCTGTCAAGTTATGGAAGAGTACGTTGTTGCTCATTACAAAGGATTAGAGTTTGATGTGCGTGTTGGACACGTAGAACCTTAATTTAGTGGTGTTAAAATGTCACGCTTTTGGGTTACAAAGGTTTGTTGCAACGGATGTTAACTGGCACAGCTTCAGTATGATGTAGCAAATGTTGAATGATTACCAGCTTCTGCAATGGTTGATGGTTATGTCGACAACAATTTTAAGTCAGATTTCTATGCCAATGTTCCATTCCTAGATGAAACTGTATGTAATGTAAAAAGAAAGGCGGTCAGTTGAATGAGTCAGTGATTGCATTACAAATTTTAGAAATTTTATGAGCAGAATATTTACCACGCTTCAGCCTTAAGTGACTGGAGCCAACTCCCTCCTTAACGTTTAGTAACCTCCTGCAGTTGACGTAGTTGGGCAGTGAACTAAGCCACTGGGATTATTGCAAAAATTTGCAAAAGAAATTAGGTTCGGTTTAGTATTTTAAGTTTATTGTTTCGCTAAATGACATTCATGGTATAAATTATAAGACCCAAACGTTTACAATTCCTCAGACCCCCAAAATCCCCTTGGTGTTTTACGAGCTCGTTGTTTGGATATTGGTTCCACGACAAAGTAGGAACCATTTAGCAACTACTCAGAGCCCATCTAGTCATTTAGTTTTCGTGTTTACCACCCACTAAGAGCACAAACCAATTCATCTATTCGCGTACTCAGAGTAAAACTTTGAAGCAAAACGCTATATATCTTCCCTAAGAACAACGTCACTTCTATAATTGGTATCTACAGGAAAAGTGGGCCGACTGAGAGAGATCAATGGAACTACTCGCACACAAGTGCAAAGTACAACCATTGTTATACTTACTTTAACATTTAGGTACGAGAAGTCGAAGCTGTACTTACCACCTGTAGACAGAACTTGTTATCTATAACAAAAGTAACTAACTATGATCATAATATGCATGGATTTACTGAGGCATTTTATTGGTACTTAACTACGGTATTAATATGAATGCTGAACATCAAATACATCCGTAATATTCTTAGAGTCTGAACTGATTAATGTTAGTTCCATTAACAAATTATTTTCCAGGTATAACCAGAGGCGAATTTTTTACACTTTGTGAGGTCCCGTGTTACCCTATACCTCAGTCTGCACAGAGCATGAAGCTGCGTGTTGGCCCTGCCGAAGCACTTGGCATTTAGGCAGTAGCCGTTCCCATAGAAGGATTACAATGCACCTGCATTTGTTGTAGCATCCCCCGTGGGCCATTATTTAATTCCAATTTCGGGAGTTCGTGAATATGGTAGTTTTGAATATCGAATACTCTATTATAGAGCAAGTAGAAATGATTTATCTACAACTCTTTCGAAATATGGTGAAAAAAGTCAGGAAAGTTGTCAGCCGTGAATTTTGTTTTCGTTCTCATGTAATAGTTACAATATCTGACTCACGATATTACAGGACTCACAAATGTGATTTGTCATCGTAAGTGTGCAATCGTTCTCTGAATCGAATAGTGGTAAAATCTAACAACCTTTTGCAATGCTGCACAGAGGTTGCCTCCATCACACGTTCAGGCAAACTGTTCCAAATAATTACCACTCTCCGTTCGAAGCACAGTGGGTGGGGGAAACGTTTCACATCCGGCACGACAAGTTTGTATCTGTGTCCGCATGTGCTGCATGACCCACGTAACTGCAGCATTAAAATTAGGATTGGGAAGACACCGAGATGTAAAATGCGGTAGGTCATAACGAGGTCGACTCGCACCCGACGGTAGGACGAGATGTAGAGTCCTAGTTTCTCGCACCGGTCTTCATACCCAAAGCCACGTAAACTCGAGATGAGCCTGGTAGCAACTTATTGGGCGCGTTTGGTCCTTTGTGTCTCGTCTCGGGTAATCGGAAAGTAGACGGGCGAACCATACTCTAGCATTGGTCTAATGATGGCAGAGAAGAGGCGAGTGTCAACTTCTTCAGACTACGTGCCGAAGTTACGTTTGAGCGCCAAAATATGCGCAGTCCGTTACGATATAGCCCGTTTGTGTTGTCCACGGACTTCAAATCGTAGCGTGAGAGTACACCTAAGTCTTTCACGAAGCGTGTGGGATATAACCGTTGGCCGTCAAGGGCGTAGGTTCGGCCGTTAACACCCTTCCCGAGACTTGGCTGGGTTGACCGGGAGAAGAACTTCCGCAGACCATGTGGATGGACGGTTGAGGTCTTGCTGAAGTATGCCACAGTCATTGGGAGGGTTAATTTCTCTCCAAATCTTCCTGTCGTCAGCAAACAACGCACTCGGCGACCGGAGAAGCCGAGGTAGATCGTTGATGTGGATCCGGAACAGAGTGGGCCCCAGCGCAGCGCCTTGAGGCAAGCCACTCGTAAAGGGATACCAGTCATTTGGACGGTTGTCGACCCGTACCCTCCACTTTCGTCCAACATGGAAGTCGCGGATCCACCGGTGCAGTGAGCCATTCTGTTTGTGAAGGAAAACCTCATGGCTGACCTTGTCGAATGCTTTAATGAAATCGATGAATATCACTTCGCCAGACTTCCCCTTGCTTATAGCCTTCAACCACTCATGCCTCGTCACAAGCAAGTTTGTAATGCATGAGCGGCCTTGCATAAAACCTTGCTGTGCGGGCGTCATGACTTCGTTTGACGGTAGCAACTGCAGTAACCCCTACTTCACCATTCTCTCAGCAACCTATACTAAAATAGGTGTCAGACAAATTGGCCTGCATTTGTCTGCTTAGCTAGGGTCGCAGCCTTTCGGAATAGGCTTCATCACGGGACATTTCCAGTCAACCGGAAACGAACCTCCGGACAGTGATCTGTTGAAAAGGTCAGTCACGACAGGAGAGATGACGGTCGAAGGTGACTTGAGAACCAGTGGATGCAGCCCATCAGTTCCGGCAGGTTTGTTGCCGTCAAGGTTGGCGAGTAGTTGACCTACCTCTTCAACGCCGCAATGCAGACTATCGAATTCGGTAAAAGCAATATATGTCGAACTCGGAACAGACACCTGGTCATTCGCAAGTACAGAAGCGAAGTGGGCCGCCAAAGCGGACGCACGCTCAGTGCTGGAGGTTAAGGGCTGTCCATCCGGGCGATCCAGCACTGACACGTCACCTGCCGGCTTCAGGCGTAGCTTCACTTAGGAAAGGTTCTCTTTGAGGCGGTCTTCGAGACTACTGCGAGTTGCTCTTCGAAATGTCGACACTTATTCTTTTTTGCACTGTTGCTGAGGTTCCCCTGACTTTTATGCACTTCGTAATCATAGGCAGAGCCAGAGAGGAGGAATTTGTCCCACAGTCTGCCCCCCTTTGAGCAACGTTTCCATAATCCATGTCAAACCAACGACGCTTAGTCGGTCCAACCTTCGGACATTTCAACGGCATAAATTGGGAACACACTGATGTCACTCTCTCTGCTATAAATATCCAACAGCCTTCCACAGATGCAGCTTGTGACAGAGACCAATCCAGTTGGCTCCCGGCTCGAGCTAGACAATCGACGTTCGTTTTCCAATAGTTGGGAACTGGTTGCAGAGGACGTGCATACGGCAAAGATAATTCCATATCAGCTATGAGCACTGAATGGTGGCTTGTATCCAGGGGCTCTAGGATCCTAACGTCACGCACACGTTGTTCGTAGCTCGTTAACATCAGGTCGAGACAGAACGGGGCTGGACTTGTTGTTATGCGTGTTGGCAGGCATATGTGCTGCGATATACCAGTTTCAATTAAAACATCCACGACCTTTGCTTTAACCTCACTATGTCCAAGCATCAAATGCACATCAGGCCATCGTATTCGAGGACAGTTAAAATCGCTCATAAGTAGAAAGTGTGGACGACTCATGCGGGTCCGATGAATGGGCAGCCAATCCAAACAACAACTCAGGGAGCTGCGATAAACTGCGCCCACAAGCAGTTCTCCGCGCCTGAGGCGGATGGAACACAACAGTAGCTCACACAAACCATCGTCACTTCGGTACGTGCTCACAAGTCTTTCACGTAGGGAAGACCGGATGTCAACTAAGACACCACCGTGAGCATTCTTTAGTCTACCGCGTCGGAAACACGAGTAACCGTTGAGTTAAGGTTTTTGGGTGTATAACTCTGCATGCAGCCATGTCTCTGCGGGTCGCACTACGTCTGGCCGCTCAGACGCAAGGAAACAACAAAGCTCATCGCGCTTATTCATAACACTGCAAACGTTTGTGAAGGCTACTCGCAGGCCACAGCAGGAGCCGCCGGGCGTGCTTGAAGTGTGAGCAGCCTGTTTATCCTGATTCGCAGGTTGTTGGAAACCACCCGACATGTATATCGAACATCCTGACCCAGCTGAACAAATAAGTCATACCTTTCAGACTTGATGTTGAAAATCATGGCCTGATGGTTGGGTCAGTTTCTTTCGACCCTTCACTAAGTTGTAGCGCTCACTCAGTCCTAACGATTGGATTTGTACTATGTAAGTATTGTTGGATAATAACTTGAAGCTCGATCATTCTACGCTTCACTAGAATGAGACAATAGTTGACTGGGACGTCCATCAGCACAATTTGTTGAACGAAATGTAAATTGAATGAAAAGCAATATTAACTTTGATTATACAAGCAAACTCAGTAGACGTACCATTACGAGTATCGCACCGGAGCAGCATATGCATCAGAAGCAAAAGTGAAGTTAAAACAACAGAAGAGAGATTTGGAAGTAATTTTTGCTAAGTCCATGACATATCCCATGGAATAAATAAGGACCTCATTTAAGCCGATATGATAGAATGACAAGAGACCATGTTACTCAGGTAAACAAGCGACACCAAACTTCTTTACAGGTATGTAAATGACAAAAGATGGAGACTGACCTACTAATTCTCTAGGCGGCCATCGGCTTAACGACCGCTGCTGTGGATACCGCGAAGGCACTACTCATGCAAGTTGACCCAGCGACTACAGACACCAATGAACCTTCCCACATAACCTTCTAATCAATATCGGCATATCCATCTTCACTTTTACCTCAGCGGTTGTCCTAAGCAAAGTACAGTCACTCCGAGAAAGCAGAGTCCCAAGAATCGAAAGAATTCTTTCCTGAGGTACATAAAAGGCGTGCTGCAATCAGAGCAGTTCATCTCTTTCCAGTGTCTACCCACTTCCTGTACACTTCCTTCGGAGGGGAAATGGGATCTCCACACTAATAGATAATGAGATAAGCAAACATACTTTTTTCAGCTACCGACTTAGTATTCCCTTTCCTGCTCTAAAAAAAGCGATGCATGGGATGCTAGCAGATGAACTGACACGATATTTCGCAAGTCTGCAAATCAGTTCCAATCTCAAACATGGTGTCAAATGAAGATGATCCAGTCTCACCAATCCGCTTCTTGTTCCAGACGCAAAGCCCACAGCGGCTGATGTATGAGTCCCCACCTACATAATATAGTTGGACTTTTTGAAGTCATCGGGCTGACTTAAACACTTTGTTCTCCTCCAAAAGTTTGGCGCCTACGCTATCAACGGTTTCCTGCTCACCTGATTAGAAGGTTACCTACACGATAAAGGAATCAAGGTAAACTTGCCGGTACCCAATCCTAAGGCCTGTGTCTCCATTTCTATGCAGCAAGGGTCTGTCCTTGGCCCGTTACTATTTTTAGTCTATATCAATCATTTCATTGCGAATATACAAGCTCCGACGCAGATATTAGCAGATTATGTCAAGATGTGGAGAGCTATTTATTCAACCTCCGACCAGGACTGTCTCCAGGAGTAGCCGAACCGAATGTTTCGAAATGAACTAGCTCCCCACGAACCCTGCAAACTGCTACCACTGATGCTGCGCAGTGGCTTCAGCAAGTTTTACAGCATTTGACAAGGTAATAATACTTTGGTAACATCGTCCAGAAAGGTGAGCAATTCCCTCCCTTGATAAATGGCAGCAAATGTGGCGCAGATAAATTTAAGGCTTCTGAGGCGAGCCCTTGGTACCGTTGAGCGACTGCTACTATCCCTGTTGATTAACTCATAAGTACGTCCCCACGTTAAGTGTACGGTTCATATTTACAGTCCAAATTAACAACGTGACATTCGTCTTTTGGAACCACCTCAAAGCGGAACCAACAAGGCACCCCGTGAACTAAGCAGTCTCGACAAGTAAATACGCCGTCATTCAATCGGAGTGGTCTCCCTCGAATACCGCCAGGTTTCCGAAGGTATCGTCTTTACATGCCGGATACTAACCGAAAGCATTATCCGTGTTAAGCAGTACTGACCCTAGCCCTTAAAACAATGCCATAACCACCACCTGAAACTAGCAACAGCACTCTCGTTTGAACTGTGGAACCATTTTCATTATCTTAAAATCTGTTTGCACTGGAACGCGTTACAAACACATATAGAGAACATACAAAAATCGCGACATTCGAATGACTTTCATCTAAAGGTCAAACGATAAACAAAATCAGGATAATGTATACTATTTTGACGTTTGCTATTTTATGATCAACTTGATCTTAATAATGTTGCATTTTTCATCAAGTGAGTCATGAAAAGTTATGCACTTTACACTACTGAGCAAGTAAACCAATGTCCTCTAAGAAAGGACACATTGTCGATGTCACCTCGAATGTTAACAGAAGGTTGACAATGAAATTGCCAAGATCGGAAAGCCAACCAGCCAGAGCTACACGCGTTCCTAGTCAGTATTCCAAATATATATGTGGGTTATTGGTCAATAAAGAATCCCCAAAGCAATGGAGACCAGTGCAACTTAAAGAAACCAAATTAGAACAAAACGAGAAGACCATCGTAAAATAGGTGGTTTGAAGCAAGTGTATAATGAGCTAAACTCCAATATGCTCCTGACTCATCTTCATAACACATGAGATTCACCTAACAAGTAAGCTTTTCTAAAGATTTTAATTCAGACAAACATAGTCAGGATTACACTGACTATAAGCACGTCATACAGAAAGCCCCGTTTCGAAAAGAAAGCTATCATATTTCAAATCCAGAAACACATCTTTCTTACAGCGTCACGGACGGAAAAACGGAAGTTTAAAAAGCGTGGTTCAACGACGTTTTTCGCTGTCTTGTGAAAAAGAAATACGTTTCGCGGCTGTTTTAAAACAAAAAATATTCTGCTTATCTCAGTTGCAGTAACTAGACGAATGCTTATCAAGCTACAGAGTTATGTCAGGAAGCTAAAAAAAATAACGCGATAGCGTGAAAAATAATTGACACATTCGATCGCTTTACTGAAATTCAAGGCAATATTTTCATAGTTAGGGGAATAGTCTATAGAGAAAACTTGACGGAAAACGCAACGTGTGAAGGTCAGGAATACCAGGTCGCCTGAAGTAGCAAATTAAATAACAGCTAAATACATAAACGAACATGTACGTTTGATGATACATGTCACGTCTATAACGGTATGATCTGGTAAGTGCACATTTTATAAATGTACATATGTTGGTGTTTGGAAGTACAGCAATGGCACGTAGGATGCATGATTGAAAGTAATTGGCGTTGGCTAATCTTCAGCCATTTTGTCCCATATTTTTATAGAGAAAAACAAACTTAAATAGGAGATGGTGCTGGCGAACCAAGTATGAGTTATTGAGAACGTTGCAATGAACTTCATCTCGAACCATTTTGGATTGGATGATTGAAGCACAACTTGTTGCTGCTTTTCAAGGTGCTACATAAAAAGACCTATTCGAGCGTTTCGCAACAAAAATTTTTCACCGAATATACCGAAGGCTAGAACGAACGTCCGCTCTAATTTCTTCCTGGTCAGACATAGCTATCTGTGGGATAAACTACCAATAACCCTCAAGTCATGTGACAATATGGCGACATTTAGAAGCAGACTCGCCAATTACCTTGATCTAAGTACCCTAGGCTCTATATCCACATGGGAAAAATCCCTTGATGAGCCATTCTAAGAGGGGCCCAAAAACATATAAACACCAATGTTTTCATAACTAGGCTTTGGCCTCAACCATCCTCAACCAACCATACATGAAACGCATCTCCCAATACTCCACCTATGAATGTCACTCATGCAAGAGCATGGATTATTCTGTACAAATTGATTTGTGCCACTTTAGGCACAGTTTTTCTCATCACGAGAAATATACGTATTGTTATTAATATTACTAGGAATTGTAAAACCTGGAACTTCCTCTATGCATTAGCTATTTTATGGAACTTAATGTTCAATCACTTTTGGTAAGTTAAAACTTTATTGACGCGTTAGTGCAATTTTTACCAAATAGTTTAGGCGCGTATTTCGGGTGGTAACTTGCTTCAAATTTGGCGTAATTTCTAATGAAAACCTTAATGGGTTTGCTGCTCCAAGACTTGCATTCGTGTGAAATCCACTGGTGACTGCAGTAAAGGGATGTCAAGGTTGAAAACATGTATATGTGTGTACAAAGTGTAAAGAAATAGAACTAAATTTTGGAACATACGCCTTAGCCACACTGGATCAATATCGAGCATCTCACATCCTTTAGAAAGTTCCCGTTTTGGTAGAGCGCCAAAAGCTTGCTTTGCGATTACTATATTTGTTTATTTCAACGCAGTGTGATCGCAACTTTCTCAGCTGCGGTACACCAATGAACAATATTCTAGCAGAGACCTATCAACCGTGAAATAGGAATGTAGTGTAGACTGTGGTAGAGAAAAGGTCATAAATATCAATCCAATATTCTCTCTCGCCCTCGAGTTAACTCAGCCTACCTGTTCGCAGAAGTCAGTTTGGAGTGGATACCACAATCCCAGATCCCTAATGATGTCAAGTCAAATCAAGTCGTCAACTGTTTTATACACAAATGGCGGGTGAATATTCGACTACAAAACACACGATCTCAGAAATAGACCAGAATGCAAACAATTACAGAAAAGTAGCATAAATCGGTTTGATAAAGCACGCACAGACACGTCATCATGCCATTAATCGGCTGGCTCGGTCTAGAACAACAGCATTATGTTCTGGCAGAAAAGGCGAAAGATAATGGAATAACCGACGAGCGGTACGCTTGTGTGCGAGTATAAACCAGCTTGTGCTTCTGCCTAGTAGACGAACATGACAAACATTCAGATAAAGCGTTGGGAGGCGGTTAACCATAACCATCCAGTATTTTCGATTCCAGTTTCTTACTAGAAATGGTGTGGATGGAAGTATGCTGACTAAAATAGACATCGGAATGATGCTACATCGGTATTAGTGTCGCAATGATTTGATAATTAACTTAGTAGGCTGAATCGGAAGATAAGAGTAAATCACAGGGTAGCAACACGTCCCGTAGGGAAAAAGTCAAGCACTGTGTAATCGAATGATTGAATCACGCGGGACAGTGGAAGCTCTTAGACTAGAGGGGTAGAATGATAACATTGGAAAATTTGTGAAGGTTTCAATTAAACGAAGAGTTCAAGGTAAATCGGATTTGAAAAACTGAGTCCACTTCATTAAGGCAGTAAGAAGACATAGGTTGCGAAATGTTAACATTTCGATTGCTCGCGTCAGTCCTTACTCGATACAGGCTGGACAAAATACGCATTAAATACGGTTCACACTTAGTAACATAAATAGACAGAAAATTTGATGGGAATGACCTAATCAGGTCCAAGATAATCTAATCGATTGCTTCAGTTGTTTTTCGGCTCAGAGTGCCGGACAATTCAAACTTACCAGTATCACCCCGCTAATTGCCAACAAAGTGGGGTTCCTGTTGCGCAACAGCACCTTGAATGAATCGGTTGGGTTCATATGGTGACGGGTCGTCATTGGGGGTTTGGTGATAAATGGGGTAGTGTTCCGGTTCACTCTTTGGTTCACTCAGCCTTGGTGAGACAGCAACTGCCTTAGCCACAATGGGAAGTGTTCCGCCACCCTTTGAGCCAGCCGGCGGCCAGTGTTGCCGACGTAAGTGTCACCGCAACTGCAAGTGAACTGGTAGATGATGTTAGAGACCGAACTGATTGGCCAACTACTCAGACGGCTGTGGAGATAAATCCTTCGCGTAGTGTGGATAAGTCGTAGTTGGACGATACAGTAGGTGCGCATTAGAGCGGACCTAAGCTTGTGACCAACATGATCCTCCTTAAATGGTAAGAACAAATAAATATCGTTCTTCTCCGCCGTTTGTACTGGCAGCTCCTCCTTGGGGGTCTGTTATGGGTCTAAATGAGTTTCTCCGGATAGCCATTGGATAGCAGAGTCCAGTATAAAAACTCTTCTTCAGCCTTGAACGATTCCGGACTGTAAACTTGCCTGGCTCTGTAGAAGAGAGTTTTTACTAGGTCGCGCTTATATGCAACTGGGGCGAAGCTGGAAAAATGTAGGTATTGTCCCACCATGTCGCTTTTCTGTACACAGTGCGCTGCGGTGTTTCATCAGGTTTTCTCTTGAGGATCATGTGCAGAAACGGCAGTTTGTCACCTTTTTCCTTCTCATGTGATACAGAAAGGTTAAAGTGAATGGAGTTCTGGAGGGCAGAATGACAGTCGAAATGTTCGCCATTTGTGAACACGAGAATATCGTCTACATAGCTTTTGTAACGCTTTGATTCACCCATGCAGGCAGCAACTTTCCTTTCCATCATATACACGAAGATATCTGCGAAAACTAGTACCAAAGACTACCCACAGCGACATCGTCGATCTGTATGTAAGCCGTCCCCTCAAAGCCTAATCGCATATCCTCAGTGTACGCAAATATCAAGTCTCTCCGATGTTCCAGGGGAAGGCCCACAGAGAGGTTCCGACTCAAAAGAAATTGGCATACGTCGTTGACCCTTTCACGTAGGCGCACATTCGTGAATAGCGATTTCACATCTATGAAATACATGAGCTCCGCGTCGAACGTTGTTTGTTCCATTATATTCGCCAATTCAAAGGAGTCGTACAAACAACGCGTGCTCAGGAGCATACGCACGGATTTTAAGAGCTTTACCAACCACTGGGCTACTTTGTGGTTATGTGAGTTACTCATGTACCTGCATATCGTATTCGATTGTCACACTTAGGTGCTTCACTGACGTAGCACATTCTAGTCCATCGCCGTCAATAAGCAGCCTTGGACAATGTGTAAGTAGCTGCACGTACCTTGCTTCTATACGCCCCGAATAAAGGTATCATGGTACTTTGATGCATTAAGAGACCGATGACGTACATCGGATATAATATTGAGGTCTTCCAGATGATCTTGTAGCCTGAGTGAGGAGTCGGTGGATGGATGCTTGAGGCCCAGGTAAATAACACCAGTATATTCTAATAACGTCGTTTCTGTGGGGGCTGCTATTGAGCTGACTTAAATGAAAAAAGTGAAAATACAACAGAATTGCTCCCTGGATAAAAACAGCGTCGGTGATTTGTGCGTGGGTGTATCTACCACTGTGTCGGATAGTCTACTTTCGCCCAACAAGATAAGTACTAAGCAAATGAAGATTAGTGCGGTGTATTTGTTGAATGAGTAAGTCTTTCCGCAACAATGTGTGGTTTGCACAGCCGAATTCATTACCATATTTAAAGAAGTAAACAAGTGTTGATTTATTTCCGTTGTCTGGTGACGACATTACAGTATGCGTGGGGCAATCCACTGCATTCAGAGTAGACCCTTCACTGCGATAAGGGAATTAAAGCGGATCACTAGAACGAGAGTTGGACATCACCATTTAAAGAACGATGTTCTCGAGTATCATTAAGGTAACAGAAATTTAAACGATAGGTCAATACTTATTGGATCGTTTTCTCAGTACTGGTGTGATACTGACACGCTCCCAGCAATCAGCGATTTTGAGTTTCTGCCTACACATTATACATGCAGACTTGAGAGTCGCTGTTAAATGTCAGCACATTGTTTGTATACGAGGGGATGTAACTTATCCCGACCACTGACTTTACCGGTATGTGGGTGTTTAAGTAAATTATGCACAAGTGCATTTTCCATTGGAGGTAAAAATTCGTGAATCCAGGCATTTGGAACAGGATGGTACTGGGGCTATGTTAGTATCGCCGTTAGAGAACTACTTGTTCACTTCCTTTACATTCACTTTGAAACAGGGTACATGTCGGGCAAATCCACTAAGCTGTTTTAGCATCCTCCATGATAAGCGCAAGCTGTAGTTTCCAAGACTAGACTGGGTATACACTTGGTTAAGTCGACATAGCTCCTCCATGATACGAACAGTAAGAGAACTTACTGAGACGCAGTCTTGTATATTAGATGCTTTCTTCTTAAGTTGGCACCGTTGCTTCACTTGGGAGGAAGAGAACTTGTCAGTGCAGACGTAGAAACATCCCTACGCACAGCAAAAGTCTAAACAGAATTTCAGATAACTAGTCAACTTATAACAATAATTGGAAAAGTCAAGGTCAAAGAATAAACTAAATCTTGTAGCTCCAACCATAACATGTAGTCGGTAGATATTTTGTGTAGAGCATTGCTCCACTTGAACCCTCGGTCACTGCAGCGTGTGATATCCTGATGCCCACCAAATAGGCGCAGAATCCATTTTGAATGAAATGCAAATTATAGGAAGATAATTCGCTAGTTTAAGCTGAATCTGTCGTGTCACAACCGTTTGAGGCTATGGATAAAACCGCGCCTTGCTTACGCTTATAGTTCTTCGCTTCCAAAACTGATAGTTTCATGGCTTTTGTACTAACTGTCGTAGGTCTGTTTTTTTTATTAGTTATTGGGTTGGTGTGATTGGCCAGCAACATCACTACTGGTCGCTTATGCGGATCGGAATTACCATCTTGCTTTAGCCCCGCGAATAGCTGCTCGTAGGAGCGGCGTTCGCAAACAAGTGTCGTAAAGGTGTCTAAACAGTGAAAATTCTTCATTTCGAGTGACTGGAATGTTTGAATGCTTTACGGACGTTTTTATCGTTCAAACACACTGTTTCTATTACCTAGTCATACCTTCTAGCTGGGGCTACTCTACCACATGCATGCAAACTCTTTTTACGGGGACCATTTGTTGACTTTCAGTACACGTCCATTTTTATTCACTGACATTTCCACAGCTCGAACTAGAGCGCTATTAATTGTTCATGCCCTGGTGCATGCCGGCGACTGAATCTGTCTCTTTTGGCTTACCTACCTGATTGCAGATTAATTGATTAGACGATCGAACCCTTGAAATTAAATCATGTTTGATTGAATCGCGTAATCGGCTTCGTGACTGATTACAATTCGGGTTTCTGAAGATTAGCCATCTTTTTTTGACTTTCTGTTGTATTTTGTTAACAAGATTATAAACTTTGTGGGAGGTCCTATCAAGGTCAGTTTAAGTGGGTTATCATTAATTTTTGTAATAATAGCACCGTAGCGTACTTCCGGCTTGGACTTTGAATTGACTTAGGAATTTTACGTGTTGCTCGAATTCACTACCCAGTCGTTTGTAAAAAGGTTTGATCAAAACGATCCGTAAGGTGACTACATTACATTGTAGAACTGCACAGCTTGTACCCAGAAATCCACGCATGAACGTTTAGTATTTTTGTGAAACGATTACCCAGTGACTAACGTGGCAAACAACAATCACAGCGTACCGGGTCCCACTCCCACTTTCAGCTCTATCTACCTGAAGAGGCGAAGTGATTAAAAAAACTGTTCGTAGAGTGCAGTGTTGAGAGGATGACAGGAATGCTCTTCACACTGAGCGACCGACACAAAGTAGATTGCGCACAATAAGTTATTCACATAAAAGTTACACCAAACAAGCCAACAGTGAGATCAAATTTATTGCGATTACTATTGTCAGCAGAACTCGGTGTTGTTAGAGTGAATACCTCAACACATCCCATCAAATAGTTGGATTTGTTTTCCTTTAAAAAGCTGAAACTCAAATGTGCAAAAGAACTGAAAACAGTCTACGAATAGCGCGTTCGGAAAATGTTAATAACTCGCATTCTCTTGACAAGGAACCAGAATATCCGTGAGGGCCGTCCAGTAACGTCAGCAAACCTGGTTATCCATGTATAAGCTACAAATTTACAATCTTAATAACAGCATCGATGGAAGAACCAGAGCAGTTGATGGGGTTAAAGGGGTACGTAAGCCGCGTGCTAAAAATGGTAGCTAGCAATGTTTACGGGGATCAAGGTACAATAAGAGCAGAGCTACCAATCGTCGATCGGAAAAACGCCGGAAGTCTGTAAGATTAACGGAAGTATGTTAGTATGTAATCAGACCAATGGAAGTAGAGAAGCATGATCTCTGATCAGCAGGTAAAAAGGAAGATGCATTGGAGAAATTAATAATTAAAACACTGTAAAGTTCATACATATGTATGGCGGCATCCGTTTTCGAAGTTGCCTGTTAATGTAGCCAGCCACAGGACGCAAACGCATACAGTGAAGCCATCGGTAGCTTCCGTTGCACCACACGCAGATCCATCCACACACCCCATATCCAGTGTAAACCCGAAGGAATAAGATTGAGAGACATGTGGATGGGAGCCACGTTTCATCAACGGAGCCGGCCCACACTCCTTCACAAGCAAACACAAGCACGCTGTATTTGGGGAATCAAGTACACACAAGGCGTTGGCTGTACCGTAGTTCGCTCCACACTGAGTGCATGGAACCAATCTTTGATCCTAACACCTCCACAAAGACCGTGCACCCCGTCCCCTCCAGCAACGACCAACTGTCTCCTAAAACCAGTATGGACGAGGTAGTGGGTAATAGACAGGTAGGCACCTTGTCAACATGCACATCAAGCGAAGCCACAGTTTGGATATCAAGCAACAGCCAATCACTTGAGATAAAGTAAACAAATAAAATCTATCGAGTAATATATAAGGAAACGGTGACATAAATCTTGAATTAATGCGCAAACGAAATAAGTTGCTTACAAACAAATCGGAGATAATTTCACGATGTCAGAGAGTATATTTTACCGCAATGCCACATAGACGAAAATGTTATCGAAATTAACTATCATTGGCTAAAGGTACGTGTTTTATTTTACGGAAGTGCATACAGGTAGACATTTATTTGGGAAAGAGAAGCTTTAGGACAAAATTGAAAACCCACCAAGGGAAACAAATTGACTTAGCATGCAATCACGCGGTTAGCAAGTCGAATGCAACTACTCACAAATGCTGCGCTGGTTCTGCCTACGTTCTCTGCAGGGCCCGTGGTCGCTATCATAATGGTCCATATATATATATGTATATATAGATATATATGACTGTCTTCTTGCGATCATTTTAGACTACACTAATTTACATAATTTCCGATTTACGTCCTGCATATTTTATCGAGGTGCTCAAAACTTCCGTTAAAATAATTCAACGAAACCAGCAACTTAGATGCAAGGAGCGTGCTCTGTTAAGCGACTTAAACTAATGTAATTGTTGATGATTAATTTGGATTTTGCAAAATGTTTTGCGCTACGATTCAAGCAGGTTAACCTGATTAAACGAAGGTGACGTCATCATGAACGATGGAAGACTTGTGTTGAATACGTCACACAAATATGAGCAAACATGCCGTTTATAGTGAACACAAAAGCAATTGCGACAGAGTGAGATAGTGGCAACAATCTCCGTATAAATGCATATCATTATTAATTGTGATGAATTAGCGACAGTTGAGTAACAACTGGCAAGCAACCTCCACAATGTACTGGGACCTTACGGTGATACGATGGTCTGCATGCTTCAGAAATCCATTGAAATATTTTGGGTGGTGCTTTTGCACCTTCAGTGCCACTCATACCAGATTGGTCATTGGTTAGAGGCCAGACAAACTCCGCCTCCTCGTCCTCCAGGTTAGGGGTTGGTATGAGAGTGGCACCTTATTCCTTATAACGGACTCGTTGTAGCCCAACGCCAAACCCGGGCCCTGTAGTCAGGTTTTTGATTCAAAGGCTTTGGTTGAGAACCCTAGTCGTTCCGCTGTGTATGCCTTGGTAACCTGACAGTGTCCTGGCCAAAATATGCAACGAAACTCTCTTCAAACAAATCACTTATGCACTGGCCACCTCAGAGGATAATAAACGGCGCCCTACCTGCTACATCGAGCAGGGCGGATAGTGGTTGGATGCTACTGCTCAATCATTCCGGTCTACTTATTCCCCCTCTTACGCTTTTCACTATCACCATCTCGTTCCAACTTCAACTTCATCCCTTCAATTTCCAACCCGCGAATATTGGGCCTTCAGCAACAAGCTTTGCTAGGCATTTATCTTCTAGTTTCAGCTGACATGCTAAAGCAAAGTGTCACTCCTGTCCTGTCCACAAGCCCATGTCCAATCAAGCGTTCCACTCCAGTTCATCGGCTTCTATTTGGAAACTTCTATCCTCCTTCAGATTGGCATGCCTCATTGGACTTACATTGCTACAGATCGGTCAACAGGCAGCACTTGTCGGCATATTTTAGACCCTCTCCATCGATATTTGGTGCATTTCGGAGACCCGCCTGCATGACTCGCGCTCTGTGTTCACCTTGTTGTTCCCTCCAGACGACAAAGCAATACTTTCACATTGTGACTCTCGGGTGACGATGCAGCTTCAAACACCTGCCAATCCGGTATAGGTGTTGCCCTTAGTCCCCGAGATGAAGCTGCTCGGTTTAATTGAATCCCAAACAGTAGACTGTTGTGTGTGGTATGACTGGCTGGCTAGCTCAAAACTTCACATCCGCACAGGACTAACAGGTGTCTATTCATCATCGCTGCTTATGCACTCAAAAACTTGAGCGATAATTCGATAAAAAAACAACTTCCATCGTCAACTGAACGAGCCACTTCGCCACAAATCAAGCTTTGACACTGTTGTGCTAGTTGGAAATCGGAAAGCAAACATTAAAAACATTATCAACTGACGAACTGCATCGGGGCGGCCAACATTATGTATGCCACTGTAACGATAACGGTAAGCGGTAAGTTCATTTGTGTGACGCTGCTGGCACGTTTCTTGCAAGCATTAATTTCAAACACAGCACCGCCGTAGAATGACTTCGCGCCCACTAGCCTAGAACCAGCTATAGAGGAGAATAGAACATATGCGATAAGCTGCTGCTGGAAAGGCTGTGTCCAGAACGGTCGCTGGATTTGAAGCACATGTGTGGACAACGACCATAAAATTGCATGCCCTGAACGGCAATGCAGTGGTAGACGCCCATGAAGAAGTTGTCAGCGCAATGACGACAGCCAAGTGGCAATAAGAGCTTTAAAAAATACCTAACAAAGAACGATGAAATGGGAGTTGAGAAAGCGTAAAATAGATGCAATTCAAACTCGCTGATCTCAAATTCACCAGATAGGAAAAAAATATATATCTCTCACTTGCTAACATTCTTAACGCCATCGCTTATATCCTTAGTGCAGAAGCTACGATTCTTAGTGCAAAGACATCATTCTTAGTTCAGTAGCTTTCCTCCTCAATGCAAAGGATATCATCCGATGATCATCGCACTTGCATCCACGTAGCACTGCGTAAGCAGTGAATACCAGCCAATAGAATTCGGTATAGCCTAGAGACTGAACACAGCTACGCTCAGAATACTCACGCTTTCCGAGGTGAGTAGGAAAACTGCGAGACTTGGGTGAGATTAGCGTGGTCTAACTCAAATGGACGGCAATCGAGAGTTCACTAAACGGTGCTCAGCTGGCGAATAGTGCCGCGCGCCCTCACTGGACAATGGGGGTTCCTGAGACATGCATTGGAGCCCGCACTGTCCCTGAGGGAAAGGCAACGCGTGCGCTCAGAGCACCGGGTATAAGCCTGAAGTGTAGTCAAGCACCTTTTGTAAGTGAGCAAAGGAGATGTCTGAGGCTAGGGCGCAAGTGATACACGCGGGACAACAGTGCACAACGTTGGCTTGGTACTTAAAATGTGCTTTAAACAAGAGACCCAGATACGATGCCTCATTTTGGTGGGTATTCAGGCTAGTTCGGTTGGATAGTTGAAGGCGCAGTAGAAGCTACCGTTTGACCTTGAAGTCATGTTGACCGTAACATAAGGGGCGGAACGATCTCCGTCGCAGCAGAATGGATACCAATCACTACAGGTAACTTCTTTTTATGCGATGAAAAATCAATTTTGTACGGATCCACAGGTCTAAGTTGAACGTGGGGTAGAAGGTAATGATATTCCAAACAATTCGCCCACATACGAACCACACAGGTCAAATCTGATCGAGGTAGATAGGACAGCTCCTGGGTGGAATGATATAATCACCAATGGAGGGATGAAAAGGCATTTGATAGATGTTTGATTGTAGCTTTGCAATTTCTTTTCAAAGGATATGTCAAACGGTGAATTATATTACTTTCCTCCTTGTTCCGCAAGTACGTAGACATGTACTATTTTGTTGCGAAGGATTAACACTACAAGCCACTGGTCTCATGAAATATGGGGTATTGCGAGCCGGTGCGCTCTACGGCAGTGGTCCCCAACCTTTGTATCGTCGTGGACCGATAGGCGTTTGACAAATGTACCCCGCCACGCTGAAGGGGCTGGTTGAACGTTTGCATTTTAAATTATTTTGAGTGAATAATTTTAATGTAATTATGACTGAACACGCCTTGAAAATAAAGTCCAGTTACACCAAGAAATAGATATAAAGTGAAATAATACGTTAACTCAATAGAACGCTAACTTATGGACATCCATGAGCGTGTTCCTCTGCAACGAGACTGTTCCATCTGTGGGAAATAGGAGACAATGACGCTTGATGTGTGCTGCCCAGGTCCAGTTAATTAGGTTGCTTTGTTTCAACTGCTGACATTGCAGAAAACCCTGCTTCATACAGTTAGGTTGTCAGCAATGGCAATCTTCGCGTAATTCACTATGACTTTAATTGCAGAACACCGGCGAAGTTGGTTGTCACGAACGTCCTATTCAGGGCGCCGTCATTTGCAATATCAGTATTAGTGTATATTGTGGGATAAATGAATATAATAATGCGATAATCTCACAGATTGTGAGTCAACAGTTTGGAAACTTACCTGCAGATCATCGAAAGCCACAACCTTTAAACACCATACACACATTTCTATTGTCATAATCATTATCCGCCAGATGAAAAAATAACAGATATAGTGTTCTGTTTCTTGGCAAATGAAATGAAAGTAATTTACGTTTTCCTCACGTCCAGAAGAAGTACAAGCATGCCAGTATGCCTGCTATGCATTGCATTGGACCGCGAAATATCAACTTCACCCTGTGCGTCTGTGAATGTATACGTTTTCAGAACGTTTGTAGAATCCTGTTCCTGCTGATATTCTGGTTCAGTATTCACATCCGTAGCTGCTAAAATTGATGTGGTTGGCAGGTCCTAGTTTATTTCTGTTGTGTGACATGTTTGGAAATAAGAATCAACCAGAAGGCTGTCAGTCAGTTTGCATCCAAACAATTCCTCTGAGAGAGCATCCGTACCAAGTGCGTTCGTAGGAGGCACAATTTTCTCATTTGTCTCAGGTCAGGTTTGCATTGTTCTCTCAGAGTCTATTTCTGCAATACAAGGAATCTCCCCTTTAAAAGACAGAGCTATTTCCGAAGAGTTAACGGCAAACTACAGAAAAACGGGTCATCATAACTTCTCTTGACAATGCCGTTTCCGTCCCTAATTCCACCTACTTAATATAAAATTGCAGTTCCTGTCACCCAACAACACTGTGTTACTTCAACCCAACGAACAGGGTGTCGTTCACGCGCTTAAATCGAAGTTTAGGAAAAAAACAGCTTCTCCATCTTATAACGATCATGGAATCCCACAAAGATTTGTCCGGAACTGATTTCATGAAACGAGTAAATTTATTAGACATCGTGTCCTACATAACTTCTACCTGGAAAGAGGTGCAGAACTCAACCATCTCTGTTTTATAAACCGGACTTTCCTTGTACTGCAGAAATAGACTCTGAGAGAACAATGCAAACCTGACCTGAGACAAATGAGAAAATTGTGCCGCCTACGAACGCACTTGATACGGATGCTCTCTCAGAGGAATTATTTGGATGCAAACTGACTGACAGCCTTCTGGTTGATTCTTATTTCCAAACATGTCACACAACAGAAATAAACTAGGACCTGCCAACCACATCAATTTTAGCAGCTACGGATGTGAATACTGAACCAGAATATCAGCAGGAACAGGATTCTACAAACGTTCTGAAAACGTATACATTCACAGACGCACAGGGTGAAGTTGATATTTCGCGGTCCAATGCAATGCATAGCAGGCATACTGGCATGCTTGTACTTCTTCTAGACGTGAGGAAAACGTAAATTACTTTCATTTCATTTGCCAAGGAACAAAACACTATATCTGTTATTTTTTCATCTGGCGGATAATGATTATGACAATAGAAATGTGTGTATGGTGTTTAAAGGTTGTTGCTTTCGATGATCTGCAGGTAAGTTTCCAAACTGTTGACTCACAATCTGTGAGATTATCGCATTATTATATTCATTTATCCCACAATATACACTAATACTGATATTGCAAATGACGGCGCCCTGAATAGGACGTTCGTGACAACCAACTTCGCCGGTGTTCTGCAATTAAAGTCATAGTGAATTACGCGAAGATTGCCATTGCTGACAACCTAACTGTATGAAGCAGGGTTTTCTGCAGTGTCAGCAGTTGAAACAAAGCAACCTAATTAACTGGACCTGGGCAGCACACATCAAGCGTCATTGTCTCCTATTTCCCCCAGATGGAACAGTCTCGTTGCAGAGGAACACGCTCATGGATGTCCATAAGTTAGCGTTCTATTGAGTTAACGTATTATTTCACTTTATATCTATTTCTTGGTGTAACTGGACTTTATTTTCAAGGCGTGTTCAGTCATAATTACATTAAAATTATTCACTCAAAATAATTTAAAATGCAAACGTTCAACCAGCCCCTTCAGCCTGGCGGGGTACATTTGTCAAACGCCTATCGGTCCACGACGATACAAAGGTTGGGGACCACTGCCGTAGAGCGCACCGGCTCGCAATACCCCCATATTTCATGAGACCAGTGGCTTGTTGTGTAAATCCTATTTCTTCGAGATCATGGCTGCATTGACTTCATCTTCCGTGTACGTCCGTTGTTGGAGAACCGTCACATATATTGGCGGCCCACCGTTGTCATGTTTCACGATACTTAAGGTGCATTAGATTCGGTGGTTAGCTTTGCACCTTGCTTCTGTCTACTAATGGAAGGTGTACTTGAGAATTATGTAAATATTATCCAAGCATTATACATGCGTAGCTCAGGTATAGTGAGGGCTTACGGCAAGCTGTCGTTTCTCTTTAATATCTCCAGTAGTGTGAGACAATTATGCCCGCCGTCACATTTCCTCTGCAAATTCGTTGTTGACGAAGTCACGAAAATCGCGTTCACAAGACACGAGTTAGAATGTGTGGAGTTACTTCCAAGAAAACGACTTCTTGACTTGGAGTATGCAGACTATATTGCCCTAATCTATGACTGCTCACAAACGGGCCAAGCTGCAACGGAATGAGTAGCACTGACTGTCCGTAACTTCGGGCTTCGTTTCGCACCAACGAAGTGCAAAGCTTTCTTCCAAGATTGGCAAGGAGCACCTCCTACACTGACTTTTGTGGAGATCAGCTAGCATTCGTGTAAAAATTTAACTACCTGTGAAGTTGTATCAGCCCCCGTCGGTTTGAAGATGAGATCACGAACTGCATAGCAAAAGTCCGAGTTGCTTTTGCTAGTCTTCGCCACCTATGGTGGCGGCGCGATATCACTCTTGCCCTGAAGGGTAGAGTGTACAATGCAGCGGTACGTTCAACCCTACTGTACGGTTGTGAATCTGGATCCCTTAGATTACCGGACATAAAGAGGCTAGTTAGGTTCGACCACCGGTGCCTTCGCAATTTAGCTCACATCTGGTGGGAACACCGCTTGAGTAATGAGCGTGTTCGACACCTTGTTTACGGCACAGGAGAAGGAAATGAACCTCCCAGCACCGTTATTTCATGCACCAGGCTCCGATGGCTCGGTAACGTGTTAAGCATGCCAGCCCACCGACTCCTGCGACGTCCATTGTTTGCGCGGTGGGGGTGTGGATGGAAGAAGAGGAGGGGTGGCCAAGCGATGACTTGGTCGAGAGGAATGAAGGGCTTCACTTCGCAGCTGGCCTCCGTTGGAACGTCTCGGCTCCCTGGTTCGGAGTCCGAAAGACGATGAACACCTTTTGCTGGATACACTTTTTGACATGGCTAGGAGCCGACCTCAGTGGCATTCCTGCTGTGAGTTTCTTTGTCCCACCTCATCCCTCTTATCCTCCCCTCCAACCACGATCCCACTATCTAGACTTATATAACTTTGCATTGTACATTTTTTGGCTGTATATTAGCCGGCTAGTAGATTTCCGGAACAATGACCATCCGTTGCTGGTAGCTCAGCTGGCATGCAACTACTGTATTTATTTGCTTTTTCTTTAATGCATTGCGGCACAGTAGCTGAGGTGTTTCCCACCTCTAGCTATCGTGTATAATGATAATGAAGGATGAACTGGCAAACAAAAGATAAAACACTGAGTACTAATTGTAATAGTGTTAAGTAGGGGACTTAGTAACAAAGACGAAACAGTATGCGCATGCAGGGCTTTTAACTGTTTACTGAAGGCTCATTAATTTACACTGGAGAAAGTAAACGAAATTGATTACGACAACTGAGGCGCTTGCACCAACTAACCTTCCATTTCTAGCTACACTGTGTTAGCTAGACGAATTCCATAAAAGCTCGCTGTTGCACTCCAAACCGTGTTTAGTTGGCTGTCTTTGTCTCCGGGCCTAACAATCTTCACGCGATTCTTCAGAATTCGTGTTTCATAGCTGTCCTAGCTTTTGACCGGAGAATTCAGGTCGAGTTTTTTACTCTGCCATACTCGAAGCGGAAAACATATTTATGGCTATATTTCTCTGATGATATCCACTGCTTGCTGCATTGCCAGCCCGTTAAAGGCACTTCAGACAGTCGCATTACGACACTGTTTCTATCGCTTGCTTGGATTTTTGTTCGGTGAGTGTTAACTACAGATCGTAGCCCGGTGGACAAAACTGAACGCGTAGGCTTCTTACTTTCATTGTCCAAACATGAGGAAACCTAACACCATAAGAAGAAGAAGGCATGACAGTGCCAATGTTGAACAACCAAATGAGTGCTTGCCTTAAAGATAGACACTAAAGTGCATTCGTAACACACTCTTCCTTGGATGAGACTGCAGACGGCTAGTTGATATTGATCAGCTGGATAGGACGTGCGTCTGAATTCTCTTAATTAAGGTTGCAGAAGAGTAGTAGGGGAAATGAATGGTATAGGTAGAAATTCGTCACTTCTTGACTCACTCAGACAGCCGTCACACGCTCGGAAATGCATTGTACGCGCCTTTCATCTTTCAGGAATATTCAGCAGTGCGCATTCCAGCAGACTCTGGTAGTGCTCGAACCCGCAACTCGACTGTTGCCAGTCCGTGGTTGAGACCACTGAGCTACGGGGGACGGCTACGACCATCGTAAATAAGTTATTAGATGTGACATAGCGCCGTTTACTATCCACGTTACTGCCGTGCAGAATTCAGGGTAGCCCTCCTCTCCAAGCCACGAGCTTACCAAACTTAAGCCGCCGATTAACCTTTGTCATTATAAGCAGTTTGGTCTGTGTAATGATTGCAGAAGAGTAGAGCATGCCTATAATAACTGTTTGAACAATGAACAAGGATTTATCACAGGTAAAGTGTATGTGCTTGACAAGTCTCGTAGGATGGTTGGAGTAAAAAATAAAATTTAAATAAACGTCAAATAAGTAAATCATTATTTTAAACGTCTACCGATTTTAATGCACTACTGCATAACGCTAGTTTGAAGTCGGAGTGGGATGTACACAACAAAATGTTATAGCGAGCTGTTATTGTTCAGTAAATGCGTGAGAAAGAAAACAGGGAACGAGTACGCTCACTCGTGTGTTGCCTCATTTGACAGACGTGATATGTTAATCCAGTCTAGATACATCCAGGTTCCTCACGTGAAGACTTCTGCATGTGTCCTCACCACCACGTTGCGGAGAGGGCCGTTAAGCACATGGTTAGGTTTGCTTTGTTTCGTCCTCCAAGTGGAACAGACTATATGGATTAATGCAAGTTGGAAAGCGTTTCGTCAAGGCGTGTTTTCAAAAGCGTTCGTGTAGGGGCCAGCATAAGGTGAGTCGGAAGAGCATCCCAGGCACGGGACACACGAAAGGAGAAAAGGTTTCGTCGACAATCAAGTCGACTGTAGTGCGTAGCCAGTCTGAGCTGATGGCCTCTCAATTGCGTGGTTTGGCTCAGCTGCAACCGATTGTGACATGGGTGTTTTGCATTCATCAGTATTAAGTAAACCATGATGAGTTCTCTTCGCTGACGTCCATATTCACCACTGTACAATCTCAGGGACTGCAGTCTGCGTTGGTAAGAGAGATGAAACAATCCTCTAAAGAGTTTGGTCGATCTACGTTGTGGAGCTTTAAGTGCATCGACGTCGCGTTTGCGCCAGGGATGCTAGGCCCGGATCGCATATTCCACGTGAAGCCATGCGTAGGCGTTCAGCATTTGCGAAAACTAATGGCTCAAAATTCCCGAAAGCCTTCCTTAATACTCCAAGATGTTGACTAGCTATTTTGATGCCTTTTCAGCCTGTGTTGAGAACCGAGATAGTACTGCACGATCACCCTGAGGTCGTTTTCTTGGGAAGCACCTTGTAACTACTGGTCCCCAAGTCGATATTCATAGATAAACTGATGGCTTACGCTTATTACTTTGCACATATTTTGCACTTTTATGCTCGAAACGGGCCGAAATGTACCCGGTGTTAGTGAGACCATAAGTCTTGAGAGTGGACGGCAAATCCAGTTTCTCAAAACTCTTGGAGCATTAAGCCGAACGCATTATAAAGCAGCTTTATCAACTAGATTAATCAGCTTCTACTGCGGCCATTGATCGTCCGTCTCCCTGGGCAGTCCCCATAAACCTGCCTGTAAGCGCGGAAGTCAAATGTTAGACCTGACTTTTGAAAGCAACTACGGCCGCGGGAATGGATAGAATCCATCCAGTTCTCTTCAAATTTGGGGGACCTAATTTTGCAGCTGATCTGCACAACGTACTTGTGAAACTGTGGGAGCAAGAATCTATCCCATCAGACTAGAGCCGCTGCGATGTGGTCCCAATTATAAAGTAAGGCTTCTGTTCTGAACCTGATCACCATAGAATGACCAGTCTGATCTCAAGTACCTCTAACGGGCTCGCCTCCGTCGTTCTTCATAGACTTGCTGGCACACTTGAGTGACAGATTCGCGAAGAACAAGTAGGTTTTCGTTGAAGTCTCCGTTGTATTAATCACATCTCCCCACTTCATCAATCGTTGGAGCACCTCTATATTCATCGGCGACCCACGGTAGTCGTGTTCCTCGACATCAAAATGTGTCTTCGATTCAGTTGATCGATGTGCACTTTGAGGTCTACTGAGGAAATATGTGCCCCGTAAAAATCTCAACATCACACGAACGCTGTACCCGCATTGTTCCGGCGCAGTGAGGATTTAGGGCAAATTGTCGTTTCCCTTCAAAATCTCCAGCAGTGTGTGACAAGGGTGCCTCCTGTCACCTTTCTTTTGTAGCTTGCCCATCGAAGACGTCATGGAAACTGAATTCACTGGACACGACCTGCAAGGCGTGGGGCTGCTCCCAGGTGAACTACTTTTTGACTTGAAATGCCTCAACAACATTGCGCTAATCTATGTCAGCTTTCAAAGTTGCAAAGTAACATTGGAGAAATTAGCACCGGTTGTCATTCGTTTCTGCATAATCTTAGCACCTTCGAAGTACAAAATTCTCCTCCAAGTTTGTCAGGGACCCACCACTGCGCTGACTTTTGGTGGGGATCAGCTTGAAGTCATCGAGAAATTCAATCATCTAGGCAGCTATATCAGCGCCAGTGGAATGGAAGATGAGATCACAAATCGCATAACATAAGCTCGAGTCGCTTTTTCCAATCTTCGCCAAGTGTGGTGCCGGCGCGCCATCACTATTGCCCTAAAAGGCACAGTTTGCAACGCAGACGTTCCTTCAACCCAACACTGTGTCTGCAAAAACTGGCCCATCATTCGACAGACAATAAGGGGCTTGTTACGTTCGACCATTGCTGCCTTCGAAGTTAAGCTCATCTCTTGCGGGAACGCAGCTTGAGCAATGAGCGTGTTCGGCGTCGTGTATTTGGTGTGTGACGAGCGAGCGAACAGCTCAGCCCCGTTATGTCAAGCACATGGCTCCGATGGATCGGCCACGTATTTCGCACGCCAGCAGACCGTCTGCCGCGTTGTTTGCGCACCGGGGTTGTGGATGGATGAAGAGGAGGGGTGGGCAAGCGATGCCTTGTACAAGAGAAACGGAATCTCCCACTACGAATTTGGTGTCGGTTGGTGTGTCCCGACTGCCTGGCTGTGGTCAAAAGTAGGAGGAATACATTTGGTTGAATCCACTAGTTGACATGGCAAGGAACCGATTTCAATCACGCTTGTGTTAAGAATTACTTTATCCATCTCCATTTCATTTATTTTCCCCCTACAACAACGATCTCCCCCTTGACGCATCCCATATTACAAAGTAGTCTACCGCTTGTTTTTCACACTTTGTAATTTTCAGTATCTTAGTTCTTCGCATGCCTCATCTTTATGTATAACAGCACGATGGTTGAAGGATGTTTCTCACCTTAAGCTAATGTGTAATGGTGACGGTGACGAAGTGTCAGGATATTCATCCTGTTCACACTAGAGTGTGCGTCATTCAGCTGTGGCAACAACCGGAGCTGTGGTTCATCCTGTACAAGTACGCGCAAGCCACGAAAGAAGAATTCGCAGTGCAGATTTAACTCATGGGTTCCGACACGTGTATGGTATCTGTTCATTTGATGGGCATGCATGACATCGTCACCGAAAATCACTTCACCATCCGCAACACAGGGTCACGATCGGTCAGACGCCACACCATTCCACTCCCTCATCAACATCATCGTCACCAATACACCTCCGCTGAGCATGTTAAAGCCACTTTAGCTAATGATTCGAAAGGTGTCTATTCAAGGTATAGAACAAAAATGAAAAAATACAGGGGTTCACGTTTCGTTTATGCGTCATGTTGCTGCAGGACGTGAGTCAGCCTGTGGGCAGAAGTGTAACCACATTCGTGAACATATTGTACTTTTTGCTTATATCTGCTCAAATGCAACACCAACTTTTACATTCAAGGTCATGATTTCCGCTGAATTCCTTTTATCACAAATGACAGTGAAGGAAGTGCTTTATGCTATGTTTGCATATTGAATTTCCTTCCCCAGACATACTCGAGGAAACACTTCACATCGAAAATATTCAATTTGACCTTTCTCTATCCATCTGAATGTAATTCGTTTCAGCAGATTGCAAGGTGCTAGAAGTAAAAGCGATTGGACAGATGGGACCGATATCCGTCCGGTGGTAAAGGACTGCACTTAATTCGAGTGTGGAAGCAGCACACTGCAATAATCGGTCCCGGCTGGGATTGAAATGCACGGGGAACGGTGTTGCACAGGGCGCTCTGTCGCATCTGTGATGAGCCTTCTGTGATCCTGGCCCCGAATCTAGGGCTTCCTCATTTGAACAATGAACAATGAACAATGATTTATCACGGGATAAAAGCAAGTGCTTGACCCGCCCCGTAGGATGGTAGCGGTGAATATGATGCAAGTAAAACATGTCTGGGTCATCTATCGAACGTCTGCCGAGATGAATACTTCGAGAATTAACATCCGTGTAAAATGAAAAAATGATCGCGCGTAAACGTTCAGAAAGACACTGGGGTGCAGTGATAGTTGAGGTAAGGAGTGAGGAAAGTAAAATATGGTCGCTCACTTAGGTCCATTTGATACATAAAGCCTGTAGAAATGCATCCTTGGCGTAATCCACAGTAGAGGAGTTTAGGTAACAAAATGTTGGGAGCTAAGAGCAACATCTAATCGTTTTTTGAAAACATCCAAGATAGGAGAGGAAACAACTGAGTCTGGGAGTGCATTCTAGGGTTGGCAAACCGGAAGAGAAAAGCAATTCCGTCGACACTCTAGGCGGCTATATTGTTCCTTCAAATTTAAGCCCTTACCCCTGAGCTGCGTGTTGTGGCTAAGTTTCAGCAAATGGCTGCATACGTGGTTGGGGTCACTCAGTATCTGATACGCTAATATGAGATCGCCGCGCAGCCTTCGATAACGTCCGCCGAAAATTCCCAGCAACTTCAGTCTTCGGTGGTAAGAGTGATAGCGCAGGCCATTTACATTTTTTGTTGCTTTTCGTTGTGGTGTCTCTATCGCTTCTAGGTCACGCTTCAACCAAGGTTGCCAAGCTTGCATAGCGTATTCAACATGCGGACGCACGTAGGAATTGAGCATCATTGGGAAGATTGATGGGTCAAATCTCCCGAATGCTGTTCGCAGCATGCCGCCGTGCTGGTTGCCTCTTTTCGCAGCTACCTCAGCCTGTTTTGGACAGTTGAGGTCGCTCTGTACGAGCACACCAAAGATCAAGTTCCTGGGAGCTATTCAGCTATCCGTTTGTCCTAAGTATATAGGTGTAGTTATGTCTACGGTGTAATTGTATAACGCGACATTTGTCTACGTTGAACGGTAGGGCGTTTTGAAGTGACCAGTTCGACACTGGGTTAAGATCGTGCTGGAGCCGTTGATGGTTGTCCGGTCCTCTAACCCATCGCCATATCTTGATATCATCAGCAAAAAATAGGAAATCGGAAGAAGTTGCTCTCGCCAAATCTTTAATGAACACCAAGAATAGACGAGGTCAAAGAACCGAGCCTTGTGGCACTCCACACGTCACATCGATTGCATGAGAAAATCATTCTCGGACTCTCACCTCTAGCCGTCGTTCTTGTAGAAAATTGCGAATCCAACTCAGGATTGGATCGCTAATGCCGTAGTTCCGAAGCTTCTGAAGGAGAACTCGGTGGTCTAAACGATCAAAAGCTTTTGAAAAGTCCAGGTAGATGACATCGACTCCCACTCCGTCATCAACAGCTTCAGTCCAGCTATTAGGTGTAATTAATAGGTTAGTATTACACCAATGCTTTTGACGAAAGCCATGTTGCTTTGAAGCTATTAAATTGTGGCTTTCCAAATATTGCATCAGCGCGTCTGCGATGATTGATTCCATCAGTTTGGATGGTACGGGAAGCAGTGTTATTGGACGGTAGTTGGCAGGCTCAGTGCGGCTACCTCCTTTATGGATAGGAGTGAGGACCCCTTGCTTCCATACTGGTGGAATACGGTTTTCCTCTAGACATCGATGATAGAAAACTGCCCGTGGTTCTGCTAGATCACTAGCTACCGCCTGTAGAGCCTTTGGTCGGACGTTATCAGCTCCGGGAGAACTGTGGATACGTAAGGATAACAACTTCTTCAACGCAGCTTCCGCAGTGAAGGTAATGTTTCCTAAACCAGATGGTGGTGTATTAGAAATAAGGAGAATGTTTGGGCTCGGTACCTGTTGGAAAGTTTGGGAGTAATGAAGCCATAAGAAATCAGCTGCTTCCATTGCTGATCACGTGCACCCATCAGCCGTGACTAGCGCTGGAACCCCTCGCTTTACCTTTCGAAGGCCGTTAATGTGCCTGTCCAGAAATGTGCGGTTAGTGCAGAATCGCTTCACTAACTTCTGCTGATGCGTGACCTTGTCTTCGCGGACCAGTTTCGCACTGAAATTACGATGTGTCACGTATGCAGTCCAGGTTTCGGCATTCGGGCAGTCCTAGTGATTTCGCCATGCCAAATCCCTCCGGGACAGACATTTACGTGTTCTGCTCCTCAGAAATAACTTACGCTTGTTTTGGGTTGGAAGGACTTCTGTTCTGATGCGTGCGCTACCAATATGCTAAACGTCCTGGTAAATGTTTCCCAGGCAGCATCTGAGGGGCATTCGGTTAAGAAAGTCCAAGATGTATCCTTAAGAAGCGTAGATAAGACATTCTAGTGCGTGACAGTATGCACTTTATCCTCCTCCTTTTCAGGGTACACGGCACAGCATATAAAATCAAAGAGTAGAGTGACATGATCACTACGACCCAGTGGTGTGCTTGTAACTATCCCATCAACCATGAGTTCTTCGTTAGTTAGCACAAGATCCAGTATCGACGGCTTGTTAGAAGTTCAAAATCTGGTGGGAGAGGTTACGTGGTTGCAAAGAGGGTGGCTAGCAATGAGCTCTTGCAAACAGGCTTTAAACTGCATACCGTCGGTTGCCGGCGTTTCTATGTCGTGCACGTTAAAGTCTCCCGCGATAAGAATGTGGGTGTAGGACTTGTTCAAAGCAAACTAAAAAACGTGGTGTAGTTTGGACTCCGTTTCCGAAGTTGAGTTTGGTGGGCGAAAAATCACGGCTAGTAGACATGTGTCCTTGTTTGGCAACCAAAGGCGGCACCACAGCGAATCGGGAGCTCGGATTTCCGGGTGATCGATAACTTCACATTGGAGGTTTGAATTACGGTAAAGAATCACACCGTGATGTGAATGCGGTCTACTGGGTTCTTATTCTTAATGCGGATTAGGGAAACAACCAGCATTTTCTGCACGACTCCGCTGCATTACTTTTCATCTCCCGTCATCCGTTTGGTCCTGTTTGTACTTCAATGATCCAGCGTCGCTGTGTAGTTAACCGCTTTGCTATGATGAAAAATGTTGACAGTGGAAGGGAAATTTAATGAAAATTGATTAACTGCAGCGGGTGAAATTGCTAGCACGCATTTCTCACCATGTCAGTTGCTTTGTCTAGCTACATTGGAGACTATCTGCAATTTAAACCTGATCCAATTCAAAGTATTGTTGGACTTCCTTTGTTATAGCATTTTCAGGCTTACGGTGATTATAAAAAGTACAATTAAGGGACCAACACTATCCGTACTGCAGTCAGCGTAAGCAATGTGGGACAGCGAAACTCTCCATTACACACCAACTATCCTGCTTTCAAGAGCAAACGAGTCTACCTCATTGCATGAGCTGTGTGTGAATTCGGATGGAATAAGTGTTTGGAATTCGCCACAATTGAACCAGCTAAGGCTGATTGCCCTCAGAATGGGGAAGAACACGTAAACTCCTTCTAACTCGTACCGGTCTGATCGATTGAGCTTTTTATATACTTCCCAGAATTTGTTGAAACTCACTGCTCCAATCGTACAAGCCACTTATGGGTAGAAGGCAATATGGTACAACTAAGCGCAGTGGACCAGCAACGTACGCGCTTGTTACTCGCATGCCGAATCAAGTCCAAAACCTGACATATCACTTTTATATTTCCTTCGACCACGAGAAAGCATCGCTCTGTTGACGGAAATCAGTTTACTTTGAGAGATCCCTTTGTTCCGTATAACACTCCGATGATGTTTACGTACTTCAACTAATTTCATTCGCTCAGCTCCCGTTTTCAATGAACTGAAACTTTTACTGACAGATGATATCACTGATGGATGGTTTAAAACCGTAGTTTTGTACGAGCTTAGCAATGTCGACTCGAGATCCTACATCAGTCTGTGACTATAGTGCATAACAATTGGCAGCTATCCTAGGTTTGAATTAGTCAGCAAGTTCGGATATAAGAACTTACCTACCTCACTGCACGACTGACTAGCACTGCTGGAAAAAAATCCCTTAAATTATGCAGACCTCATTCTGCTACAGGCAGCATTCACGTCTCCAATATTTAGCGCTGTGATACGGATGACTAATATTCTCAGTTGAATTGTTGCCTAGGTACATCGGAGCACTGAAGGAATCCTTACGCGTTCCAGCTGAAAGTGATTAATTTGATCGCAAGGAATGGTAATATAAATAAGCTTAAGCCAAGTTTTAACAGTAGAGTATGATGGAACGAAGTATAATGGTATGGGTGAAAGAATGGCGCTCGATATTACACAGCGCACAGCGATGAAGAATGTCAAATGTTTGTCTCACCTAACAAATCTACTCAAACTATGAATTCCAAAAATTCACAGCGCATGTTGTCGGCGTCTACGGCATTTAATAATGGTGTATCAGATCAGATGTATCAGATTTTAAATAAGGGGTTGATGGAAAATAACCCATCGGTGCTGGGCTCGGGTGTAGGAGCATTGTTCGCCTTATTAAGACCGAACGGGCGGAAATGAATGATTTCTTGATGCTAGGTTGGGATTTATCTGGTATTGAGCTAGTCGTGACGTGTGGATGAGCTGTAAGAAAAGTGCAACAAGGTAGACTGTCTCTGTTGGGTGTGTCAGTGGTTGGAATGGATGCGGAGCCCTTCCCACTTCCGCCAACACAGTTGCAGTTAAGTGCTGGATTGTTAGGGGCTACATAGCTGTCGTACGACTGGTGGTATTATCAGTTTTTCAATGTCCCCGGTTTTCATTTCTGCGTCTAGGGTTCTGGCTGATAAATAGGCTGGTATGTTAGGTTTGTTCTGCGTACTTGATAATCTTCTCCTTACTTGCACACGTTGCTCACGCAAATTGTGGTAAACTTGCGTAATTTTGTCGCGTGGTATTTTTTAACTAACCTTCGGACATGTTGTACTTGTCACGGATTCACTTATAACCAATTTCTTCTATATGCTCATTTAGCGAGTATTTATGTCGTCATATGCGTTTACTTTAATCGATATCGGCATTTCGAATGATTGGCTGTTGTTTGACATCCCATGTGTGGCTGCGCTTGATGTGCATGTTGACAAGGTGCTTACCTGTCTATTACCCACTACCTCGTCCATACTGGCTCCAGGGGACAGTTGGTCGTTGCTGGATGGGATGGGGTGCACGATCCTTGTGGTCGTGCTAGGCTCGAAGAGTGGTTCCATGCACTCAGTGTGGAGCGGACTACGGTCCAGCCACCGCCTTGTGTGTACTTGATTCCCCAAATACAGCGTGCTTGTGTTTGTCTGTGAAGGAGTGTGGGCCGGCTCCGTTGATAAAACGTGGCTCCCATTCGCATGCCTCCCGGTCTTATTCCGTCGGGTTAACACTGGATATGGGGTGTGTGGATGGAGCTGTGGGTGGTGCAGCGAAAGGCATCCATAGTCCCTCTGTAGGCGCAGGCGTCCTGTGGCTGACCACAGTGACAGGCAAATCCGAAACCGGATGCAGCCAACCATGTTAGGTTTGTACTTAGAAGTAGCTAGAAGGCAATTGTTGCGAGTTCTAATAGGCTCGAAGTAGTGCGTGACGCTGCGATGACAAGGTGGTTGTTGGCAAGACGACTTGGGCGCTAGCAACTTCTTCATAGTTAACCATTTTTACAACGGCATAAATATTGTTGAGTCATTTGATAAAGATAAACGCAAATGTGAAAGCTCTTCAAAAATGAACCAGTTTCAACCTCATTCTTGGGTTCAGCTGCAACAGCAACTTGTTTGACCGTTTCTAACTCAGGTAATCAATTTCATCAAGTCAGTTACCCAAGCAATGAACGAAAGTCGATGAAAATTTACCCAGATTCTTCAGTTTGAATCCCCTCAGTCTTAGGCACGTGTGTACATGGCGTAGCCTCCGTACATGTTTGGCATCCCTACGTCTTGTGAGCAGGATATCATTCAAATATGTACAAAGTGCATGGCACGACTTTGGTCACGTTGTTAAAATGAGTTTAGAATAGCGTCGGAGCCGAACTAATTTAAAAGTACAGACTTTTGTTTTGGAATAGACCCATATGGTTACTTTTCGTAATGCATGACCGTGAGGTTAACGATTTGCATATGCGTGTACTTCCCATCTGACCTCATTCCTTGAACAGTGACACTATGCCCGCCCAACACACCACGTGATCCACATGCAGACTCCAAACAACATTTGACCTCTATGGCTTACCACGACGGCGCATCCAAGCATGTGACATCCACGGGCCATTGAGGAAGCACATTCAAATCAACTCACAAATCGAACATATGTCGAATCAAAACGCACCACACACAACTGGACGAACGGACAACCAATGGGTGCATATGGCCCACCGCGGACGACGTTGTACTCGCACCAGATCCGACATGGACTCAAAGCCATCATCTAAGTACATGCAATAGGTCCCTATCTATTAAATGGCATTAACAACTTCGCAAAAGTATCACTCATATTACTGGATAACCTGGATATTACGCGAGACTGATGTCGATCTGAGTGAATTATTGTCCACCTGCTAGCGAGGCAAACAGATCCTCTATCCGTGGTGTAGTAAATTTGTCTAGAATTAAGCAACAATTAGGAGTTATGTTACACTTAGCCTTACACCTAAATTTAGCCGACTTCAGCATGGGAAATTTGGACACAACTTACCGTTATAAAAATCTCGATTCTTCTTGCCGATTGTAGTTTCATTATTCCGCTTTCCAGTTTTGACTTTCTTGGCAAATGGCGGGATGTAACTCCATGTTAGCGTGATATCATTTTAGTGTTTACAATTTTTCCTTGAAAATATCAGTATTTGTTGTACACCTGCTGCAAGCTTTTATTAGTGGACTTTTAGCATAGCCGGGAGGTCTTTCATTCAATAGCGTCCGAGCAAGTTCAAGCAATCATTATCCACGGCATATGTCTGTAAAGTTCGTTTCACCCCATGATGATTAACATCGTAAGTGCACTTTCCAAAAGCTAGCATCGGTTGTTCGGTGTGCATCCGCAATGTTGTGTGACAACTGGAGAGCAGATGTGGTCCTTAAGATGCATCACTGATTATGACAACTTAGGCACCGTCTCCGTGTGACGCTTTATCGGCTGATTGCTGTCATGTATTTATATGTTGTTAAGCGAAGCTTACAAATCTTAATGGACATTCTTAGGCTACCGTACAATGTAACATGTCCTCCCCCAAATCACAGTTTTATCACCTAATAACAACTTATTTCGGGCCTGTTCATTACGGGTATAAGAAAGCAGACAATATACAGCCGTCGTTTTTTCTTGCTCATTGGCTTGGATTTTACCGTACCAACACTAGTAGGATTTGCTGAATCCGCCCAATGAAGTCATTGGCATTTTTCAGTTTTTATGTAAACTCGAGAAGGAACCATGCGCGTCATAAATGTTCAGTTATTGACCTCAAAGCTCGCTGAGGACTTTTAGCGCATAATTAAATGTTGCTGGTCTTCATCGTGGCCGTTAAGCTAATCTTGGCATTTTAATTTCGTTTTTTTCGTGATACTGTGTTTTGTCGTAAAATGGACGGTAACTCCAAATAACCCAACTAGGTACGTTTCCAGGTGGCCGGTGTCTGTCTATCAGTTAAATAGTCCGAAGTTTTAAAGATTGGCGCAAAATTGTAGGAACTTTACCCGGTCTCCAGATTGTTAAGTGTAGCCCGTATCCCACGGTATGAGACAGAACGTTCAGGCGTGAGGTACAGAGGTGCGATGTAGGCATATTTCTTTACAGTAGCCTAGAATTCCGAAACAAAAGGCCAATGAAATGTGAAAGGTAAGGCACGGCAAGGTCAGTATCAGACAGTCATGTGAGCAGCTGTTCATCATCAAAGTTTAATTACGTTCATGCGATACATATATGGTGTCACAAGCAGTGGGAGATATTCCATTGGAGCAATTCTCCATCAAGGCTGCTATAATCCAGAATAGTGGCTAGATTAGAGTATCTGTGACATGCATGATAAGCTGGTATAAATAGAGTCTCCAAGTGAGTCTTTGCATGTACCCTGGGCAATAAATAAAGAGTGAAAGTCACTTCACTTATCTAATGCACGACTTTTGTAAATTGCCTGTTTTAATTCAACGCCGCGTATTCTCAATTTCGGCGCGAGGGCGTAGCCCATAAAAGGTTAATTAAACCACACCACACAGCTCATTGATCTGCTTTGCCGATATTAAGAAAGAAATTCAGTGATCAAAGTGATAAAGACACACTTACCTGAGAACAGAACTCTACTTGAGTTTGAAATATGGAGTTTTCTAATACCTGGTAAAAATGAAAACTTGGATTGCTTCATGTCAGTGTCTTGATTAACGTGGTGATTGTCAAGTTGTGACACTCACGCTAGTATCAGCGGCAGACATGGTACCGAGTGAAATATTTATGTAGCATTTGATCGAAACAGAATCTAATATTCAGCAACTGTGGCCGACTGGTTGTGAAGTGGCGAAAGACAGTAGTTTTAATATTATGCATTTGTTCATCCCGGTACATGGAGTGCATCAACTTATCTCTTCAGCAGTGGCGTACCAACAAGTTTTACCACCCTCGGCGGTGGCAAAATTTGCGCTCCTCTACCGTGGCACTTCTAAATCCGTAAACCCTAAAAATCGGCTGCTTAAAGTTCACATTAGTGTGCAAAGCCATCGATTACCTTTTGGTACACTGAGGTGACTGTGTTGATAGTAGCCACAATGCGACAAGTAAAGGAATCTTCGGGAAGGACGTTTTCCCATCTGTGACACATGGCACAAAGGTGCTGTTGCTCATTCACAGCAACATTAACTTATTCAACCCTCAACTTAGGGGAAAATTTTTCACTTCATCTATGGTATAACAGTAAGTAACGGTAGTTAAAATTTGAAAGCACGGAAAGAAGACGAAGGCTGGTAGATGCGTGCATTTCGTATTGTATCCTCAGTAACTTTAACAATAACCGATATGCATATATATAGCTAACAGTGGGTGCAAACGGAGAAGTCTGAGATGCAGAACAAATGAAGGAAGTACACACTTACGTCAGATTCCGTGTTCGTAAAGACCGCCGGCTTCCTCGATAGGCAAACATCTATTAAAATCAGGTCACCGAGTAAAGCTGCGCTCAGGGTTTAAAGTTGTGTTACGTCACACCAATCCCAGCTCCCTTCGGTTTGCTGAGGCTGGCGCTATACATCGGTTGAAGCCAACTTTGTGTGTTCAGCAACAACTGGTTGTCAGCATAAAGTTGCATTGGACGTAGGTGTGAACTTCCGTCATGTGTCCTGCATCTTAAGCTATATCTATGTACCTCGGTTTTTGTTAATGGTACTGAGAAGACAATACGAAAAGCATGCATCTACCAGCCATTGTCTTCTTTCCGTGATTTTCGAATTGTTGAAGGGAACTAACTGCTTAGAATTTTTGAATTGAAAAATAGTTGTTTCTGGACACACAAGGTTAGTTTCTTCCGGTTTATAGTGACAGCGTCAGCAAACCGAATGAAGCGGAGGTAAGTTTGGAGTAACACAAATTTAAACGCTGAACGCAACTTTATCCCGTGACAACAGTCTAACAGGTGTTGGCTTATCGAGGAAGCCGACGGCCTACGCAAACACGGAGTCTGCCGAGAATAAGCAATCCGAGCAACTGCACGCTGCACCCATATTGGTACATATTCCTATCTTCGGGAAGTCAGAGTTCCATTAGTTTTGCCTAGGCAGTTGTTTCCGCAAACATATACAGGTTGAATTAAGGGAGGTTCATCGCAGCCAGTTTCCAAATAAGATAATCATCCATATGCCCGGCAAATGCACTAGACTGCAGTTTCAGCTAGTTGGGCATCGTCAGTAGTGCGCATCCATCGGATCCATCAGGATCCAAACCCATGACCACCAGCTGGTTGAACCCCCAATCAGCAGCTTATGCCACTGGGCCACAGGGGACAGCTTCGTACCGTCATGATTTACAAACTAACTGCGATATATTGCATCTCATCCTCCACCGCTATGCAAGTTACGAAGGTTGCAGAGGACAGGGTTGGTCTCGAATGACACGATGTCCACTAGCAATAGCTATGTACGACATAGCATTTAGAAGCTGTCAGGGCAGATATATTTTTGATGTAAATCAAAAACCCCTTTTCATAAGTGCGGCCAAAAAAACGCACTGGCGATCCGGGCTGCAGTTCAAGCGTGCTAGACATACGCGGCAGAATTCAATTGTTCCCAACAAATTCAGAAACTATAGTACGGTTCTAGCGGCTTGCCCTGATGAACATGTGGCTCGCAAAAAGTGCATCAGAGTTCACCTAAACGTGCAACCAGTGCGTCTTCAGCTAGATACAGCCTCGGACATCACAATTATCTCTAGCAAAACTTGGCAGTAAACTGGTGCTTCGTCAATCAGCCGAACGATACAAGTTGCACTGAACGCTTCAGGAGGTCAAATTAATCTCATTGGTGAGCTGCAGTGTGAAGTGATTTTTAGCGCTGCTCATGCAAACGGTGTCGTGTAAATTAAGAGGCTGCCACATTTGAATCTGCTTGGACTCGACTGGATCCAGAAGCTCCGCCTCTTCGACATTTTTCTGAGTCAAATCTGTGATACCCTCCGGCTCGGATATACGTGGCTCTCTTCGGAAGGTGGCGAACCAAACAACAACCTGATCGTGCGGCTACGAAGGGAATTCCCGTCTGTATTTCGCAACGACTTTGGAAGTTGCACAAAGACCAAAGCTAAGCCTTACCAGCTCAAAGGACGGTGCCAAAAAACCGTATTTCCGACCCATAGGAACAAGTACATTCGCTGCGCTTTCTATTGTTGATGCGGAACTTGATCGTTTGTAGCCGGCGCCGGCGTTCCATCCAAGCCGTGTGAAACTTAGTCAGCGTAGGGTAGACACCTCATTGTTGTCGTCTAAGAAGACACCAAGGGAACCGTTCGTATCTGTTGCTGACTACTCTACGGGATTAAATGCAAACGCTGAAACGCACCAGTGTCCTAGGTGTCAGTCCAGGAAGATTTAGTTTTATTAGCTCAGTAGGTGGCACTCTACTTCGCAAACGGCTATAATTTATCAGATGTGCTTTATCTCCAACTTGGATTTGACGATGCATCACAAGAAGTTTGCTTAGTAAATCGCAATACCTGCACACGAGTGTCTTTTTACCAGTTCTATCTCTGTTTGCCCTTTTGTTTTTGTGGTCGCGCGAAATCCGCTCCCGCGGATTTTTTAACCACTGTATAGGATACTATGATAGCTGAGATTCTCAGGAGTCGCAGCGCTTATTTTGGACGACCATCAATAGTATTTCATAAGAGGTCTACCGCATTCGAGAGCGGTCGGAAAGGACGTGGGAGCAATTTCATCCACCGCGTTTAATGGACTACGGGTTCCACTTGAAGAGCAAGGTAAGTGCATTACCAGAATGAAGTGTGTGCGTAAAGTATGTCGGATTCATAATCGACAAGGATGGCCGTGACGTCCCCCAGGATGCCTTCCAACATAAGTGCCATAAAAACAGGTTGCCTCCCCTGACAATGTCGCGCTAGCTCCAGGTCACTTCTTGCTGTGGTTGATCAGCCATTGCAGCTATTTTTGTGCCCGGAATGCTTCGGCTACGATGGTCCCGTCTCAAAAACTTATGGTGTTAAGGATTGCCAATTTGTGTGGTTTCCTGTGTGTCAAGCCCCGCGTTTGGCGTTGATAATGTTCAAGTCTCATATTTTGTTCTGACTTACTGCTAATGGTTCCACGGAAAATTCACGGGCAGAATGCTGATTGTATACAACAAGCATATATCGCCTCATTGTGATCAGATGAAAGACAAGGACCAGAAATCAGTCACGGTTAAGAGTTCTTTTCGGTTAAACAATCTCTTCAGGCCCAAACGTTTATATAACACTGATTGTGTGGGGGGTAAGCGTCAATTCGCGCGCTGCAGGATCGATTTCTAAGGTGTCTATTAATACGGTCAATAGATCGCTGACGATAGTGCGCGGTCCACAGATAAAAAAAAGTGAGAAAGGGAGACGTCTCTCCCAGAGGATTCGCGATCGACCAGAAAGCGGGCAACTTCTTAATCGACTGCGGAGGAATGAAACGTTGGGTGAATGCTGCTCTCCTGCGACCATGGTACGAGAGGAAGAAAGGTCCTGGAGGAGGGGCGGGTTTAGAGGGGCCGCTTCCAAGAATGGCTCTGGGGAGCTCTTCGCAGCTAGCTGAGAGCGGATTGAGAGGGACGGCTAGCGACGAGCCTGGGCCCGGAACTACGGAGCGGGAATATGTGGACAGTGCAATAAATCAGACAAATACGCCGCTAGCGCAGCCCACAGGACCGAGGCCGAGCCGATTGACACAGCCCAGAACAAGCAAGTCGAGAGCTCTCGAACGACTCCTGGCCGATCCAAATCGGGGGCAGAGAAGCGGAGATCGAGGCGAAAACAGGAAGGCGGGACTTCCAAGTCAGAGCGCCCGAGGCGAAAGGACTGGCTCGTCTCTAACATCCTTACCTATGTTGCGTGGTGGGATGGAAATCTAGTCGATATTCGATGGCGCGCGTGAGACCCTCATGTGCCCATTTTCGGTGTGCAATAAACGTCCACCCCCCCTGTCTTGTCGTTCTCGCTACAATATCCCACATTTTCCTTAATGGTTCGGAGAAAGCCGTGGCACATGCAACCACATAACCCACCCCAGAGGAACGCAACTATGGGCAGATCGTGAAAGAAGATTTCTCTATAGTGTTTTCAGTCAAGCGATTTCACAAAATGCTCTATGGACGAAAATTCACGCTGTTCACCGACCACAAACGCTTGGTCGCAATTTTTGGATCAGAGAAATGTATTCCAGTCTGCACGGCCTGTCGTCTCCAATACTGGGTAACGGTTTCACTTGGATACGATTTCGTCATCGAATATCAATCTACACACAACCTTGGTCAAGCAGTTGCGTTATCTCGTTTAATTGGTACACAGCATCAAAAACCAGAGGATTTGGTAGTTGCTAACATCTCCGTAGAACCCCAACTACATCATGTTGTGTCTGACATTTTCGGTGCCTTACCAGTAACGTCCGAAATGGTGCAGGAAGCTATCCATCATGATTCTACCCTATAACAAGTGATGGATTTCCACCTCAATGTCTGGCTTAAAAAGTTACAACGCCGGAGCTTCAACAATTCCACCAACGAAAGGAAGCACTCTCAGTCGTCCGCAATTGTCTGCTGTTCTCAGATCGCATCGTCATTTCTCTCATCTTTCAAGAGAGAGGCCTCTGACAATCTCATACTTGCCACCCAGGAATGAATCGCATGAAATCGCTGGTACGAAGCTATGTGTATTGACCCTATAAGGATTCCCAGGTCGAGTATTTAGAGAGGAATTGTCCCCGATGTGCCAGTGTATCTAAACAGCCAAAAAAGACGGAATTACCATCCTGGCCAATACCAACGGAACCATGGTCAAGGGTACATGTCGAGTTTGCAGGTCCAATTGACGGCCATCATTTTCTCAACGTTGTCGATGCCCACAGAAAATGGCCAGAGGTGATTCCAGTGGTCAGAACTATCGCAGCAGCCACTGTCTCCACTCTCCGACAGGTATTTTCTCGTTTAGGTGTACCCTACACGTTGGTTTCGGACAATGATACACAATTCACCTACTCTGAATTTATTTCCTTCTGTCGCAGAAACGCGATCGTCCATGTAAGCTCTCCACCTTTCCACCAAAAATCAAACAGCCAAGCGGAACGTTTCTTGGATGCACTCAAAAGAGCTCTGCTACAAATGGAAGGCGAAGGTACCTTGGAGGAGATTCTTGACACATTTCTTCTGACGTATCGTAAAACTCCAAATCCGCAGACACCGAATGCGCAATCTCCGGCTGAAACATTTTTTCAAAGGAAAATCCGTGTGTCCCAAGATGCCCTCAGACCCAGAATGGATCAGTTACTGTCCTGCAACTAGCAGATGGAGCGTCAAGTTAACATCCAACACGATGCTTGGAAGTTAGCCTTTAACGTTGGCCAACAAGTTCTGGCAAGACTTTATCGCATCCACTGTCCAAAATAGGCTATGGGCCGTGTGCTATACAAACGAGGTAACGTGATTTACGGCATCCAGGTTGGGACGGCAATTTGCGTAAGATGGCAATCTGCTGCTAAAGGCAGAACCTGGCGAACAACTGCAGAAACAACATCAGCAGCGCAGTTACCTCTGGACATACTGACCGACGCTGCTTAAGCGAAGACTCTCCCAACATACCCCAACGCAGCAACCAAAAGGTTCTCCCGAAACCTAGCAATACAGAGGCCGAGGAGGAGACGCAAATTCAAGTCACCCACGCAAGTTAACCCCAAGCTGAAACCGTACAACACAAATCAAAGGGAGGAAGTGTTAGGAAGGAATACGCGATGCGTAGCCATAGAGGCTCCAGATTTAGCGCCTCGCAACTCTCACGGTATGTCATAGTATTAGGCATGTTCAGAAACCTTTTTGTGAATGATTGTTGAATGTTTTCTAGTGATATACTATCCACTTTTCTCAGATTACTATGCGCCATGGTACAGTACTCAAGCTTCGGCCTAACACATATTTTAAAGGCTTGAAGCCTGGAATCCCTCAAAATAAGAGTTCGACTAATGTAGGTGATCACATTGCTGGCAGAAGCCTGCAAGAATATAACATGCTCTGAAAAATTAAATGAGGCAGAATATATTAGACCAAGATCTCGGACTGCGCCATACACGGGAATAGGAGTATCGTTTTATGTAAGGATGTTCAGAGAAGTGCCACAGCGTTGGTACAATAGATTACTCTTGTCAGTGGCAAAGTGCAACTTCCAGGAGTTACTCCAGGACTCCAGAGCGGACAATTCAGACTGAATATAGGCTAAATTAGGACTAGGTTGCCCAGGGGCGGAACAATACACAATTTTTACATCATCAGCGAAAAGGAATGGCTTCCCGTACAAGATTGCATCAAGGATATCATTGAAATACATTAGAAATAGAAGCGGGCCTTGTACGCTACCTTGAATCACTCCACTAGAGATTGAGATGGCTTCAATGTATGGTTACCGATTTTGACTACTTACTTTCTATCCTCGAGGTAGGAAGACAACCATTCTAGAAGCAAATTTGTGATACCATAGGACACAAGCTTCCGCAACCATAAGTTGTGTGGGACACGGTTTCTTGAGATAGCTCATATAACTCAAATATTTTATTATGCTTTCTTTAACTAACCTCGCTGTGATTCCGAAGTAAATAGATGTGTGGTGAATTGAGCGGTACGTTTTTTACATCCTGCATTCATCCGCTTTGTGTCGTGGTATTATAGTCGTTTGTTCCCAGTGCATAGGATATTGCCCATTGAGCATCGAATGTGTAAATATATTAAGCAAGAGCAGTAAGATGGCTGGAACTCCGTGCTTGACTAGAATTGGTGGGATGTTGTCAGGGCCTGGTGAGCATGATGGCCGAACTAATCTGAGTTGGCTACATATGTCCCTAAGTGCGAATTCAACAGTTTGCAGTGTATTACGGCCTAAATGTATCAGCTTGAGATTAGGATCCTCTCTCGCATTAGTGCTATAAGTAGACATAAAGTAGTCATTGGAAATCGAACATATGATTGCGCGATCCCTTATGGCAGTTCCATCAAAGTTTACAATCGAGTTTATACGACTTGATTTTCTGTTCTGCCTAAGGTCCAAAAGTTTTGAAATGCAGCCTACCATGTTGGTGCCCTTCAGTACCATGACCTTCTCAGAGTATAGCATTTTGTGGGGATCTTGTTATAACGCTGTAAGCAATCTGGTGAGGAACGTCATTAGAGCAAAATCGTTTGATTTCCTTAACTTTTTCTTTTTTTATGAAGTTCAGTGGCTACCTTTTTCTAGATGCCTACAGGTGCAACAGTCCTTTTCAACTTCTTATTGCGTTCTGGAGCCACAAATTCAATACAAAGCTGAATGCGGTGGTTGAACTCATTATAAGCAATTTGTACATGCTGTACTAAGAAGAATAGATCCCAATATGAAGACCTTATAAGAGCCGGGAAAATTGACCAATTCACAGAATAGAATTGGAGGTAATTGATCACTGATTATATCGGTTTAGAAAGAATTTGATAAGAACAACCAACGATGTTATGAGCATTTGGGTAGAAGGAATGAAAGGTAAAACACTCTCCCTGCTAAACACTTACCGAAGTGTGCTCACTAAGATCTGTCGCACTCAAGCGCCGTGAGACCGTAAATCCCCGCATACCTTTGTACCTTTATACTTGACGACCAGTTGTTACTGGAAAGAGCTTAATCCAAGGAAAAGAATGTAATACACCACACCGGTGTCAGCGCTGATGATAATTTTCGGACTGTTTCTGCTCAAGACCTGTTTCTGCGGTACCGCTGTGAACATTAGTTGTGTAGTTTAAGGATTCTCATGAGATACAGTCGAGCCCGCTTTATTGCGCTCCATCAGAATATTTTAAAAGTGGACAATTTAGCGTGCTGGTCAATTAATCTATATTACCATTATTCCAAAAAAGAAACAACTATTGAACTATTGTACAATCTACCACTTGAATTGTAACGTGCTAAGAAGGATAAATTACGTACTTGTAACTAAGGCCTGCAAACGACGTTTATTCAGAAGAGTATAACCTATAACCTAAATATTACAACATAAAGTATTTTAGCTTGATGGCTGTTGAAATTGACGTTCTCTGAGTCGATGTCTTGTTTCTGTTCTAGTCGGTTCACCAAAATTCTCAGACGATTTCATTCTCAACAGTAGTGAGCTCTGAGGCACATCCCACATCTTTGTCAATGGCGACGATCTCTTCTGCATTGATGAGTAGGATTGTGCAACTGCTGATCTGGCCCTCAGCGGTGACGGCGTCATCAGAAATCGCATCAGACGCCAGTCGACTGAAGTCAGCATGCCCAAAGCCACCTTTATTGTTGGATCGGTAACCTGTCAGTTTTTGAGACGAACTGAATGGCATCGAGCACAGAAATCTTGGCGCTGACATCCACCGCCCAAGACAAGTCAGATAACACATTGCTTTAGATGTGATAAAGAACTCCGTCCACAATTTTCTTGCTCTAACTGATTTTCAGATTCATGATCCCAGTTTGGTCAGTGAATTGAAGAATTCTGGTCGTACTTGCCGTCTTAAGGTCCATTTGTATGTTTTCAGGCCTTCTACTTGTGGATGCCGCTGTGCAAGTATCCAAGAGCAACATAATTTTTAAGCCAATGTGGCCTAGCTCAATTTCCCCTCCGAGGACCCACTCGGTGTATAGAACTTCCGTCAACCACGCATTTTTATTAGCTCTGCAAGTTACGATTACGTCATTAAAATATAGTAGCTTTTACTTTTGCCAATCAAAACCATTTTTAATTTACCCCTGCATGACATATTTGCAAAGCACAGGAGAGTGATCCAATATGTGGCTTTTTCCGATCCGCTGAGCTTGTCGGCAGAAAAACACAAAGAGCCCTCTGGAGTTGCTCAGTAAAATAGACCTGTTTCGTCTGCACTGTGCACGTTGCCATCATCAAATGAATTTAAAATTTCAGCCAGTCGATCTTACAGCCAGTTATCATGGACTGCTTTGTCCCAGAATTCATTTTGCCATGTGCACAATTAACACACAAACTGATTTCCATCCTTCCAGCTTTGCATCTATCCCTCTGTGGCAGCACAGATCCTTCCAAGTCTGCTCCCGAGTTCCGCTTTTTTCTTCCGAAGACTGACAGTACCTATAAAATGAAATAAATGGTATATTCTTCGGCGATGCGCGGTACAGTGCAACTATTTGGCCTGATCAATGTGTACAGCGGGATTGCACCAAATAATAAATTGTTCACGCATTATACCATGGATACAAAACAAATATTAAAGTAGTTGAGAGGTTTAAGGTATTAAAGTAATTAAGAAGCCGAGGACAATAACAAATACAGATTTAAGCAAATGTCCAGATAATGTAATACGACCACCCTTGGAACGTCCGTAGGTGACCTTCTTACATGCATGTTATTCCCTCGAAAGGCTTCGCGCGCACTTCCATGCTATACATGGGCGGGTGTCAGTGTGGCAAAGTATCATATAAACCGTCACCCGTTTTACATAGGATGCGTTCTTTATAGGGCCTCTTTATGTATGTATTGTGGGCAATGAAGCCTCAGCCCGATCCGTCATGCGGATCATTCAATTATGGCACTTGTTTATGTCTCAGTCAGTTGGTGGCAATGTGCTTTGCCTAGGTATGGTCTTTTATAAGCTGGAAACTACAATCCGTCACCTCAGATCAGCCAGTTGTGGACAATAATGAAATAAGGAAGAATGTAAAATTTAAAAAATGGTGTGTAATAAGTATAATACCGTTAATGCCAAAAACAAGCAGATACGTCTTACATCAGCAAGAAAATGGATCGAGCCGATCACGCGATCAACTTGTGCTGCGTGACAACCGAATACAGATAACTGCACGAGTTCTCCATAGACAATGATTTAAATAGGGAAACCGTTATTGCCATCACTGAAATCCGGTATATGTTTCTGGACTGTTAACTCCAGAAAAGAAGGGGAAACGATTAGCTTTGCAAAACAAATGTACCGAAGGGAATCACGGAACAATCACTAAGAATTGGCCAATGTGAGAGGAGGAATACGAAGATACTTCCTGGCCCCCTACTAGTAGGTAATTTTGTTCTCGGTTTTAGATACGAAGACAGTTGGCATGAATTAAATTGGCAAGTACTAAAACCGCTTAGGAACTTTCGTTAAATAAAAGCATGAAACGTGGTTGTAAAAGCTTATCCTAGATGATCAAGTTTGCTCGGGTACATTTGTTGAACCATTTTCCAGTCAATGTTCACCAGTAGCATACAGGCATTTATTCATACAGCTTTTCATCATCAAGTTGAATTTTAAGATCCGCTTCACTATGTCAGTTGACAGGTAAATCTTTCTCATTTTTTGAACATGCAAAATGTTCAAAGCATCTAATCTCTTTTGGTAGTTTTTCCACATTAAGCTAAACCTAAGGTAGAAATTCCTCCTTAGACCGGTTCAGAGTTTAGATAAAGTGACTACACATTCACTGTCTCGCAGTTCATAACTGCTATTTTCCCGAAAGTGCAATTGATATGATCCAACATATGCTTTCCGCCACGTGCGTTTGTGAAGGAAGCATAGATTTAAGTGTATTCTTCGTAACCACATAGGTTCAAGCTTCAGCTCCTTGCACCTATCGCTGTGAGAAAGAGCGGTTGAATACCCAAAGATTTGCTATTTGAAAGCGTGTTGAATGTCTTCAATAGGTCTCAAATCATGCTTTCGCAGGTTCCAGAACGTAATATATTAATATCAAGCATAGGTCTGCTACTGACTTTGAAATCCATTAGTCTGGTTTCTTTTAAGGTTAGCAGATGGCATTTGAGTCCGACTAACTGCTTGGCCTCTTTCATAATATGATTTGTAAGTTCGCTAGAGTTTAACGAACTAGAGTATCTTTAACTTAACTCACGGAGAGACTGGCTGATAGAAATGACTTCGTCATGAAGTCTGAACAATTCTGCTGCTATCTTACATCCATACGCCAGAATACTACACTGCGATGTTGCAAACGTCATCTGCTACATATTAGCTCATCCATCAATGTCTTTCAAGTCGATTTGGATATGGTTAAGTTCAGCGGTATGCTGAGAACTTGAGAAAGAAGAAACAACCTTCAGATCATCAGCAAACAAATAAGGCTTGTCAAATTGTATTACAGAAACAAAGTAATTTATATACAGTAGGAATAGTAACGAACATAAAACACTGCCCTGTACCCATCTACTGGTGACCAGACGAGGTGAAGAGATTTTATAATTTATATCGACAAATTGCAACCGTCCTACTGGTTGGGGCCAAGAGTGAAGCGGAGTCGTCTCACCGTAGTTACTTAACGTTTATAGCAGCCTCTTATGTGGGACTCTGTCAAGAAAGATGACAGTGCTCTGAAAACTTGAATGAATTACTTCAGTTAGATGGTTAAGGAAGTCAATTTGACAGGTAAAATACGAAGGGGCTTCAGAAAGCCATTCTGGAAGGTGAGAGGTTGGTGCGTTAACAGGTTTGGTTGTGCTCACGAACCGACATAATCCAGTCTTTCAATGCAGTTTCAACTTTTTATTCCATTCCTCATCTCTTCTTTTTCTTAGAACTTGCAGTGCGATTCGACAAACTCTACCAGAGTTCCTGTTCGTTGGCAATCAACCTGGCTGGGGTACGACTAGAAATGTGTAAAGCACCCGACAACTTAGTCTGCAAAGTTCCTGGTTGATAAGTTTTAAATTGGTACAGAAGGTCCAGCTTATTGGTCAAGGACAAATCTTTTCTGTTATTGACCGTACTTGTGTGTAACCAATAGAGTAATGACAAATATGGAGCGGAAAGATTACCCGACTGTGCTCAGTTCTCGAGTTTTGAATGGGGCCGTGTTTGCCCACAGCGGTCTGCACAGTTAGTTTGCTCGCATATTGAATGACATATGTAACCTTTTCTGCTCTGTCACTAACGTCGCCAACCTCTTTGTTGTTCTTCACTCGATCGGACGGGCTAGCTATGAGGCAATCTTACAAAATGTTAGAGCGATGGCGTAGAATTGACAAGGCGGTAAGAGCACGGCCCACGCAAGTGGGCAATTTAGCCGTGGGATGACCCCGGTAATGAACAATTAGACGGTGATAATTTAGCGTATTGTGAACTGATTAAAAATGTCTTTCAATATTTTAGAAAAGTGCCATATGAAAGGCTGTAAAAGCACTTTCCACTCTGAAATGGCGGCAGCAAACAAACATGCACTTTCGGTCAGTGTTAGCTAATTTGTTACCTAAGCAGTCGCAATCGCAATGACTACCGACGCTTGAATTCCATTGATTACACGTTTCAAAACGATGATCCATTATCTTGGCCCAGTAAAGCAGCTATGTCACACTTTGATGGGAATGTAAACCAGAACTATTTTATTGAAACAGCACTAATCCAAGCTGTGGCTTCCATTGCTTCTTATAAATTTCAAATGGGGCATTCGTGTAGTTGTAGTCATTTCTCTCTAGTGGTCAAACTGCGAACAGCAAGATTGTAAATCATTTCAAATGGAATCACAACATCAAAGAGGAAGGCGCGACGACGTCACCTCCCGGAAGTGACTAGACGAGAGAGTGAGCGCAGATCATAACGTAGCCCAGGACGAGACCTACGGAAACGCTGAATATATTGGTCTCTCAATTTTTCCGTTTCGTGCATCATTAATCAAAACAACTAACGTATCCGATTGTCTGCCGCACGGCCTACCGTCCGCTGTTATCTACAGCGCTGTAAATACTGGAAGACGTTTCCGGTTTTTGACGACTCATGGATCGCTATTAGACACTCCATTTCACGCTGCAGCCTTTCTGACTATTTATTTATTATGTCCAAAGCAGAAAACCTCATAAAAGTCATAGAATAATTCGGTCGTTTGTGATTATATATCTTACTAACTCTCCGCCTGAGCTACCGAAGCTAACTAGTCAAAGATCCTGTGTTTTCAAAAGTCCAAATGTCGCAAACTACAAATGATGAATGCAGCGTTCTTGACTGAAAACCCGCGGGTGTCTCACAGTGTATGCATGCTTCAATTTTTCGCAAGTTGACCAAATATTAAACATATTAATCCCATGCACATCATGTCTTTAATGCTAACTTATTGAAAGCCAGCAAATACTGATCAATTTGATTGTTGACGGTTTTCCCAAACCAGCATTGTTTATGACAGTTATAGTGGAGCTGTTTTCGTTGGTGTGGATATTCTGAGTAGCATAGCCATCATGTCGCACATTTTAGTGCTGACGTATACCGAATATTAAATGATGAGAATAGACAGCCGAAAAATATATTTATGCTTTGGTCCATCGAGATATGGTCAGACAAGAAACGCAGTATGATGTCATTTATTGCCTCGCGTTTGCAACACATATTAGTTGTGTAACGTCATAATCGGACGTGACACGTCATCTAAAAATTCTGTGGTCAGCAAGGTGGGCATCTGACGTTTCTTAAATCTGTACACTGGTTTTATTGTGACCATTGCTTTCAGTATATTGCTTCAATATTTCACCACCAGTTGACACGCGAGGCAGAAGGTAAGCTGTTCTCTTAATTTCCTGTACTCCAAGTTCGTACGGATGTCCGCATGTACTGCTTGTTTCGCTCATGCGCAGCCGTGTCCTTAGGACCAGTTACAGGCTACGCTGAGTCATGGAGCATTGGTTTATATCGAGCATAACAGCAAATGCTCGATAAGTCCCTTGGGATGGTTAGATTAAATAGTACCTAAATACAAAAATACTACAAAACACCAGAGATACATGACCCACCGAAAAGTTTAGAGGACATGTGTGTGAGTATTTCTGTCCGGAATTTGAGAGAATTATGAAACCGTCTACTGTTCATTCTGCTCTAGTGCCATCATTTGACAATCAGGGGCTATATAATGTAGTGTAACCGTAGCAGGCTACCGTCGATGTACATTTTGAATAGAAGTAAGTTGAGGAACGTTAATTACATGCACCGAGAAGTAGTCTGTGCTGTGACACTCGGAAGGAGAAAAGCTTACATTGACAGTTCAGTCGGCTTCACCGCGTGGCCAAATTAAACTAGTGACCCCTTAGGCATGTGTTTTGGATGAGTTTCAAAAGATGATGGCATCTCTGGTTAGGTTTTTAGGATTTGATACACCATTATTAAATCCCGTAGACGCCGACAACATGCGCTGTGACTTTTTGGAGTTCTTAGCCTGAGTAGATATGTTAGGTGAGACAAACATTTGACATTCTTCATCACAGTGCGCTGTATAATATCGAGCGCAATTCTTTCACCCATACCATTATACTTCGTTCCATCATACTCTACTGACAAACCTTGGCTTAAGATTATTTATATTACCATACCTTGCGGTCAAATTAATCACTTTCAGCTGGAACGCGTAAGGATTCCTTGAGTGCTCCGATGTACGTAGGCGACAATTCAACTGAGAATATCAGTCATCCGTATCACAGCGCTAAATATTGGAGACGTGAATGCTGCCTGTAGCAGGATGAGGTCTGCATAATTTAAGGGATTTTTTCCCAGCAGTGCTAGTCAGTCGTGCAGTGAGGTAGGCAAGTTCTTATTTCCGAACTTGCTGACTAATTCAAACCTAGGATAGCTGCCAATTGTCATGCATTATAGTCACAGACTGATGTAGGATCTCGAGTCAACATTGCTAAGCTCGTACAAAACTACGGTTTTAAACCATCCATCAGTGAGATCATCTGTCAGTAAAAGTTTCAGTTCATTGGAAACGGGAGCTGAGCGAATGAAATTAGTTGAAGTATGTAAACATCATCGGAGTGTTATACGGAACAAAGGGATCTCTCAAAGTAAACTGATTTCCGTCAACAGAGCGATGCTTTCTCGTGGTCGAAGGGAATATAAAAGTGATATGTCAGGTTTTGGACTTGATTCGGCATGCGAGTAACAAGCGCGTACATTGCTGGTCCACAGCACTTAGTTGTACCATATTGCCTTCTACCCATAAGTGGCTTGTAAGATTAGAGCAGTGAGTTTCAATAAATTCTGGGAAGAATATAAAAAGCTCAATCGACCAGACCGGTACGAGTGAGAAGGAGTTTACGTTTTCTTCCCGATTCTGAAGGCAATCAGCCTAAGCTGTTTCAATTGTGGCGAATTCCAAACACTTATTCCATCCGAATTCACACACGGCTCATGCAATGAGGTAGATTCGTTTGCTCCTGAAAGCAGGATAGTTGGTGTGTAATAATGAGCTTCACTGTCCCACACTGCTTACGTGACTGCTGTGCGGATAGCGTTGGTCCCTTAATTGTACTTTTTATATGCACTGAAAGCCTGAAAATGCTATAACAAAGGAAGTCCAACAATACATTGAATTTGATCAGGTTTAAATTGCAGATAGTCTCCAATGTAGCTAGACAAAGCAACTGACATGGTGAGAAATGCGTGCTAGCAATTTCACCCGCTGCAGTTAATCAATTTTCATTAAATTTCCCTTCCACTGTCAACATTTTTCTTCAAAGCAATACGGTCAACTACACAGCGACGCTGGATCATTGAAGTACAAACAGGACCAAACGGATGACGGGAGATGAAAAGTAATGCATCGGAGTCGTGCAGAAAAAGCTGGTTGTTTCCCTAATCAGCATTAAGAATAAGAACCCAGTAGACTGCATTCACATCTCGCTGCTACAAAACGATAAATGACCGATATAACTAAATTACTAGACAAAAATGAAGTTAACTGAATTGATATATATACAGAGTGATTAAAAAACGTACCGCCATTATCTTTAGGACAGACAAAGTAGCAACACGGAAACATCTTTCACACATCAAAACGAAGCTGCTACTAGCGAATTACATATTTACATTATATATATATATATATATATATATATATATATATATAGTGACTTCTAAGTTATTGGCGTGCGGCGGACAGGGTAGCTCCCCGGAGCAACAAAAATTACCAGAATTAGAACGACAAAATATTTATAGTATTTGAAGTTTTTCTGACTGAGTGGCCTAAATAATGAATAAAATTGGTAGTGGCCAGCGTGCTTTTTAACCACACTAATACATGACCAGATGGGGCGTGGAGGCGCGGGTGAAACCTCTCAAGAGACTATCCCGCATGGAAGCAGGCCCATGGAAGACGGTTCCACGAATGACTTTATTACTTCACTGTTTTTCTTACCCTGCTTCATTCTGCACTGAATCTGTTGTGCTTCTGGTTTTTAATTATTTCAACTCTACTGTCCTACTGTCTTGCCGATATTTATTATTATACTATTTCTTAGACCATATCCTCGCTCTTAGTTGTGGTGAATTTCCTATATATACGCAAAGAATTGTATAACTATTGCACACTTTCCTTATCGCCCTGTCTTTGGCATCTTTTCTAAGACTAAGAGCCACTGAATAAATCCTGACTGCAGTGAAAGGCGCTTATTTCTTTGTCTATTTATCTGTTTACTTCTCTCTTTCCAACTTTACCTTTACCGTGCATAGTAACGCACGCCATAACTATCCACCTACAAGTGAAGGCGGAATGGAATGCAGCTGAGCTCACCCAGCATTTCAAGCATGCGGAAGCCCAAAACACAACTTGATTAGTTCAACTCCATAATTACAGCAAGTAATGTCTAGACACTACGCTATGCTTTAAATCCGTACGATGTGAGTACTGCTTATATTATTCTGAGAAAGCAACTTGTTTGGTGATCCCCTGGAGGTATCTTAATAAACTCTTTTCCTTATTTTCGCAACTCCCTAGCTTGTTATCCACAAATAGCTCCAACCTCATTAATCCAGTCTAGTAAGTAACAATGTGTAGTACTCAATTGATTTCGATTGGTGAATCTAACTGTTCCATTCTTTAAATACTCCTCCCACTCTATTAAACCGCCGCCATCATGGCACCACCAAGCTGCACCGAAAACAGTCAAATGAGAATGCCCGCGAACTAGTAGCAGATGGCGACAAAAGTCCTAAAATGAAAAACAACTCCATTGTGGCCTTGTAAAACCCAAACAATTGAAAGCCTGGCATGCCTGAGCACGTTGCAATGTAAATATTATTCTTCCCTTTGTGGGCTCAGTTTCTCGGTATCACGAGAAAATATACCTTATTATGTTAACAATTGGATGGATTTTGAATTCTACCAAATTTAGCATCAGCTAGATTGTGAGTTCTATCCACCAAGATTCTGATGAATGTGCACCCGAAAGGAGGAAAACCCTATTCAGTGCTTTTCGGACTGAGTATAGATATGATGAACTTCAAATATACAACTCAAATCCCCGAATACTCCCACGTAAAACCATAAATCATGAGTAGAAATTCCTCCTAACCAAAGCGACGTTGAATGATCGAGCAAATGCACTGCTGTTCACTTGATTGCCTAGGAATTGGCTCGGTCACGATGGTCGATTTTTGTAAGATGTGATTAGAATACTAATTAATATGGATGACACATAAGAGACGTGCCAACTACGGAATGAACGAGAAAAGTGAGGCAGCTGCACTCAGCGTTTACACAATTCGCTATAAGAAATGAAGAGTAGATCATGAAGATTGAGGAGCGGCGCTACGCATAATCCACTAGGTGGAATTAAGTGAACGAATTTGCAATCAACAAAACCAATGTACGAGTTAAATGTGCGAGAATATATAAAATTTAAGACTGTAGGGTACTGAAAGAGGAAATGTTTCGAGTTCACTTTATTCTCACTAGTTCGCAGGTAAAGTCACTAATTGGTCGATAATCTAGCAGTATATCATCATGATTTGAAAATCATTGGACCAACGAAATAATGCAAGGAAATGTCCTAATCACCAGCGTCAATCAATCACTGCACTGCATCAATCATGATGCATTAGCGTGTTGCTATATTTACCAGTGTCGCTGACCATATAACCCAGCATAGCGTGTTGGACGTACCCAGCAAGTTTTGGGCGTTACGTCCGTTCTTGACATTGATTTGGCTAGCGCACTCCCACCGCGTTAGTATTCGTTAGCCTCACATTGCCTAATCAATAACTCCTTATGCATGTTCTATTTCGTTTGTCAGGTGATTAATGTGCGAAAAGTGGTCCGATAAACTCCGGTTCCTATCGTTGTTTTGTCCTGTCCGACTACGGTATGGAGGTGTGCTTCGCTTAATCCCGTTATTACGTACTACTGACGACGGGTGAAAGTGAATCCTATCATTAATCAACCTACTAGCTTTTAGTCATCATCTGAGGACAAACCTTATCAAAACAGATGAGGTAGAAGATATCATCTACTAGTTACTTGGAGCTACGACTTGTTTTAATCCCATGATTTCACTTTCAGTGTCCCACGAAATAATGGTGCTGGGAGACGAAGGCCAGCGACATTAGGATGCACCACGTTTTGAAAAGTGTGACACGTAAACGTCTGCCTTAGATAAATACATCGCATTGTGGGGATTGAAACAAAATGATCGTACTGCAAGAGACTGCTTTCCAAAGCTTGTACCGAAACCGAGCGAGAACGTAAAGGAGTTGATTGCACACATCCACCAGCCTATTCTCGAGAGTAACTACGATGAATTTCTATCCATAAGGTTGAAAAAATGGAATATAGTGATTGATTGCGGGGCTGCCGGCGAAATCGTACGGGGAAGACTGTTACATTTGAAAGCTACAGACGCCACTTGAAATAACGCTTGACTAATTTTTAAGGTATTTGTCCCAGTAGCTCAAAAGCTACATAGCTCATCCAAAATCCGGAGAACCACCAGAAGTGCTTCACCCTATTGGGGCCCGTCAATGGTGTGTATTCCCTCGGTCCCCTGCTAGGGAACTTACCTATGACCGCTAGAGGCTGACACCAACTAGCCAGCAGCTTAAGCCACTGAGCCATGGGGGAACGCAGCTGGGCTACATAATTTGCAAACTAACTGAGATGCAGCACGACCTGTCTTCCAGTGCCACGCAAGTTACTAGCCCTGCAGATAACAGCGGATAGCTTCCAGGTCAGCGACATTATGATGAACCAAATGTGCTAAACTGTGGCATTATAACATCTACATTGTTCGCCAAAGAGAGGACATCTCATACCGGCTAGGTGAATTCACTTGACATCCAGATGTTGATGTTGTTCACGCAATTCCTAGACCACAAACCTGCTGAACCTCGAAGACAGGTTTTGTGCTACTGCTGCATGATACAACATGCCCGTGTCGCCACCAAAAACGTCCACGGAAAATGTGGTAAAATATGACACCTAGCCCGCGTGTGTATAACAAAACTCGTCCACTGGTTAATCTCGCTCAACCGCGGGGTCATAATTAGCTGTAACTAGCGGGATAAAAAGTTTTGGGAGACCTGCACAGGGGTTTAAATTCCGTTTATTTGAACACCGTATCACATAACAAGGGTCTTTCATGCACTTTTCTTCTAATTACCGAGAAAGGACCGATCAGTTTGGGGTTAGATACGAGGGCTGCAGTTACAATTATAAGCAATGATTAAATCAAGAGTCTGCTGTTTTTACAATCGCGTAACTCCGCATTTCAGACTTAAACTAAAGATGCGGTTAAAGTCTTGGCAATATGTGTGGTTAATGTTAGGCACAGTAGGCGAGAATTAACGAAGTTTGATCGTGGTACCTAGAGAAATGCCAAATATCTTAGGCCGAAACTGGATCTACTAGTTTCCACAAACGATGCAGAGTGATGAGGTTGTGGTCAAAGATTGCAGTCTAAACGAACTGTTGAACTAATTTTTCTCTTTATTCGAAGATAAATTGGGAAAGCTGGTGTATTTTAAAGGTGCCTACCTGTCTATTACCCGCTACCTCGTCCATACTGGCTCCAGGAGAAAGTTGGTCGTTGCTGGAGGGGACAGGGTGCACGGTCCTTCTGGCCGTGTTAGGATCGAAGTGTGGTTCCATGCACTCAGTGTGGAGCGAACTACGGTCCAGCCACCGCCTTGTGTGTGCGCTTGATTCCCAAATACAGCGTGCTTGTGTTTGTCTGTGAAGGAGTGTGGGCCGGCTGCGTTGATGAAACGTGGCTCCCATCCACATGCCTTCCGGTCTTATTCCTTCGGGTTTACACTGGATATGGGGTGTGCGGTTGGAGCTGTGGATGGTGCAGCGCAAGCCATCCATAGTCCTTCTGTAGGCGCAGGCGTCCTGTGGCTTACCACAGCGTCAGGCAAATCCGAAACCGGATGCCGCCAACCATATTATTCTACGGGTGAATGCAAATGTCAAGTTTTGCTGAGCGCGAACAGTGCGTAAAATCTACGAAGTAGAATTACAGCGGCTACAAGCGGAATGTGTGGTCATGCCCATACAAGTCGGATCAGGGTACCCTTAAGGTTTCAATACTCAAACCCGGTGGTACAGTCCTGCGGTACAGTGCCTGTGAGTTAACTGTCAATCAAGCATCCTAGGCGGAATGGTAGCCAGTACCACGCTTCGAAGGTTTGTACGCTACGTAATCCGGTGGACAAAACCTTTTTAATGTTCATCTTAGTCATGCATATCCTCGAGATGACATTGATGAGGACACGTTAATTAACCACAAAAACCTATAACTATTGAACAATTTCAGTATACCCGTCTCCTTTGCGGAAAACATTCAATTGAACAATGGTACAATCCGGATAAAATGCCAAGGCTTGACAAGTCCCGCGGGATGGTTTGTGGGAATAAGGTTATTTCAATGAAGTAACACGCAACAAAAGCGTTACTCTGGGCACCATATTATCCACATAGGTATATCCGTCTACCCCGATTTCGTGGGGTCGGTGAGCACAAAGTTTGTCCGCGTCTGATCGTCACCCAATGAATAGAAGTCAGATCAAGTAAAGTCAGGGTTCGCTCTATACACATGCCACGCTGCGTGTCATACTGTCATGTGTTTTCGGGTTCGGCTCCGAATGAATGATTGTTCTCTTGCAGAACAAAGGGGCTTGTTTACCAATGCAGATTTGAGTAGATCACTGAACTTGTCAGTAAAATCTAACAAAGCACTGTCAACGGAACAGTCATCCGAAACTCACAGCTAACATCTCCCACAAGTTCTGCCAGTATTTCTTAGTGGGTGACTGCTCAAAACAAGTTACTATGTTCTTGTAGATACTCCGTATAACACCCGAAGTCGTAAATTATGGTTACGTGCTCGCTCCGCCCCAAACGGCTCCTCAGCCTAGGTCTCTCAACCATGAGCTCTTCGTTCGTGAGCACTAAATCAAGCACAGATGGTTTATTTCCGGCACTGAATCGGGTGGGTGAACTGACATGTCTGAATAGCGGAATGCTTGCAATATACTCTTGCAGGTCGGCCTTAAACTGCTCATTGGAGAATGCCGGAACTTCTAAATCATGAATATTATAGTCGCCTGAGATGAGAACATGACTGTATTGTCCTCGTAGGGCCCTTCCCAAGGATAATGACAGGAAGGGATCCATGTCTGGGGTGGACACTGGGGGACGATTGACAACGGCCAAAACGCAAGTGTCGGTGCGTCTCAGTCGCAGACTGCAGCGAAATGAGTTTATGATCAGCGGTTCCGGATCGACCACCGGTTCGCACTGCAGGTCGTTGCGGTAGTATAACATTACTATGTCGATTGTTTCGGAGAAGGGACAGAAAATTTATCGCGACCTCGGCGTTCCTTAATTTATGAGTGCAACCAGGTTTCCGCAAAGAATATGAGGTCACAGGCATGTGACGCTTGACGTAGCCGCAGTTCGGCAAGCTTGTTGAGGAGTCATTGTGCATTATTGTACCTGCAGGAAATTTTCTCTGTTTTAGAAGTGAATCGCGGGATGCGTTTTTTGGATAAAATGTTGTGCCGACCGGTAAAAGGTCGGCAACTATTGGTGATTCGGGTGGGGATGACGAAATCATCTGTGTCCGATTCATGGATCCTACCATTGCCTCTTTGGTTCTCTCTTTGTGTGTTATGTATGGTGTGTGTTTGCCAGTTTCATTGGCCAGTTGATTGAAGTTATCCGTAATCTTGTCGGTAAGTGGATGCTTTTTTGTGTTTGCTTAGCAGATGCTACTTTGATCCCGAGCTCGGAAGGAAGGCTGCTTGAGTCCACATACCATGCCTCCAATACCGCTGCTGACATTCGTCTAGATTGAAAGACCACTTTCACACTCCTCGGGCCCCATTTCTGGTAGTTTGGCGATCGGCGCAGCCTGTAAATTGATTGCTCCATGAAGTTTTCTAGGGAGAGTGTCTTGCGAAGGTACCGCCATTGTTCCATATCGTGAGTGGTCGCTTCGCGCTCATCATGACTGCCAGCCTCAGGAACGCCGTGTACCAGGATGGTCCTGGCTATGGTTTTCGTCCAAGTAGTGCTTCATCTGTCTGTGCTCGCTCCACGGAATATCCGGGAATAAGTTTAGTGTATCGGCAAAAAGTCCTTTCAATATTTCGCAACATCGGATTTTACCGTTGTTGTAACCTTCAAAACGTCCACTTGTTTTACTGACGGCACTTCCCATGACACAAATTGCTTTGGTGACTTCCTTGATGCACCGCTTCTCGCTCTGGTTTATTCGCTTCTTATTTTTGTAGCCTGCGCCATACACGTTGGGTTCAATCGCCTCCAACTGTTATACTGTCCCCTATTTGACATGGCTCTTATGTGTAATGGGGTACCGGTTAGTATTCCAGGCGCCACGCAACATTTGGGGACCCTGGTCCAGAACACGCCGTCCTCCATTTTGGATTTTTATTCTGGTGAGCTCTTTCCAGTACTTCTTGATTTGATACGCGCTCATATTGTTTTTGCACCTACCAAATTTTTATTCGCTTTTTGCGATGGATTATCTAGAGGCTGAGCCGTCTCCATACTCAGTTATCGCCGTTGAGCCTGTCATGGTCAATTCTGCTGCGTTAGCCCCTCCACCTTTTTGGCAGAATGATCCTTCGTTATGGCTTTTGCACCTAGAATCCATTATTTACATTCCTTGGATTTCCTCTAATTCCACCATGTATAATCATCTAATATCTCGCCTTCCTCAGAGTATATCATCACAGGTGAGAGACATCATATTTTCCCCCTCTTGTAATGCAATACATGACTCTTAAACCGGCTATTGTTCAGCGAATCACGCCTTCTGACAAAGTCCGTCTGCAATAACTATTTAGTTATCTGGAACTAGGAGATAGGATGCCCTCAGCCTTGTTGCGACATATGCAACAGTTCCTAAGCACATCCAACATGGACGAAGGCATTCACCGCGAGCTGTGGATACAACGCCTTCCTGAAAGCACTCAGGCTATCCTTGCAGTAGCAAGTGACCTACCACTCACAGCAGTTGTAGATCTAGCAGACCGTGTCATCGAACGGCACCAGTCAGAGACTAAAACCAAAGTACCTAAGCAGCTTCGTGCCGGCGCAACCACACAGACACCCAAGACTAGCCTTCCGTCGGCAATATATGCATTATCATCACAGAAACGTTGCTTCAGCGCCAGATTGAGGAGCTCACTTTAAACTGTTAGCACCGCAGACGCCATGGGTCATCGCCGCGTTGCGCAAAACCTGATACCCCAGGTTACTGCTTTTACCATTCGCGTTTCGGTACTAAAACACATAAGTGCGTACAGCCATGTAGCGATTGCGCTATAATTGATCCGCCACACCGACATGTAATCGCCACGAACGACGTCGGCAAATCCCATAGTCGTCTCATCTACATTATGGATTATGATTCCGAGACCAGTTTTTATTTGATACCGGGGCGGAAGTCAGCGTCATTCCCTCCATGCCAGGTGAGCCTTGTCGACAAGCCTAAGTGCCACCAATCGGCTAACCGTCCCAGATAAGTATCCCATCCCACATATGCAGGACCTTACAGCATGCCTCACAGGTAAGACGATCTTCAGCAAAATCGATTTGGTTCGCGCCTATCACCAGATACCCGTAGAAGAAAATGACATTTCTAAAACAGCCGTTATCACGCCTTTTGGCATGCTTGAATTTTTAAGAATGCAGTTAGAATGTGCAACGCCGCACAAACCTTCTAACACTTCATTCACGATGTTACTCGTGGCCTAGACTTCGCTTATTCCTACCTCGATGACATTTTAGTAGCCAGTTCATCGGAACAAGATCACCTCGACCAACTTCAAACTCTCTTCCAGCACTTGACCCGACACGGTGTCACAGTGAACCCGACCAAGAGCAAACTCGGCAAATCAAGGGTAGAATTCCTACGCCACCTCCTTTCATCGTCTGGTATCGAAGTCCTTCCTGATAAGATCCAGGCAATCAAGGACTTCCCAGCTCCGACTTCGTTCAAGCACCTCCGTCGATTTTTTTGGTGTGGCCAACTACTATCGACACTTCGTTCTGCGCTACGCTCAGCTCGTGCAGCCTCTGACTAACCTACTCAGATGGAATGTAGGTAAGTTTGCTTTCCCTGACGCAGCACAGCCTTCGCCGAACTCAAGGATGCTATCTCTAACATAGCTCTTCTCACTCATTCCGAATCGACTGTACCCCTATCTATTACGATTGATGCCTCAGACGTCGCGGTAGAAGCCGCCCTCCAGCAATACGTCAGTGGTCAGTGGCAACCCCTAGGGTGCTTTTCCAAGCGAAGTCTGCTACAGCACGTGTAGCAGAGAACTGGTCGCCAATTACCTAGCCATTCGTCACTTCCGGCACACACTTAAAGCCCGCGCTTTCACGAACTATACTGACCACAAACCCCTCCTCCTCGCCTTCAGCTTTGCTTAGGACAATTATTCACCACCGGAAAAGAGAAAATTAGACATTGTCACGCAGTTCACATCTTATGTACGTCATGTCACAACTGTCCACAACCATGTCGCCGACGCACTATCACGCCTAAAACTCACTCATTAGTATTTACTGAATTAGAGGTAATGCTGATCCTCAGCAATCCAAAAATTCCAATTTATTAGAATGAATCAAGGGAGGCAGAATCTGAGTAAAGAATTCTTTTCGGTAATTCTCATCAGACTCAAACATTACATGATGAGTAAAAAAGTGTTAAATGTGCCGGAGTGGGCTACGTATTGAACAAAATGTTTGATTTCACGGGTACAAATCAATAAATCACGGGGTCAATGGAAGTGGCAAGTGTGTACAGGGGAAATCATAGCCGAAGTTGTAGGCCACGGTAGAAGCAAAAGAAGTACAAACTGTTTTTGTACGCACAGTTCTGGCTTGAGGTAGCGGATGTAGATAGCTTGCGCAATAGACAGAAGATGCGTCCGGAATCCGCGCGTGAAACGTTCAGGAACAGTATAGATGACTCTAAAATCATTTTCCGTTCCTGCGTGACTGCACTCTAGTAGGTGAGATAAGATGGAACTGTTGCTGGACCTCGCTTCGCCTTTGTAAAACCACTTCGGGATGTGTTCGCGAATCCTATGAGATAGGCGCCTCGTGGTACGACCCACGTATCGTGCCCCACAGGAGCACGAGTAAAGTAACAACAAGCCTTTATTCGCAAAACCTTTGAAAGACAGGCTGCCTCTGGTGACTCGATCAATGCTTGTTTATCTTTACTCGTGCTCCTGTGGGGCACGATACGTGGGTCGTACCACGAGGCGCCTATCTCATAGGATTCGCGAACACATCCCGAAGTGGTTTTACAAAGGCGAAGCGAGGTCCAGCAACAGTTCCATCTTATCTCACCTACTAGAGTGCAGTCACGCAGGAACGGAAAATGATTTTAGAGTCATCTATACTGTTCCTGAACGTTTCACGCGCGGATTCCGGACGCATCTTCTGTCTATTGCGCAAGCTATCTACATCCGCTACCTCAAGCCAGAACTGTGCGTACAAAAACAGTTTGTACTTCCTTTGCTTCTACCGTGGCCTACAACTTTGGCTATGATTTCCCCTGTACACACTTGCCACTTCCATTGACCCCGTGATTTATTGATTTGTACCCGTGAAATTAAACATTTTGTTCAATACGTAGCCCAATCCGGCACATTTAGCACTTTTTTCCTCATCATGTAATGTTTGAGTCTGATGAGAATTACCGAAAAGAATTCTTTACTCAGATTCTGCCTCCCTTGATTTACTAGTATTTGCCTACCGTCAACCATGCAGCCATGGCATTGGCTCAGGTTCAAGATGATGACATACAACGCACTCTGCAGTCCACGTTGCTGCATGTGCAACCTGTTCCTCTCCAAACGACGAAAGGAACCACCTTCCGTGGAACTTCTGCGGGTTGACCAGACCTTTCGTGCCAGTCTCCTTCAGATGCACAGTCTTTGACGCACTTTACTCACTATCACATCCCAGTATCCATGCATCTTTGAAACTGGTGACCGAACGTTTCGTTTGGCCATGCGTAAACACACATGTTCGTACCTAGGCTCGCTCCTGCCTTCAATGCCAGCGCTCCAAAATGCATCGTCACACGCGCAGTCCTCTTGGTTCCTTTCCCTTCCCGGACTCTCGGTTCTGCCATGTACACAGACCTGGTAGGTCACTTGCATCCTTCACGCGGATTCAAATACATCTAACATGTGTCTACCGCTTCACCAGATGGCCAGAGGCCATTCCCCTAACAGACTGCACAATCGAGAATATTATCCGGGCCTTCTTGGACCGGTGGGTCTCGCACTACGGATGCCCATCCACCATTACAACTGACCGAGGAACGCCTTTCGAATCTTCATAATTCGATACGTTCTGCAACTTTCTAGGCTGTCGCCACATTCATACCACAACGTATCACTCAGCAGCCAACGGTTTAGTTGAATGCTTTCATAAACAGCTTAAAGCCTCGCTCTGCGCCTCCTCCGACCGTAGCTGGAGCAAAAATGTCCCGCTCGTATTCTTAGGCATTCGCAGCAGCATCAAAGCTGACTTGCAATGTGCACCAGCAGAGCTGGTTTACGGCACAACGCTCAAATTACCAGAAGAATTCGTTTCACCGCCTACATTGCCGGGTATGCCTCCGTCTAACTTTGCGTCCTCCCTAACTCAACGCGTGCATTCCCTACACCGGACTCCGCCTCGTAAGCAGACTAGAGATGTGCAAATGTACAGCGGAAACTTCACCTGCACTCACGTCTTCCTCCGCACCGATGCAGTGCGGCGCCCTCTCCAGCCTCCCTAAAATGGCCATTTCAGTGTCCTGCAACGGACTCCGAAACACTTTACTTTAGACCAGAATGGTCACCGAACAACGGCGTCCATCGACCGCCTCAAAGTGGATTATTTTGACGAACCACTTGCAACCCATCCTGATGCTATCACACAAGCATTCCCACCTGCGATGACTTCCTGACCAAAGGATATCCCGGAACCATCCGTTCCCCTTGACTCTCAACCTACCCCGCCTCAATCCCAGGCAACCGACCGAAGCGGCAGGCAGGTCAAACATCCGGTCGGTTTTACAGATTTTGTAAAGGTTTGCTATTTCCGTTAACACGTATTTTTCGTCTTTAGCGGTAATCGTGCGTCTCGTACACAAACGTTTTGCAACATCGACACAGCAAACCAAAACATTTGAAAACTTAGAAAGCGTATTTTCTTTTATCATGCATACCATGTTCCTTATCCAGCGTCAAGCCACTTCTCCCGACCCTTGCCCACCCCCGCTGAGTTCTCACTTCCAGAAGCTCAACCGTCAGAACTACCAAGGCAACTCTCGAGTGACTGGCCAACCAGCTCAACGCAACCCACAAGTGACTTGCCGGCCAACGATAAACCCTCTTCCTGACCCAAGGAGCAGTCAGTCGACCTTAGCCCTCAGTTTTTAGGGAATTTGACGTCGATACTGGAACGTTGTTGCAGATTACCGCTGATATACTACGTGCAACTCGAGCTGAGGTCAAACGACCAGCTGTATACAGTCGATGGAGGCTGCTTGGGTACAGCTTCGTCTTCCTCATTTACTGTGGGTCCAGTGGGAGCGACCAAAGATCTAGTTCCTCTGCCACAATTGGCAGCAAACAAGTTCCAACCCCCACTAGTGTCGAAGCCCTTCTGCAGTTTCGTAACCGTTTGGAGGGTGGAGGAGGCCATGACTGTGCTCATTACAATCGGACCGGCAGTGACTGTTTCAGGCATATTTGAGCAACTGGTGGTATTGGAGTTTAATGCATTTGAGCGCGCTACCTAGCTTTCTTCCTCAGTTTTAATACGGAGCATGATGGGAATGACTGGGATTTACTCTCTGTCAAGCTTCCTACAAATGATTTCATCTTGGTGCTCTTCATTTGCTCAAACATTGCCACCACTCTTTCGTACTTCTGCGATAATTTATGTACAATCTTTACCAGTTGGGTAACTATACATCCTGAACAGCACCACAGTGAATATGGTTTAATATTGTGTAGCTGCAACTGGTTCATTATGATCTTGGAACACATACGATGGAACTTGCTTTGCCAACTGCTACACTGGGTTCCAATCCGCACCTCTTTATGTCATGAAGGAAGGCCACAACCTACTGTCGATCTGGATGCGGTAACATGGGCTTTTGCTTGGTTGCCACAAGGCTAGGCGTCGATCGATGGTATTCCCATAGGGGCCCGAGCGCTTATGCTTATGCAGGTCGCGTGTGCGTTGAATTGGCTGCATGTTCAAGGTCGTCACGTTCTCTGCGTTAGGTGGCGGCGGGTTTAAGCTGCAAGATCATTCATGCGGCAAACAGAGCGACTGAGCAATATGAGCACAAAATGTACGGTAGTGTTGTATCCCGAAAAAACAGCAGACCAGAGCAGCACCGGAACGCTTGTATGGAGGGAACTGTCCGCACACGCAAGCAATACAATTACATCGATGGAGGTTCGCATTGCAACCAATCAAATGTGAGATCACTTGATAGGCCAACAAGTGCTGACTAGAAGTGTGAGTAGGATAAGCGAATCCACGGCAAAAACAAAGCACGGTATTTGAACACGACAATGTCCCATCCTCTGTTCGTAAAACTATAGGCACTATATGTCTTGAACGATTAAATTTAATGTCAGCACCCCGAAGAATGGTCATGTGGTGTTATCCGTGGAAGCGTATCGGTAGACAGGGCGGCGTGTCCCACCGGAACGTCGTAAGTTTGTATTAGTTTGTACCGAGCGCTGTGTTGTAGGTGTGTGCTTTCGTTCAATAGCACGCTGGGAAAGTGCTGTATGCAGCCGTCTTGCATTCACCTTTGTCCCATCAGCCAACTTTTAAGTTTCTAGCGTGCACACGGATTCCACACTGGTCAGCGGTCCGAATACATTACCTCCTTTCCGGGAATTGGGTGGTCTCATACTAACAAATGTTACTGGAGGATGCGTTTTCCCAACGCGCCTATACTTATACTGGTAAACAGCCCTTTTTTCGTATCCTCTGTGAGCTGCGGTTTCTTCGGATGTAAAGGCTGCATTTAATCGGGTTCGAATTGCTCGCCCCAGCATTAGTTCCACGGGGGTCCTCGCCGTTGTGCGTGAAGTGATTCTGTATACCTCCAATGCAGATACCAACGCATCATCCCAGGATTCTCCCGAAAGCCGAAGGACTTGTAGAGATTCTTTCAAAGTACGATTAAGTCATTCGACGAGTCCATTCGCTGCAGGATTATAAGGTACAGTCCTCGTGTGTCTGATACCATTGCGCCTTAGGAATTCAGCGTACTCGTTATTTCGAAACTGTGGGCCGTTATCAGTGACTATTTCTTCCGGCAAACCATACCTTGCAAACAAACAACGGAGCCACTCTATGATGACGGCTGTAGTTACGTCCCCGCATACAATAGCCTCTGGCCATTTGCTGTGGAAACACGTAGCCACTAGCACGTTTCGCTTCTGCGGAGGTGCATTGGCAAACGGACCCATAATATCGATGGTAATTTTTGCTTATGGCTTCACTGGGTATACGATAGATTGGACTGGAGCATTCAGGGGCCTCGCACTCTTAGCGGATTGCTGGCAGACGTAATATTCCCGAAAATCCGCCTTGACGCCGAAATTCAAGTTCGGCCACCAATAGTATTGTCTTATCCGGGCTGTTTTTCGCACAAGCCCTGGATGACCTTCATGCTCACATGCAACCACCAGAGGAATGAGGGTTGCAGGGAATACAAACTGCTCACCTTTACTAATGCAGTTGCAAAAAGCAGAAAGCGCGTTCCGTAGGGTATAGTATGGAAGTAACTCAGGTGGGATTTGATACGACTACGCCTTGAATTGGATATGTACTCCCAAAGCTTTGCTAGGACAGAGTCTTTGTCAGTGGGCTCACGTATCAGGTCAAATATCATGGTAGATGTTCCGTCTGAGAGCTGCGATATCATTTTCAACTCCTCTAAGTCCTCGATTTCACCTTGATTAGACAGTGGGAGTCTCGACAAGACATCTGCAAGTTGATTAAAGCACCCTGACACATTTTATTTCATAATCATAGTTTAATAGACGTGAGTACCAGCGACTCAAGCGTACTGGCTCTTGGCCTTTGGTCCCGCGAATTAGTAACGTTGTAAGAGCAGAATGATCGGTGCGCAAAGTGAATGAACGTCCGAATAAGTAAAAGTGCCATTTCTCACATGTCCACATGCATACGAGCGCCTCCTTCTCGCCAGTGGAATAAATGCTTTCAGTATCAGACAAGGTGCGTGATGCGTACGCATTCATTTTTTCCTCGCCATCGCGCAGCTGCAACAGAACTGCACCCAAGCCAACATCTGAATCATCCGTTGAAATAAAATTTGGACAGTGCTCATTGAAGATCGCTACCGTGGGAGTGGATTCAATCATCGCTCGTGTGGTCATGTAAGCATTGTCCTGTTAACTGGCCCAACAAAATTCACGGATGTTTGACGCGTCAACATCCCTAACGGCTCGGAAATAGTCAAAATTAAGAAAAGGTCGATGGTAATAAAAACACAAACCCAAGAAATGTTTCGTCTGCGTAACGTTGCATCATTTTGGACAATCGAGAATGGCTCTGGTGTTCTGCACATTAGGCTTAATATCCGAAGTACAAATAACATGTTCAATAAACTCGACCTCCGTCACAGCGAATTGGCATTTGTTGGTGCTCAGGCGGAGATTTAGTTCACTCAGTCTATGCAGCACATTACGAAGGTTCTCCTGACATTTGGTGGGGTTACTTCCAAAGACACAAATATCATCCATATACACAACACATCTTTTGAGATCTGATAACGATAGAGTAATAAATTTCTGCCAAGCTGTTGGGGCACTACTAAGGCCCACTGGTAGCACTTTGTATCGATATAAACCGTCTTTCGTGAGCAAAGCAGTCAAACGTCGATAAGCTGGAGTCAGTGGCATGTGGTCGTATGCAGTGCGAATATCCAGCTTTGAGAAAAATTTAGCGTTTGATAGTTTAAGCATCAACTCGTCGATAGAAGGCCGAGGGGAGTTGTCCACAAGTATATGTCGATTGAGTGCTCCAAGGTCGGTGCATACACGAGTAAAGCCATTTTTTTGAACGGCATCTAGTGAATGAACCCATTCAGATTACTGTATGGGTTCTATCAAGTCTTCGGTGGCCATATTTTTCAAAGCTTGTGATAACGCTTCTCGCTCGGCCAGAGGTACAGGCTTAGGTGGAGAAATGCTGAACGGCTTGTAATCCTTGCTCAACCGAATGTGGTCATTGCTTTGGGACTCTAACAACACCCGGAAGAAAGAGATTTGGGTAACTGCAAGGTAACGAATGAAGGCTGACACTAGCAATGATCATACGGATGACGCTGATACGCTCAATAAGGCCATGGCATTACGTCCCAATAGAGGCTTACTATCAGTTTTAGAGAAGCAAACCACAACTATACGCTTCCTGTTGTCAATAAGCAAAATTGAAACCGTAACAAAGCCGAATATGTGAGCATCAACATTGCAGTAGCTGCTGAAAGTGTAAGCGGAAGCATGTAAAGCTAGCTGACCAAAATGCTGTTTGTAAAAACAACATGGCATAAATGTGATTGTTGACGCTGAATCTAGTTCCAAGGCTAGACAAATGCGTTTGTTTCCAACTACCAAAAACGCAAGAGAAATATCTGGCAAAGGCAATTTGCATTCTTGAGCTAGAGACGAAAGTGGATGTCCGCGTTTAATAAGAATATATATTGTAATGTTACGAAAGGTGAGAACCACTGGCAGAACGGACAAGTCGCAAAAACTAAGAAAGATGAAAGGTAATGAGGACACCGGGGACGGAAGTCGACAAAGCAGCTCAAGGCCTACGGGGAAAGCTGGAAAGGGGCAACGAACAACAAACGATGCTAGGCCCAGGTCGAGAAGAGCGGAGAACGTATTGGTGAAGAGCCCGAAATTCTGGAGAGATAGGCGTTTGGTCGCGCCGCCAGAAAGAACCGCGAGAAGAGCGACGCAACCCCGATTAAATAAATCAAGAACATTAGAACGCATCCAGCCTGGTCAGAATAGGGCACGCGGAAGCGACGATACGAGGGCAAATCGGCGAACGCCGACCTATCGGATGACGGAGGTCGGGGCATGAATATGTGATGCTGAGCGAAAGGACAACGTGTGCTGCGTGGTGGTCGGGAACTGTCCTCTTTAAGTGCGCGTGTGTGTGCAAGCAGGTGAACCCGTTGAGCGCTGGCAATAAAAATTGTGCGCCCCCACCGTCGTTCTCGCTACAATATAGATAGAAGTTTTCGTCGTAATTAATCAAATGCATGATCACATTATATGCCAACGAGTGCTAAATAGAAATGTTAGTAGGCTAAGCAAATCGGTGGCAAAACAAAGCAGTATTTGAACACCATCGGTTGCTACTTTGGTGACCGGTCCACAGCTGTGTTTGCTGATTCGGCAGATAAAACGTGCAGTTGGCTTTCCTTTGAGACCACAAATATTATGTGATGTTCTTGGTTCCGAAAATTCTTCGCTTGTGTTTTCGCGGGAAGGGCGCAAATACTGCAATGTGGATGTAAAAGGCGATCCCCACAAGCCAGATCCAAAAGATGGAGTGCACTAGATAGCGCTGATGAATCTGGGTCGAATGAGTGTAAACACACGTTTGTGTGACAAAATGCAACTGAAAACGGCGACAAAACATCGCGCACATATAGGAGTGATTAGAACGCAGGTTTTTTCAAAGTCGTTCATCTTCCATCGGATTGAGGATGCCATAGTGAAGTGCATACACTTTACTTGTGATTATTTGGATGAGATCCTGGCTTCTGGCCCCAGTAATGCGGAACAATTAGATGCACTTCGAAGTGTTTGAGCTTTTGCACTGAAACTAAAGAAAACTAAACATGAGTTTATCTGTTACACACTTTCATCTTGGCTACAGACTTGATAATAGAGGTCTACCTGTCTTGTAGGATAAAGTATCCCCATTTATATTAACAGCGCAGCCAAAGCATAGTAGAGAACACCCATCATTCTTAGGAATGTTATCAAACTATCGTCGGATTTTACTGGGACATCAACTAGGTTAGCTACTTTGAACGCACTACCACACAAAATCACCCCATGGATGTGGAACGAAGAGCAACAAACGGCTTTCATTTCTGCTAAAACCGGTTAGCATCAACGCTAAGTTTAGTTCACTGCAATTCTTCTGCATACGGAGTTGGAATTGTACTATATTACAAAATGCCTACTGGTGTAATTCACTCGATCGCTGCCAGCTGAGCACCACCTGTAGAGTGCGGGCCGAGTATATCATGAAGTCCTCCATACCTACGCGGATCCGAACCCGTGGCCTCCGGATTAGAAGGTGGGCATAAAGTTATTTCGGCCACCGGTCGAGCCTCTTTTTCATTACTGGAACCTAGTTGTACCCAGGTCGAGACACAGGTATGTTACTCAACCGGAACGGCCATCACAGCAAGGGTTGTGCGGTACCTCTGTGCTATCGCAGCGACTCTCTTTGGTGCTGTGTGCAGTTAGGACACAAGTATCATGATTGTCGTTTAAGCTCAATATTCCATTCGGAAATAGACTCCCGCTTAATAATCGCGCTGCGCAGTGTAACGTAACCTAGGTTCAGCCATAATCTCATCGCGTGCGATATCATTGTACGCGGTATGGAGGTATCAGTGTTCAAACTGACCTATACCACCATGTCAAGTCGTCCACTAGAGGCAAGGCGGCAAACAGATTGACCATATTTGACATTGTTCTAACGAAAACCGAATTGATTCATAAAATCATATACTACCAGGTCCGCAACGGAACTCCTCGATGCATCCAATTTGGAGTTCCTAAACAAGTTCCCTTGACAGCGGCTGGTAAGCATTTGTGGCACCAGTTAGCAATGTGGTAACAAGACAGTCAGAAATCAAGCCACTTCGTTTGCAAAGTTGCTATGGGTTTTCAAAAGCAGGACTCGGATACACGTGTCAGAAATTAATGCAACATGGTAAATCTGCAAGGCTGACCCTGATCCGGAAGCCTGGGGAAGCTCCTGTACGTTTGCAACACCTCACCACGGTAGTCTGTCAGAAGAACGTTACCTATCCACTGTGTCTAAGCAAAAATAATTTAGACCAACAACAGACTGCCGCAAATGTATACCAAGGGCCTTCTTCAGGCGAAGTTTGGTATCCTCAACTGCATGGCACAAAACGAAGACAATACGGCCAGTGCTGTGCGGCTATATTGTGACCGACTTACTAACATGTAGTCTGTTCGCGTTACACACCAGGACTTAAACCTTTCACCTGCAATTCAATACTTGTCCTAAGAAAGTTGCCTTCACTATGGGTTAATAAGTTACCGGGAATCGATGAGTTTTGCCCTAAGACACTGGCAATTACAACTGTGAGGCTGGCTGAGCAAATATAGCGATTCATTCAAAGTTGCTTAGATGAGTGACAAGTCCTGACTCGGTAACAGCAGGGTATTATCTCAAATTTCAAAGACAATAGCCGTGCAGACGTTGCAAAGGCTAGCCCAGCGATAATCCTCCATTCGACCACGAAGGTGAGGGAGGCTGTCATTACAGAGCCATTAATAGAATAGTTTGGAAAATTTAACACCATGGCACCGGAGCAGCACGGGTTCCAACAACATTCCTGCACCGATAAGCTGCTGTTGACAAGATGTAGCTGGACGAAAGTGACCGATGGTAAGGTCGAGATCGACGTCAGTTTCCTGGACTTTTCCGAAACTATCGATCGCACGGATCATCGTATGCTGCTCCACAGGCCGCAGAGTTGTGGAATTGGCAAACATGTGTTTGATGATTGGCAACTTCCTTTTCCAGAAGAAGCTACAATGGTCTGTTTAAGGATCGCTTTCAGATTCGAACGAGATGGGACGCCGCGTTTCATAAGACCCAGTGATGGAACCACACTTATTCCTGAGGTTCCATCAGATTGTGGGCGCTATCAGCTCAAAATAACACTATCAACATCAACAAAATCAGTAGCAGAGAAGTAAATATAGACATAAATTACAGTAACTTTGGTGTCGAGATAGTAAAGATAATATCAAAATTTGTGCGTCATGCTGAGGTCGACGTCATATTTATTGCGCTTCACTACAGTTGGGCTGCAGTGATTGACATTTGTACCGCAACACACTGGACCCGCCTAAACCCATTACCTTGAAATTGATCAAGGTAGGGAATTCTCTGCATATTACTTGTTTATTTTGCGCTTTCTGCTATCGTTTTCATTGCTCGATGGATGATATTCCCTGGCTTACAATTAAACATACCTATGGTCACCCTTACATTAAAGCTGTAGCGCCCAAAAAGATAACCGCTACCATTCATGTACAATTTATTGGTTGCTTAATTGCACATTATTCTTGTTTTAATCTTCCTTACAACTGGCGCGACCCTCGACTGTCTTGTAAGTTCACCCGCTAAAGTGTACCTCCTTTTGCTTCATCCGTTCGCGTCTACTCGTAGCCCACCGAATACATTCCGCTGTGTCCAACTCAAATTGCCTTCTGATTTTCGCTCTTACTTTCGCGCACCGTCTCGGACTAGTATTTACTAGTCCTACAAATTGGTGACCCCGATTCACACGCGCGAATTTGAACTTTTTCTTCGTTTGTATTTTGGTGAGTTCATTCCTTTTTCTCGATTATATACGTGTACGCTTTTGTCTTTGGCATAATTTTGGAACTTTCATCGCGTTTTTGTCCATCTATTTTCTTATCCATTCACATTTCTAAAGTGGCAGCTGGGTCGTTTCGCAGCGTAAGCATGCTTATTTTGACTATCCGAACTTTCGTGGAACACAGCCCGGAAGTGTGGTTTACGATATGAGACATCGAACTAGAAAATAAGGGCATTACGTCGGACCGTTCGAGATACAATCAGCTCGTCCCACGCCTTCCTCCGTCGGTCGTGACGCTGGTTGAGGACATTCTACTCTGCCCATAGAATGAGGCAAAGTATGAAATAATGAAGCAAGCGATTTTAAAAGAGTTACAGCCCAACGCACGAGCTCGATTTGAACAGCTCAATGGTCTCAAGCTTGGAGATCACAAGCCTTCGGCGTTGCTCCGCGAAATCCAGCGCATCGCTGGTCCCTTGTTCTTGAGCGAATAAGGGATAAAGGAACTGTGGTTCGCACGTCTCCCAGAGCCATTGTCAGTAACGATGTTCATGTTTATAGACAGGTCCGTGAAAGAACTACCTACCAAGACAGTCGCTGCGTTCGAATGTCTTCCGCCGCAGAAGACCAGTGATTCCGGTGACGTATTCTCACTGATGAAAACCGAGCTTCATCTTTGTTCCAAGCCGCCAAGTCGATCTGACCCTAACGAGGAAAAAATTGCGCTACTTCGCAGCAGGAAAGCAGTAAAGAAAGCTCTGCAGCAAAGTGTGCAGCGGTCAGATGCTGATCACGTATTGGCTACCGTTCATTGCGCCTCGTCTGTGCCTGCATCGAGTACGCGTCGTTCTACACGAAAGCGCAACATTTCCCTGCACGTTCTCAGTCGTATAATACGAACCGCGTCGAATAAGTGTGTTGGTATCACCGCCATTATAGTGGAAGAGCTAGAGGTTGTTGGTCACCCTGCTTTAGGTACGACCCAGCCGCTTCAGGGAAAGCGAACAGCCCGCATACTAGCACGACCAACGTATCCGTCAATAACCAAGCAAATCGCTCGTTTCAAATGAAGGATCGCAATTCTTTCATCAAGTGCCTCATCGACACGGGAGCGGAAGTCAGCGTCATCCCAGCGAACGCGAACGACAAGTACTCAGAGCCTACGTACATCCTGAGTGCGGCCAAAGGTTCTCCGATAGCTTCATCCGGTCAGCGCATATTGAACTTGGACCTCAATCTTCGCCGAAATTTTTAATGGGTCTTCAAAGTTGCGTCCGTAACGTTCGCAATTATCGGTATCGACTTCCTCCGACATTTTGGGTTGCTTGTTGATGCTGGTCGCCACAAACTTTTAGACGACCGTACTAAACTAGGGGTCGAAGGCTTTCTTACGGACGCCCCGATAACCAGTCCCGTTTTTCGAATCGCCGATGTACCTTCAGATTACCCGAACCTATTGTGTGAATACCCGCGACTGGTACGACCAGCTGCAAAGCTTCCGCCAGGCACGACAGAGGTTGCTCACCACATAGTCACGCGTGGTCAAATAGTTAGCGCACGACCAAGACGGCTTGCTCCTAACACTCTGCACATGGTTCCGAAGAAGGTCATGGAGGACTGGCGTCCTTGCGGCGAATATCGAACCTTGAATACGGTTACCACGCCCGATCGCTATCCGATCCCACACATAGTGGATCTCACCGCCAGTCCGGCGGGAAAAATTATCTTCAGCAAAATCGACTTGGTACGCGCATACAAGCAAATTCCGGTAGCCGAAGCGGACATAGCTAAAACTGCCGTGACGACTCCATTTGGTTTGTTCAAATTCCCGCGCAGGCCATTTGGTCTACAGACCACGTTTGTCGCGGCTTAGACTTCACTTATGCTTATCCCATTGATAATTTATTCGCGAGCGCTTCACGAGAATAGCCAATGCGCCACGTACGAACACTTGTGATTGTTTATCTCAACACTGGGTGACGATCAACGCAGAAAAGTGTTCATTTGGTGTCGACTCAGTAAACTTCCTCGGCCATCGTATCTCCACTGCACGCGTCGTGCCACTGCAGGATAAAATTCAAGCCATCATCGACTACTCCGAGCCCTATTCTTTCAAGCAGCTTAGGCATTTTGATAGGCTTGTCAACTTTTCCCGACGGTTCACACCAAAATGTGCTTTGCTGATGAAACCCCTTACGGATCTTCCCCGAGGGGAACTCAAGAAATTCGAATTTCCTGCTGCATCACGCGCTGCTTTTTAGTCGCTGAAAGAGGCTATCGCCAACATAGCTTCTATAGCACATCACGATCCGGCCGCTCCACTGTCCATCAGTACTGACGCCTCGGACGTGGCAGTCGGCGTTGTTTTGCAGCAACGCGTAGTCGACACATGGCAGCCCTTAGCGTTTTTCTCCAAACGTCTACAACCTACCGAATCTCGCTACAGCACGTTAAATAGAGAACTGTTAGCCATATATCTAGCGGTACGTCACTTTCGACACGTCCTAGAAGGCCGTTCCTTCGCTGTCTTCAACGACCACAAACCTCTGACTTATGTGTTCGGCTCGACTGCCGACCAATACTCCTAGAGAGTCGCGCCACCCAGACTATATCGCTCAGTTTACGACCAATATACGGCATGTCTCAGGTGTGCACAATGCGGTCGCTGATGCATTTTCCCGAATCCAAGCTATCTCCGTGACGCCGGCACTACTATCGACTTGACAGCCATAGCCGCAGCGCAACTCAGTGATCCTGAGGTTGATATAATATGCAGGTCTCCCTCACAAGACATACTACCCGTTCCACGGACATCATCAGACGGAACTATACTTTGCGATTCATCTCTGGGCACGCCGCGCCCATTCGTCCCACGCGAGTTTCGGCAGACCGTGTTCCACACGTTGCACGACTTGTCTCATCCAGGGCTTCGTGCATCGGCAAAACTCGTAACCTCACGATTCGTTTGTCGCAATGTCAATCGGGACGTCCGTACTTGGGCAGCTGCTTACCTTCCGTGTCAATGCGCGAAGGTGCATAAGCACACGAGAAACCCAGTAGGAACATTTCCGAGGCTATATGCACGTTTTCACCACGTACACATCGACTTCGTAGGTGCTCTGCCGCCTTCGAAAGGCTCTGTATATCTACTGACCTGTGTCGATCGATTCACTAGGTGGCCGGAAGCTATTCCCATACCTAACTGCTCTTCGGAAACGGTAGCAAAAGCATGTTTGGAGCGCTGGGTAGCTCAATACGGCTGTCCCGTCATCGTGACCACGGGTCGAGGGTCACCTTTCTCATCGACTTTTACCACGTTGCCTAAGGATTTAGGCTGTCGCCACGTTCAGACGACGGCGTATCATCCGACCGCTAACGGCATGGTGGAGCGTTTTTACCGCCAGTTGATGGCAGCGCTACGTGCGCACGCAGATCTATCATGGTCTAAACACTTCCTCTCATCCTCCTAGGCTTAAGAAGCACGGTTAAAACCGATTTCGACGCAACACCAGCGCAGCTAGTCTACGGCTGCACGCTACGATTGCCCGGCCAGCTGGTAGTACAATCCCCGTCTAATTTCTCTTTTGACTACGCGAGGTAAACCAATCGATTGGCTCCCCAGATACGTGAGTTACATCCAACCGAACCTCGATTCGCCAGCCATTTTCGATGTCGAAGTCTTTCTATGTTCAGCCTTCTGGGGGGAACAGTTCTGAACAATGAATAATGATATTACAGGTAAAAAAGCGATTGCTTTATAAGTTCCATAGGATGGTTGAAGTGAAAGTAAACAAAAGTGTAAATCGTCAGTTTCAACGTCTAGCGATTCAGGTGCCCCTTATTCATATAAACATTTTAGAATGTGTACTAAATTGTTACTGTAGAGTAATATGGGAAAGGTATGTCTTCAGAACAAAAGTAACGACCAACGCTTACTCGTGTGTCGCTTTCTTGGACTGAGGTAAATTGATGAATGCAGTTGTAATATATCCGAAACTATATTCCACACCAGCAGTGTGTAAATAGTGAAGCACAAAAGCTGAGAATGAGCACCGTTTGTTCGCGTTTCGTTGACGTAGACATCTCTGATTATATAGCGTAATGTAGGTGGATAAGCGAATCATCCAGACGTCTTTTGAATACCGTTAGCGTGGGGGAAGAAACAACGTATGTGCGAAGAGCGTTCCAGTGTTCACATACACGAAGGGAAAAGAAATTCCGGCGGCATTCCAACCGGCTGTATTGTGTGGTCAGTTTTGGCTGCTGTTCTCTGAGTGTGGTATTGCTATTCAGCTTTAGTAGGTGACGACAAGAATGGTTTGCATTCCTCAGGATCATATAAGTCATTATCAAGTCGCCACGCAGGCGTCGATATTGTCCACTGTAGACCTCGAGGGTTTTCAGCCTCAATCGGTAAGGGAGATGAAACGGGCCCTTTACGTTCTTGGTCGCCCTTCGTTGTGGCAGTTCAAGAACGGTAAGGTCTTGCTTTTGCCATGACTGCCAGGCGTGGATGGCGTACTCAGAATGAGGCCGAATGTATATGTTGAGCATCTTAGAAAAGATGGGAGGATCGAAGCGCCCGAATGCCCTCCGCAAAAGGCCAAGGTTTTGGTTAGCTTTTGTGGAGGCTTTCTCGGCCTGACAGGAACAGCCCAGATCTTCCTGCACTACTACTCCTAGATCGCATTCCGTTGTAGTGCGCTGCAATATGCGATCCCCCAGTCTGTATTCGCAATTGGCTTTATGGCGTATGCTCAACACCTTGCACTTTGTAGCGTTGAACTGAAGCAGGTTCTGAGTCGACCGTTCGTAGACCCGGTCAAGATCATCCTGAAGTGCTGCATTGTCGCTGGTTGTTCTAATGGCTCGCCATATCTTGAGATCCTCAGCGAAGAGTAAGGAGTTGGAGCTGATTACTGTCGCGATATTGTTTATGTAAATCAGGAATAGTCGTGGACCAAGCACTGAACCCTGGGGCACTCCGCACTTAACGTCGATTGGGTCAGAGATGACACCGCAAACTCTTACATTCAGATGTCGTTGAAGCAAGAAGTTAGCTATTCAACCGAGGATTGGGTCACCAATTCCACAACACTGCAGCTTGTGAAGGAGGATACGGTGGTTCAGACGGTCGAAAGCCTTTGAGAAGTCAAGATATACTGCGTCAACACCTGCACCGCTATCAACGGTCTCAGTCCAACTGGATCTGGCAAGCAGCAAGTTTGAAGTGCAAGATCGGTTCTTGCGAAACCCATGTTGTTCTTGTGCTATGATATTGCGTTCTTCCAAGAAGTTCATCAGCGCTTCGGCAACAATCGCTTCCATGATTTTGAAGAGCACCGGAAGTAGTGTTATCGGGCGATAGTTGGCCGGATCTGTACGACTTCCCCCCTTATGGATGGGAGTGACGATGCCTTGCTTCCACATTGTTGGCACGCGCATCTCATCGAGGCATCGTTGGAAGAACTTGCAGAGGGGGTCCGCCAGGTTTACTGCAGCCAATTTCAACGCTTTTGGACGAATATTGTCAACGCCGGGTGAGGTATGCTCGCGCAGGGCAATTAGCATTTTCATAACATCCGCACTCGTAAACACAATGTGGCTAAGTCCTGGTGGTGGTACAACGATCGGGAACAGTGTATGCAGCGATGTCGTGCTCTGGAAGTTCGGGGTGAAGTGTTGACATAGTTGCGTTTTGTGCAATTCCACACAATGTGTGTAAGGCAGGAATTCCTCGCTGCATTTTGTGGATCTTGTTAACGTGTCTGTACAGGAGCTTGGGGTTTGAAAGGAATTTCTCGGCTAGATTCTGTTGGTGCTGTATTTTATCTTCGCGTGCCAGATTTACGCAGTGATTCCTTTGGATAGTGTAGGCTTCCCATGTTTCGGCACTCGATGACTTCTTGTATCTTCTCCAGAGTAAATTCCTCGTAACGATACACTTACGTATCCTGCTGCGTATGAATGATTTTACTGTCTTCGCTTGCGAAGGTCTTTTCCTAGAAGCACTAGTTACTAACGTGTTGAACTGGTGAGCAAATTCAGACCAGGCGTCATCGGGGGATCGTTCTGCTAGAAATGCCCAGTTTGTAGCATTCATAAGGTTGAGTAGAGCGCTGTAATCGGTAATAAGCTGACATTGCTTGGTGTTTTCTGAGGAATACTCTGCATAATAGATGTACTTGAACATGAGGGTTGCATGGTCGCTACGGCCTAAAGGACTCTCTATCGATACCGTTTCGATCATAAGCTTTTTACTGGTGAATACGAGATCCAGGATACCCGGTTTGTTTCCCGTCCTGAATCTTGTGGGAGATGTGATGTGATTGTAGAGTGCTAGCTGACTGATTATCTCCTGTACTTCCCTTTTGAAGTGTTTGTTTTTGCTTGAGTGCATTTTTATGCTATGAATTTACAAGTCGCCCTGCAGGATATTTTTGCCGTACATTTTTAGAAAAGGTTCCTCCTTTTGGTTGCTAGACCGTTGTCGATTTCGCGTTAGCCGACGAAGGGCGATACACCTTTTTCAACAAGCATTCGTCCCTACGGATAGTTTAATGACCATACCAAGCGCATCAATAATCTGAACCCCTGGGTCATCGATGTGATCAATTTTTAGTTCGATGTGATAATAATATGCTACTCCACCTCTACTTGGTCTATCGTTTCGTAGAATAAACATCTCAGGTAGCGCGGTTTCTGCATCACTGATCGCTTCATTCAACCAGGTCTCCGTTATTATAACGAGGTCCCTTGACACCGAGGCCTGACGCATGCGAAGCTCCTAAGTTTGCTTAAAAGATCTTGTGCGTTGGTATAAAAACAGGAGAGTGATTCATAGGTTAGAAATTTATTTGTGGTTGTTGACAACAGTTTTGATACTTGGCCGACCCTCTTGAAGTCGGCTGCTACTAGCTTTTTCAAATTGTCCTAGGCTCGCGAGAATGACTTGGAATAACTCTCTGCACCATGCAATCGGGTTCATGATGGTCCTGACGGTCACTCACCTCCTGCAGTGCCTCGCCGGATGCTGTGACTGCGGTGAGATCAGACTCTGTGGTGGACTCTGCAACAACGGTTGTACCCACTGAGTTGGTTCTCTCTATGGAGTAGAGAGAGTAGCCTCAGGTCGTAAACTTGCTGCTTTTACTCGAATTTCTTTGTAGCATGTTCCGGAATTTTCCCCTGTTCTCTAGAACTGTCTGTAAAGTTAGCGCAGACGGTAAGACCAACTTCGGCAACCTGGGACCACATCCTTTGTAATTTGGTGACATGGGAATCCTGGTCAGGGAGGTAGCAATGACATGTTCTAAAGACAGCGCCTCACGAATGTATCGCCCTTGCTCCAGGTTATGTGCCTGAACTTCTTCAGGAGATGAAGCTTGAGACTCAGGGACGCCATGAATAATGACGGTTTTCAGCGCGTATTTTCTACTTCCCTGTTGATTGTTCATATCCTTTGCACTTTCTTACCACGTAATCTCCGGTAAGATACATAGTCCGTTCGATGCTCTGTGGTGTCGATTTGCAGCGAGCAGAATGGATTCCGTTTCTTCCGCGGAATGTAGGGTTACTCGAAATAGTCGAGGCTCCCCATAGTGTAAGGAGTTTGGGTGTCGTGCGATGCGGCTCAGCGTAGTGGGTTCAGCGTGCATGCTGATGGCACTACAGATGGAATCCCACTGACTACGATCGTCTATCATTTTGCTCCTTATTGTACTGGCTTTGGACTCAGGAACATTAGTGCACACAAGACTAAATACTTCATGATTCCGCATTGTGGTTTGCGACTTAAGAGCACTAGGTTCTTTTGCTTTTGTGGATTTGTGAACCGCACTGGCGAAAGCGATCCATGTTGAGGCACAGTTTTGATCTCTCCGGTAAGTGGTGTCACAGTTGTCTTTGACGGCGTTTTCCTAGAAGCAACCGCTGCGTAGGATGTCCAGTGGGTTGTAAACAACTTTTTCATTTGGTGGAGTCATGTGGCTAGGGGCCGTTGGAGACTGAGATGCAATAGTGAGGTTAGGACGCCTGCCATTGTTCCTCGGCTTAAACCGGGAGTTTGTATGTGTTAGTTCAGTTTCAAGTACACCATTGTTTGCTTTCACAGATACGTTGCTAGCGTTCACTGTTTCCGCCAACTTTCCACACTTTTTCATTAGTAAAATTACATAACTAACGACAGGAATGGATTTACACATCTGGCAGAACCAAAATACTTCGGTTTTGCTGCTGTATTGTCTAATTTCGTATTCACTCATATCTAAACATTTCAAATGCACGCTTTTTGACAGTTAAAGCAAACTGGACCAGACTTAACAGTTTTTACACATAAGTCACAATTGATTTTTGAATGGGCCATATCCACTTGAAGCGTGTACTTCTTTATTTTGGCTTTCACCAATTCCAAAACGGATTAGTTAGGAAAGGAGAGTTCCCAATCTATGTGGTAGATCTATCACTTACCACTAGCTTAGAAGGTATAATTCTACTGAATTATGTGGTCACCGTCAGTGATGGGGCAGCCAAATAGGAATGACGGCATGTGGTGATGAAATGGTGTAAATATTCCGCACTAACAAGACGGAATGGAGTAACTGGATGTGTACACTACAACAGGGATAGCAAGAGGATAGAGATACTGACGCAAAGTGTATGACTTCGCTTCAGTTTTCGTTGCGCGGCGATCAGCGCTGGTTTGAGGTCAGGAGGGTCGGACGTGTGACGTCCAGATGAGTCACACGTTCCTTAGGGTAGATAGGCGACATGCGTGCTATTGATCCAGCAGGTAAGTGGATAGGTAGCGATGCAAAGTAGGATTGAGGCAAGGCAGAACGACTTAGAAACTACTGTCTAATGACGACAGTGGCTGCACTAAAGGCGGACCAAATTGACAACTATCGCTTTGTACACCGATTAGAAGGAGTGGTAGTAAGATGTTCGTGTGACTCTCAAAAACATCTTTAAAATAAGACCACCAGAGTTCTCGTGCGACGAGAGGACAAATAAATTCGCCGATGGAATTCGGGTACGGTTGACTTCGAACTTGCAAAAGCACAGTTTGCTGCTGATCCGGGAAGGACAGATCCAAAAGGTGAACTGTGGTAGGAGGAGCTCGTGGAGCGCAATCGGATGATAGTACGTAGGTCACTGTGAGAATAAATCCGAAGATTTCTGGGCGAATAACGCAGGAGGACACTTTTTTTGCGACTGCTCGGTACAAACAATGTATGAGCATATAACGGAGGAGAGATGAACAACCTTGCTGGCCACCGGCTTCTCTGTGGACTGCTACTGAATACGAAGAAGGCGAATGAGCTACCCAGATGTCAAAGGTCTTCATTAATCGTCCGCTGCGTTGCGTGTTATATCTTAAGACCAAAGGCTCGAAGTGTTGTCCCTTAAGTCAACCCTCTTCCTCGGCCTGGACAACCGGGAATATCTCTGCCCGCATAACACATTAACTTTCTAAACTTTCCAAACCCTTTCACTGACTACCCGTTTTCCCCTTTTTGTTGTTAATTATGTGTTCTGGCATTGCCAATTGTACATTGGTCAAGTGTTAATGTTGCATGTTGGGAACTGTATTCGACCATATAAAATGCAATTCGGATTCGATTCCTTCTGACTCGTCCACTGTTTTAATGGGATTCGTTCCCGGATAAGTCTCGTCCAAACGACGTTTGACCGATCAGCATACTCTCGCTAAATGACCAATCTTCCCGATACTGTCTTTTGATGTCAGACATCCAAAGGATAACTATGGTGCTCTCCACAGCGATAGCATACGGACGGACTGACGTTATTAGGTGTCTTCGTAGATTTTGGAGTGCTATGAACCAATCGTAAATCCTCTGATGGGTCTTTTAGAGTACACGCTTTTGGTTGCTGGGTACGGTTCTCCTTCTGCTGGCCAAGTAGACAGGCTGTCTCTCACGTCAGAGAAAAATCCTCTTGTGAACAGTTTTTTTCCTGGGTATTGTGGTCTGAAATCCCAGAGATCAGGCACCGAAGCAATATGATCTGTTCAAACCTAGCTGGATGAATTTCATTATATTTACAGTTTGGTACCGTTTGGAGTATACGAGCGATGAATTCGTTTCCACTTTCGTCTGGTTTCTGGGCGAGTTTGGAGAGAAGTATCCCGCTGTACATACACTTTAGTGTACTCCCGAAAGAGCGCTGAATATATCCGGGGCACTGGTTATAGTAGAGCAGACTTCATGAATACGAAGGGCGTCAACATATCACTGACCTTCACCTCTAAGGAATTGTCGTAAAAGTTTTACTTTTTGTTTCTCCGAAAGGGACACTGACGCATTCAAGATGGGAAGCAACTCCAGATAATCTTGAAAAGTTTTTCGCCATCGATTCCAATAGTCCAAAGACAGTTTTTCCGTAGAACTGGACCAAAAGCTTTGTGAAGTGTTCGGCGCAGACATGTTATCCCACCTCCGTCGCCAAATGTAAAGACTAGACGTTAGCCCTTTTAAGTTGGCAGCAGAAGGAAAATGTGTACCAATTGTAGTATACTCAACAAATAACGCGGTTCGGGTTACAGCAGAAGAAGCGCAGTTGGGCTTGCCTACTCGCGCATGCAAAATGAACCCAAATTAGGTAGCTCAACAAAAGTCCATGGCTCAGTGGCTTAAGCTGCTGGCTAGTAGGCATCTGCCTCTAGCGGCCATGGGTTGTATCCCCAGCGGGGGACCGAGGGAATGCGCACCAATGATAAGGCCCAATAGAGCGAAACGCGTCTGGCGCTTTTCCGGACTAGCTTGTGAAGTACTGGGATGAATACCTTAAACAATCAATACATTTTAACCAGCGTCAGTCATTGATCAATAATCAACGCCTGACAACCCTCATCACAGTGCGCTCTCCAACTGCATACCTACTTCATGGACCAAACGGAGACGCATAGCAAGTATACTCGTACGTGTGCCCATGATTCGCCTGTCATTCCACATTTAGCCGTATCTCTATTTAACCGAAACACTATTACCTTAGAACTGCACGGTAAATTTTACCAGTGCGATAATGTTTCTTCATTGAGCATTTCCTTATGCAGTTGTTCTGCCGCTTTTGTGTTACCTTTTATCATACAGATAGCATGTGTATCATGGCTGAAAGTTCCCGCTTGCGGATTCAGGAAAGCGCATTCCTGACTTGGTTTGACACTCGGCACTTGAATTCTGGTGCAAACTGTGGCAGATGTCCTTTTCCGTGGACAAGTGTAATATTCTGTCGTACAAATGCGAAGTTCCACCAGGCAGTCTATTATTACAAGACACGTTTATATCACAGTGCAAGGTGATTCGCGACTTGGGTGTGCGGTATTCCACTACCTTCAACTTTTCGGAACATTGTGACTTCCAAGTTTCGAAAGCCGTGAAGACTGTTGGCTATATCTGTCATAAATTTCAACTCGCAGAATCTCGTGTCTGGCTTTACAAAACATATGTGTTACCTGACGTGGAATACTGCTCACTACTACAGTCGAATCTGCGGAAATCTGAGAACCATGCTCTTAAGGGGGTACAGCGACGTTTTATGAAGAAGCTGTGCGGATATTCCTCCAAGACAACCTACAGAGAGCGCAGTGAAAAACTTGGACTTGACCCACTTTGGCTACGGATAATGAAGATGAACTTGTGTTTCCTGTACAGAATAATTCACCATCACATGCACAATTATGCTAACTGTGTTCATATGTCCGTTAAAACTAGATACGAGCTACGAAATAAGGAGACAACGGTCATGATTCCGAAGTTCAATACGCGAATTAGGGAGCGTTTCTTCTTACTATACTGCTCAAAGCTTTGGAACAGACTTCCAAGAGCTATCAGAACTTGTTGCACATTGCGTTTGTTTAAGCTTTCGATTAAAGATCATTTAACCGTTCAAAATGTGATAATAATGTTTCGAACAGCACAGTCCTTAGATAACGCTTTTGAGAACGGAGTTACTGGTGCCTGAAAATGCATGTGCTCAAGTGCACAAGCGGTTATATTTTGTTGGCCCGCAGCACTTTAATCTCTCTTTTTCGTGTGCGATCAAGTCTGATGTGACTGCTAAAAACTTGTCAGACGATAGAACAAGAGGAATGTAAATATTTTGGACCGTTTCGCGCTACACAAATCTTCATATTGTGCTCACATTTTTTAAAAATTTATGATACCATGATATGAAACTGCTGTACCATTATTTGATCCGTCCCTTCTGGGAACGGCTTCTCGCATCGTCGAGCCATATACCATTTATTTATTTATTTACTCCCATGGTAGTATAGAGGCACGGAAGGCATGGATCACGCAGGAGACTGAAAAGCCACTAGAACGAGGGAGGACCGAAACGAGCGCAGACAGCATGGACAAGATCGGGCAGCACAACCCCACCCCAACAATACGAGCATAGAGCGGAACGGGAGCAACGAACGATAACGTGCCTGATCCAAAGAGTACTGAGAAAAAATGTGTCAATAGGCCAATAAATTAGACAGAAACACATTTGTCGGTGCACCCTGGAGTAAGCTCCAGGGAACCGAGATCAAGCAAATCGAGAGCTTTCGAACAACTCTAGGCTGCTCAGAATGCGAGCTACGGAAGTAAAGCTACGGGGTCAGGCAGACAGCCAGGACCATGAAATATTTCGGCCGACTAGGCACGCACGTGACGTGATTCCTCACATATATTATGTTGTGGGACGGAAACGTGGTCGCTAAGCGCAGGCGTGTGCGCAGCGTGTGAAAACCGTGGTCGCATGCAATAAAGATTGTGCTTACTTGCCGCTTCGTTCTTGCTACAATAGAACCAAGGTCCTGTGGTTGAGTCTCAGAGCTGCCAACTTTGCTTTTTGAGTGCAAACGAGTACACCAAACCGGTTGTGGAGTGAAATGTTACGAACTTATAACACCTGCCATTTACCTCTTCCAAACGCGATTCCAGTGACAGAGTTGGGTGGGATTCGATACGAATTGCATCGCGACCCAGATAGAGATTGCTTATCTCAGTACATTCACGCAAGAAGCCCTTCAGCATAACTCACGCCAACCCCTCGTTAAACTTCCTGACAAGTGTTACCTGCGGCTCGTTGGCGTAGTGGCAGCGACTATACCTGGTAGTCACAGTGATACCACGTTTACCTGGCGAGTGTGGACAAACATGATCCTGGTCATGGTGTGTAGGGTGGTGCGCAAAAAACGCACAGCAATCGCCCAATCCAATTTTATATATCGAATGCCGCTTATCCCTTGGAGGATTATTGATTAACAGCCTGATTTGCGTGCTTTGTCTATCCGTCTGTTACGCTGTAACAGCAGGCAGACCTATCGTCTAATTGCTACAGCCTGTTAGTCGCTTCTCCATCTGCCCACCAGCAATTGTGTTCAGTCATCAGTGCAACTCACCTTTAGAGTTTCGAATATGGTGTACTCTAAACGCATCTGAATTTTTTTCCTCGGTTGTTGTCTAGGGAACAGGAAGTACACCAATCCTCTTGATGTATATATCTGATAGAAGTTGGAAAATCCTCCCACAAACGAGTACGAGATTTTCTGCATGTTTCCGCTGCCAGGCTTTATTTGGCCGTGGCGACTACCCTTCATTATCCCTGGGGACATATGCTCTTCAGCTTTCAAGCAAACACTCAGTATCAAGAGTACAGTCTAGTCAGCATCGGTATGCATATGGTGAAATATTCATACTGTTTACTCTGGGAGCGGATTACACTAGGTTACCGATAACGCGGTTTGCATGATAAACAATGCACCCGTTTTATGTTATATCCACCAAACCGGTTTAGGTTCTTTTGCTGATAGATGATCACTTTATGTTTATCTGACCTTTTTCTCCATTGTTCGACTTTTAAGAACTTCTTCATTATTAAACTCAGATCGTTATGCTCCTTCTGAGTTTCAACAAATTAATCCAGAGGCTGTAAATTTCCCCTGTTACTACATTATCTGACAACTTTCAGCAACCTATTCCCATCAGTTTTCCTTTTTGATTGAGATGATTTAGCACCTCAGCTGTGATATTTTTGCTCTGTCTATGGATTGATATTTTAATTCGGTCAACAAAATCAGTATTAACATTCGCATTTTTGGTGAGCACCTAACTTGTGCCCCTTATTTTTGCCCAAAAGAGAAAGAAGTGATTTGTTCCCTTGTGGATACTGAACAAGTTGCCCGAAACACACGAGTGGAAATGCTTTACTCTCCGTCTTACAGTTGCTGGTTCCAGTGTGTAAACGCGGGTAATTAAATGAAAAGAAATGCTACCCACTATGTGGCAAAGACCGGCAGAAATTCCGTATGGGGGTTGGATTCTGCTCCAAAGCTAGATGTTCTTTCATTGTAAATTAATGGGGAATAGAAATTTGATGCATACCCTTTATTCCTATAAATCAATTGTCCTGTTTTGGACCAAAGTCCGGGGCTTTTCTGTTGATAGCGATGTATTGCCATGGGACGCTTCAGTAAATGGTGGTAACGAGAAATCATTCAAGAAGTTGCCTGTATTTACTTTTTTGCCATCTGAGGAAGGTGTGATGGGTATGACTTTATGTTAGTCTATTTTACTCAGGGCGGTAGTCAAGCCACGTATTAGGAACTCAGGAAATGCCCATTTAATGCTTTTTGATTAAACTTCTTTAGCTGGAGTGGTATTAGAAGAGCGAATGAAGTCTGCACGTTACCGTTATACCTATGTTCCGTAATCAAGATGTGGCACAATGGTTTTAAAACGATTAAAAAAGTAGTCACGTATCAGGACGTCGAAATGAAATATGGCCAACTCAACAACTAGTGTATTGATGGATTTGAGCGCGCGATGCTGACCTCATCAACATACTCACATGGTAACATATACACTGACATACAAGATGTTACCTTTTATATTTTCCATAGAAACTTGATGCACTGATTTCGAATATGTTAATCTTTTGTATCAAAACAAACTTCTGTTGTGTCACTTGAATCCTTCATTTTCCTAATTTTACTATGTGGTTATCGGCATTCGGTTCCACCTTTATCACTGTGGCCTCCATGGTTGGCGGCATCCGGTTTCGGAATTGCCTGTCACTGTGGCCAGCCACAGGACGTCTGCGCCTACAGTGAACCCATGGGTGGCATGCGCTACACCACCCACAGCTCCATCCACACACCCCACATCCAGTGTAAACCCGAAGGAATAAGACCGGGAGGTATGTGGATGGGAGCCAATTTCATCAACGGAGCCGGCCCACACTCCTTCACAGGCAAACACAAGCAAGCTGTATGGGGAAACAAGTGCACACAAGGCGGTGGCTAGATCGTAGTTCGCTCCACATTGACTGCATGCAACCACAATTCGAGTCTAGCACGACCACAAGGACTTTGCACCCCATCCCCTCCAGAAACGATAAACTGTATCCTAGAGCCAGTATAGACGAGGTAGTGGGTAACAGACAGGTAGGTACCTTGTCAACATGCACATCAAGCGCAGCCACGCTGGGGATATCAAGCAACAGCCAATCACTTGGAACCACAAGGTGAAATAAAATAAATCGGATAATGCGTACAGATACGGCGACAAAACTTTTCACAAAATGGGCGTATTAAAATAACTTGATTACGACCGAATTCGCCATGAGTTCAAGAGGTCGGAAAATATATTTTTAGAAAATGCCACGCACGCGAAAATGCTATCGAAATTAACTGTAATTAGCTTAAGCGAGGTGTGCAAGTTTCGAGAAGATAGTACAGGTAGACATTAATACGAGAAAGAAAAGCAATAGGATAAATTGCACACCAACCACATGAAATAATTAGACTTAGCATGCAAGCACGCGGTTAGTCAATCGAATGCAGCCTACCTACAATCGCCTCGCCAGTTCCGTCAAGGTTCTCTGCAGGACCCGTCCTCGCTTTGGTGGTGGTCCCTAGTGGCCTCGCTCCTGGCTCACTAAGCCTGCCTTACTCAGGCACTCGCGATCGCATGTTCTACGGCAACNNAGTGATATAACCCGAACTGTTCTAGTAGGTGGATAGAATACTACATCGTGGAAACGACCAATAGTATTGATACAGCGGATCAAGAGATACTGACAAGCAGAGTCAACAAAGTGTCAACAGGAAGTTCACGTGTTTACCAGAATCACTGGGGTATATCGTTTGGTTGGTTCCAGCTTAGTAGTGATTGGCTGGACAGTTGTATGGTCTGACTGGATGACGGCACTCCACGTTGTTTTGGGTCCCGTATACGACACCTCCCTTTGCTTTTGATACGTCTGCCTGTAGTTGCCAACCGTTGGGTATAGATGAAACGATCGGGTGGTCGGCGGTTGCGTCTGTGAACCTCATCCAAATCTGACATCAACGCTTGGCTTTCGTTTTCCACGCGATCCGAATTTGCATTTGTCGGTTTCGGCAATGAGAACTCCTCCAGTAATAACTGAAAAGCAAACTGGGAATTGTGACGAGGTAAATACTGATTGTTATCAGAGCGGTGTCTGAGCTGGTTCATATGCCTGTGCCATGTCTGACTGTTGACCTCTACTAGGTAAGTGACTCGACCAATCCTTCTGGTGATTACACCTGGCGTCCATCTGTTTTGCGATGGCCGGAAGGCTCTTGTCCATTCCAAGTCACCTGGTTTTAATGTTCCCGCTATTACGTGCTGTTTGGTTTGCGCTGACTCTGTTGTTTCCGGCTCGGCTAATTCTCTCACCTCCGGAACGATTATGTCCCAAATTGACCTGATCTGACGGTTAAACAACATTTCCGACGGTGACCTTCCGTTACAAGAGGGGTGTGGTGTGATTCGATACATCATTAGGAATGTGTGTATGCAATCGTCCCTGAGGCCGTCGCCTCGCCTTTTGAGAAGTGCACGCTTGAACGTGTCAACGAATCGCTCAACCTGACCGTTCGATTGCGGGTGAAACGGGGTGTGCGTATGTGTGCCACCCCGTTGGAACGACAAAATGTTGCGAATTATTCGCTAGTAAATTGTGGGCCATTATCGCTGACTAATGTCTCCGGCATTCCGAATCGGCTGAATATTTGATGCAACTGTCAAATTGTTGCGACTGCAGTGGTCGTCGGCATTGTTGCAGCCTCTGGCCATTTACTATGAGCGTCAATCACGATGAGATATGATTTACCATCTACTAGGCCGGCGAAATCTACATGTACTCTTGACCACGACGTGGTCGCTGCTGGCCATGGTACAGGGGCCAATTTGTTTGCTGATTTTTGCGTGATCACACAGCTTTCACACCACGTACAAAGGTGTGAGATATTATCATCCATCCCTGGCCGATACACGTAACTTCTAGCTAATGCTTTGGTGCGGGTAATTCCTTGATGGCCTTCATGAAGTTGGGTGAGAATGGGCCGTTGTAAAGCTGATGGAACAACCACACGTTCAGCGAAAAGCAAACACGAGTCAACGATTGATGAGCTGTTTTGCAACCGGTGATAGGGGATGAGTTCTGCATCTGATACCCTTGATGGCCAACCTTCTTTCACGTGCTCCTTCACCTTACGTAGTACGGCATCCTGCGATGTGTGCTGCTGGATGGATTTTAGCGAGACTGGTAGGGATTTCGCGGTGTCGAGAATTACCCGATTGATCTCCTGATTCACGTTAACACTAGCAATCACTGTCTCGTTGTTGTCTGCTGGATGATCCGCAATTAACCGAGACAACACATCGGCTTGCTCAAAATCTGTGGTCGATTGGTAATAAATGCTAAAATCGTAGGCCAGTAAGGATAGAGCCCATCTCTGTAGACAGCTGGCTGTAGTTGCCGGGATGCCTTTATGTGAACCAAATATGGTCAGCAACGGTTTCTGATCCGTCAGTAACTTGAAACGTCTACCATATAGCATTTTGTGAAATTTATTGACAACCTGGGAATAAGTTTTCTCTGCTGATGTTAACGACCGTGCCACGTGGATAACTGCTTTCTCAGAACCGTCTGGGAAAGTGTGGGACAACACAGCTCCGATGCCATAGTTGCTTGCATCGGCAGCTACCACGATTGGAAGTTTGGGATCGTAATGCGTGAGAAGGAGATCGGAAGTCAGCATATCTTTAATCCGATCTACCGCTGCTTGACACTCTGCTGACCAAGTAAACTTGACCTCTTTCATGAGAATGTGTTTAGAGGTGCCCGCAGTTGATGCATTTCTGGGAGAAAATTAGAATAGTGGCTAACCATGCCAAGAAAAGGGCGTAGCGTACTGACGTCTGTTGGTGCCGACATGTTAACAATATCTGAAATATTGGCTGGGTCGAGACGACGTCCATTCTGATCAATAATGAACCCCAGATATTTAAGTTGTGGCAAAAGTAAGGTGCATTTATCTGGTCGCAAGCGCAATCCGTGCTCTTTTATACGATCCAAAACTTGGTCGAGCCTCACTGCTAGCTCTTCTGGACTTGTTCCGACCACTAAGATATTATCTAAATAAGCTGCAACACCGTCAATGCCCGTGAGCATGGTATCCATAAGCTGCTGGAAAATAGCTGGTGCTGTTTTAACCCCGAATGGCAATCGGTTAAACTGAAACCATCCACGGTGTGTGTTAATTGTCAACAATTCCTTTGACTCATCGTCAATGGCGATTTGTAGATATGCATCAGCTAGGTCAAGTTTGACAAACAGTCTACCGCCTGAAAGTTTGGCAAAAATGTCTTCTGGGACTGGTTGTGGATAACTGTGTGTCTGAAGGACGTCATTGTGACCTGTTGAAAGATCTGCACACTACGATTGGAGCAGCCCAGTCCGAGTAATCGACTGGTTGTATGACATCTGTTAGTTGTAGGCGATCCAGCTCTAGCTCTACACTGGTTAATGCAGAATAAGGCACCGGACGTTTAGGACAAAAAACGGGTTCAGCATCTGCTCTCAGCTGCAATTGAGCTTTCATTTTGCTACAAAGACCAAGTGCTTCCTGGAAAACTAGTGCATATCGCTGAAATAACCGTTGTGGAATGGACTGCTGTAGCCCTGCATCGATTAGTACGGGAGGAATGCTGATGCCCAGTGTCAGTTTGCAGACTTTATCAAACGGAATATTCCAAAGATTGAAATTATCTAACCAGTCAATGCCGAGAATATTCAATCCTGGCTAGTTAGTGAGGTAGCATATAGACTCAAATTTTTGACCATTATAAGATACCAAGCAACGTAACTCACCAACCAAACCGAGAGTTGTACCGGATGCACTGAGGGCTGTCTGTTGAGTGGGCATAATTGGAGGACATCGGTTGGATTCCCAAATCGTTTGCGAAAAAATCGTGATGTCCGATCCTGTGTCTACCTGGAGAGTCGCGGGATACCTGTTTACACTCACTGTTAGATAGCGTCTTCGCGATGTCGCGTTGACTTGATAGCTAGCAACAATGCTGTGACTAGCCTTCTGCGGTGGTTTCGGAAACCTTTTGTTGGAATTGTCAGCTTTAGTTGAGTTGTGTGGCTTGCAGAAACCATCTTTGTAACCAAAGCGTTGACACTGATTGCACCGATGTCGGCGAAAATTGCACTGTGAGGCGTAGTGCCATGCGCCACATTTCCAACATGCTGTTGGTAGCTTTCTGGACTCCTGTTTGTGTGCTCTGACCGGTCTGACATCTGCCATGTTTATCTGCTGCTGTTCCACCATACGGGAATCATGCTTCAAATTGATCAGGAGCTGACATTCCTCAGCCATTTTCTGCAACGTTATGTCTGGGCCTTGCTCCAGTCTGGTGAGAAGACGTGTGCGGATGTCCGCGTCTGACGTAGATTGTAGACCACAAATTAACATGAGACACTTGAACTGTGTCTCGGTCATGGATGCAAGTTTAAAACGCTCACACTCGCGGTTAACGATACCTGCGTAGGTAATGTAGTCGTCCATGGAGTGCTTGACGAGTTTTAAGCAATGATAACGTGTGCTGAAGAGCGAGGAACGTTCACCAAAAATCTGTGTGAGGCAATGAACTGTGGGTGTTTGGGCAAAATATAGTTTACGAAACGATCATGCTCCGTGATCCCCAACTTATGAAACAGTGTTCGTGATCGCCATGGATCCTCCTTCCCACGTAACTCAACACGAAAAATGTCCTCATAGCGCTTGAACCAGGAATCAACAGTAACACCCGATGAAACGTCATGCTGGAAAATCTGAATTGTAGAAACAATTGATTCAATGTTGGTATGTTCATCCTGCGGAGCCTTGCCCTTCGAAACCAGGGAAATGTTACGCGTTAGAGTATCGAGTAAACGGAGCTGAGCGGCCTCGAACTGCGGCTGCTGTTGTTGAAGAATTGCACGGAGATCGTCTGCTGAAATTGCCATTTTAATTACCAATTCCGTCGCCAGTTGATATAACCCGAACTGTTCTAGTAGGTGGATAGAATACTAGATAGTGGAAATGACCGGTAGTATTGATACAGTGGATCAAGAGGTACTGACAAGCAGAGTCAACAAAGTGTCAACAGGAAGTTCACGTGTTTACCAGACTCACTGGGGTATAGGGCTTTCGTTGGTTCCCGCCTAGTGGTGATTGGCTGGACAGTTGCATGGTCTGATTGGATGACAGCACTCCATGTTGGGTTGGGTCCAGTATACGACAGGAAAGAACACAGGAACACATGTATCGCTTTGTAAAAGCTACTCATGATTTTCAAACTATGTCTGTTAAAATCGGACTGCGAGAAAAAGGATGGATACAATGTTAAAACGCACACACACATGCACCTAATCTGTATTCCTAGGTGCGCTTCGCATGTATGTGATACGAAGCTTCACCTATCGCATGACATTTGGAGCTATGTCAGTTAAAATTAAAATACAAGCTTAGTTCTCCTTCTGAATTCCTCCATTCACTTCCGCCTATAGCAACTAATCGCATCTCCCTGCTCAGACTGTACCGTTCCAAACACTTGCAGCCAATCTCAAAGAGCCGGGCGAGGCACTCCAAAAATAAATAACGCTTCCGAATAAGTGATCATACGTTAATGGTTGCTTTGGTTACCAAGGTGAAGGTCAACTTGGTTCCATAATGGAGGTCTGTTCATCAATAGTAGATTCATGATCAAGAGGAAACCATATAAGGATGACGCAGTACCGTATGCAAATTTCCAGCCGACACACTGTCAAGACCATGATGATCATATTGGAATTTTGTGTAGTTAACCTCACGCTTCAAAGGTGAGAATGTAGCGACGCAACAGAGAGCAGATGGATAAACAAAAGCTCTTGGTTTTAATCTACTGAGCGCGTTTTGTCATCTACCGTACTTGATATTGCAGTGCATAGTGCCCGTGCAAGCGATGCGCGCTGCCGTGATAAAACGTTAAGGCAAATCCAGGTAGGTGTTGAGCAAACGAACAGACGCTGATATCAGCACAACAACTGAAGCAATTTCCTGGAAGAAAGGCTGGGATGCAGTCATGGTCTAAGGCACCTCTCTGATCCAGCTAGATGAGATCGAGTTAAAAATATTGAACGATAGATCAGCGCATTATTCAGGTCACCAATTCAACTGTGATTCAAATGAAGATGTGGAATATACCATGTTACCGTGGGACGCCTGCGCAATAATGGAGGTGAAATGAAGCCAACAATGAAAACAAGACTCGAATTAAAAGGTGTGGCGAAAAAAGTTGAGATGCTTGGCGAAAACATGTGTTAAGCCGAAACAGTGTGCCGGGTGCAAGAAAGCCAACGGCAGCGAAGTGTCTGAAAGTCTCCAGCCTTGATGTCACCGAGTGCGTGACATCAATGAGCGGAAAGGAGTGGACCAGCATAGCCAAGTGTCTTGATTAGTTTCGCCATGTTATCGGCTCAAGGTATCAAATTACAACACTAAAGTTTCACCAAAATGGGTAAAATATTAGAAAGCAATACACAAGGTAAAAAGCTTCAACGGACATCTAGTGACCGAAATACAAAACCAGAGTGAACAGACGGGTCTGCAAGAAGAAACGAACATGCAGGTGGACGCAAACCGAGCAGAGCCGTTGAGTGGACGCCACAGATTTGTGCGGACGTCTGCGTGACCTATTGCTTGGTCAATATTCCGCTGCATTAGTGAGCTGGCTTAACTAAACCACAGGAAAGGCCCCATACGTGGAGAAACGTTGCTCTTTGACGATATCCGTTTAGATGCATACCACAAGACGATCTAGGGGCAAAAAAGTTTAATTTTCATTGAACTTGACTTGTTGAATGAACGCTTGTCCTTGAAGGCTCGACTTGTGATATATACCAGAAGAATAGAACCCTGTTAGCGTACGATATGTGACCAGAAGGAAGTCGGATCGTATGAAAGAACCCATTCTTTCATTTAGAAAACCAGTTCGATAAGTGATCAGTAAAAGAATCGAGTCGTTTCAAAAACTGGTCCGTCATGCGACGCATGCACTCATCACCCAAGTGGTCGGATCGTAACTACTGTGCTATGTATGGCAGCTCACCCAGCTAAGTGCTAACATTTTGCAAACAGTTTCAAATATTACTTCAAAAGAACATATAAACTAATGCAATAAGCAATGTTTTCTATGTCATGTGCTTCAATGGAGAAAAATAACGGGGAATTGCAGCAAAATGATGTGAAGTAAACAGAAACACAGTAGGGTGCACCTACAAATGGGTTTCATGCGTGATAACTCAACGATGTGCAGTCACTGATAGTACGGTGTCACGTGTAACACCTATGAGGTTGCTCACGTTAGTATTCAAACAGTATAAGACTACGGACAACTGGTATGCGGTATCAAGTGAATGTAGCACAACGTGCCGAGTTCTTTAAGCTATACCAAGCAAATTGGGGTACAGTTGGCGTGCTGTATAAAATGACGTCGCTGGCTAAATCTGGCCCGCAAACCGCAGTTTGCGGATCCCTGGGATATAGGGAGATGCAATGCGTCATGCAGAACAGTGTTTTCGGAAGGCAACATCCACAATTCCATACGTTTCAGCAACGGTCCTAGTGATCGAATGACTAAGGTCCACTTATTTGGGTATCGCGGTCCACATTGAGATTGCGCGTCGCAACCTATCCACAAAACGTGTACTTCGACCTTCCAATCAGCCATCAGCCATTGTGCCAAGCGTCGCCCATCGTGACCCGGTAGTTTAATGATAGCGGCCACGAATAACATCCCAATGGTCCGTGGTTCGATGCCTGCTATCACTATCTGATGAGGTCAAATAAGATCGGAACGCGTCAAGGAATGCAGTGTTTTCGCGCAGACAACATCCACATTTCGATTAATTAGCTCATTTCAGTCCAGTAGATCACCAAATAGCAGTGCATCGAGGTACGGCAGATCCAGCGACGCAGACTCCTGCCACCAAAGCCATGGCAACGGTGAGAATCATGTTCGTAATAATGATAAAAAGTATTCGTTATTCGAGATAAAAATAATAAATGAAACGAAGTGCATAGAAAGTGGAGTCACGGAAAAGAACAGTCGATGTTACCAAATGAAGGATCGAAAATGAGCTATCGATGCTGAGACACCGCGACATATACTATGTGGTATCCAACCGCTGATGTGACCTGAGCTGAAGATCCAACTTGCCCTTTAAAGATGCAGGCCGAATACAGAAGTGCGCGGCATTAGATTTTAGCCTATTTCGTGGGATTGCGTAGTAGGTGCGTCCGAACAAAGTGAGTCATCGAGCAGCAGAAGGTCGACTCCAAGAGATGAAAAAAATGAGAGAATCACCCCTTAAGGAACCTATCACGGAGTTAAAGAACATATGAGGGTTCCATTTGACAGCGAAAATTAAAGGGAAATACTCCAGTAGATGCTTTCCTTTATAACTTCTCCACTGACGAAGTCATGGGAACTAATTCACTGAACACCACCTGCAAGATGTTGAGCAGCTCCCAGGTGAACGACTTATTCACTTGGAGTACGCCGACGATATTGCGCTCATCTGTGACAGGTTTCAAACGTGCCAAATAGCACTGGACAAATTAGCGCTGGCTGTCAGTCGTTTCGGGCTATGCTTTGCCCCTTCGAAGTGCAAAGTCCGTTTCCAAGATTAGCAGGGACCCACCCTTGCCCTGACCCATGTTAGGGATCAGCATAAAGTCGTCGTGAGATTCAAGTATCTGGCCAGCTATATCAGCACAAAAGGAATGGAAAATGGGATCAATAACCGCATAGAAACAGCTCGAGGCGCTTTTGCCAACTTCCGCCACCTATGATGCAGGCGCGACATCACTTTAGCCGTAAAAGGCAGAGTTTATAACGCAGCCGTCCGTACAACCCTCCTGTGTGGTTGTGAAACCTGGCCCATCAAGTCGACAAATATAAAGAGGCTACTCACCTTCGATCCTCGCTGCCATCGCAATTTACCTCACGTCTGGTGGAAGCACCGCGTGAACGATGTGCGTGTTCGGCGTCGTGTGTTTGGTGCAGAAAGAGCGAGTGAACTCTCAGTACCAGTATATCACGCACCACGCTTCCATGGCTAAATCACGTGTTGCGCATATCAGCACACCGATTCCCGCGTCGTTTGCTGACCGTGATTGTGCATAGAAGATCTGGAGTGGCCAAGCGATGACTTGGTCAATAGGAATGAGGGCCCTCACTACGAAGTTAGCGTCAGTTCGTGTGTCCCGACTACCTGGCCGGGGTTCGAAGGAAGAAGAACACGTTTGGTTGAATACAATAGTTAATGTGGTAAAGAGTCCACCTCACTGGTGTTTACGTTGTGTTTCTTTGTCAATCCACATCCCGCATATCCTCCTCCTCCAACCATGATCTCCATCTAAGCGCATAACATGTTAATATGTAGAATGTCGGCTGTTTTCTTTGCATTCCATAAATTTCAGTATCCTGCGTTCTCATATATCCTAACTTTATGCATTACGGCACAACAGTTAAGATTGTTCGTCACCTTCAGCCCACGTGTAAAGATGATGAGATGATAGGACGCGTACAATAGTCTCGAACGATGATAAGTGAAAACGAAAATAAATTTCTTATGTGCGTCCTTCATACATGGCTGGTGGCATCCGGTTTCGGATTTGCCTGTCACTGTGGCCAGCCACAAGGCTCCTGCGCCTACAGAGGGATCATGGGTGGATTACGATGCACCACTCACAGCTCCAGCCACACACCCCATATCCAGTGTAAATCCGAAGGAATAAGACCGTGAGGCATGTGGTTGGGAGCCACGTTTCATCAACGGAGCCGGCCCACACTCGTTCACAGGTAAATACAAGCACGATGTATTTGGGAAATCAAGCGCACACAAGACGGTGGCTGCACTATGGTCCGCTCCACACTGAATGCATAGAACCACTCTTTGATCCTAACACGGCCACAAGGACCGTGCACCCCGTCCCCTCCAGCAAAGACGAACTGTCTTCTGGAGCCAGTATGGACGGAGTAGTGGGTAATAGACAGGTAGGCACCTTGTCAACATGCACATCAAGCGCAGCCACACCGGGGATATCAAACAACAGCCAATTACTTGTGTGAAAGATCTCAAATAAAATAAATCTAGCAATACATAAGGAGACGTTGACATAAATCCTAAACTAATGAGCATATGAAATAACTTGTCTACAAACGAACGTGAGATCAGTTCACGAGGTCGCAATTATATATTACGGAAATGCCGCAAACACGAAAATGTTATTGAAATTAACTACAATTGGCTTAAGCGACCTGTGCAAGTTTATAGAAGATAGGTAGGCATCCAGACGAGAAAGAAAATCATTAAGACAAAATTGAAAACCCACCACCTGAAATAAATGGACTTAGCATGCAAGCACACGGTTAGTAAATCGAATGCAGCGTACCTACAAACGCTGCGCCGGTTCTGCCTACGTTCTCTGCAGGACCCGTCGTCGCTCATGGCTTACTAGGCCTGCCTGACTCAGGCATTCGCGACCGCATGTGCTATGGCAACATGAGCTCGATGTCGATGGAGTACAACCCATCCATGCTTGCCGCTTCCGCACTTGCAGCTTCTTCTCTGCATGTATGAGGTCTTGCTCCCGCACCTCGGCAACTGCCTTCGTGATTAGATCGCGACATGCACGCCGACCAACCGCCTTCGATTCCCATGACCTGCACTCAAGTTTAGAACGTAAGGGGCTCATTTGATCATGTCCTGGAAACGTAACTTCGGTTTCCCCACATGCCGCTTCCCAATACTCAGCGCAGCGTATAAGAGTTGTTTAGGTATCCGCGTTGAATCCATACGGTTCACATGTCCGAACCACCTCAGGTTTCTCATCATAAGTATGCATTCCAATGCATATATCTCAATTTGTCGCAACATTTCCGTGTCAGCAACTCTGTCACCCCAACTGATGCGCGAAATCCGTCGCAAACCCAGTTGATGGAACCGCTCGAGGTATCGCACATCCCGACGGTACATAGTCCACGTTTCACTGCAGTAGTGAATAAAGGACAGCACCATGGATTTGTACACCATCAGCTTCGTGCCAATGGTAAGCTGATGGTTGTTCCACACTCGGTACTCAAGCTTCCCCAAATGCTGCAGTTGCCTTCGACACGCGGATACGCAACTCGCTGTGTATGTGCCGATCAGTCGACATCACACTCCCAAAGTAGCGGAAGTGGGAGGTGGTTTGCAATTCTTCACCACCAATGCTGATTCACGGCAATATTGAAGATTTCACCACCGGTGAAGGCTGAAAGAGACAGACAGTTTTGCTTGCGTTGTTCGTGGGGCGGAATTTGGCCGCTGTCGAAGCCAGAGCACTAGCCATGTGCTGCAATTCATCCGCGCTATGTGCAAACAAAGCACAGTCGTCAGCAAACAACAACATACGGACAGTTGTCTCAAAGACTAGGGTTCTCGCACCGAAACGACAGATGTTCAGCAACCCACCATCAATACAGTGCTCCACACGAACACCGTAAGCAAAAGCCGCATCAAAAGCACAAGATATCATTGCATGAAGATAGACATTAAACAGGGCAGGAGCTAAGACACAGGCTTGCTTCACACCAGAGACAACTGCAAAGTCATCCGAGGTCTCTCCACTCAGCTGCAACCGCGTTGGCATACCACTGTGCAGACATTCAATTAAACTTACAAATTTACGCGGGCAACCAAACTTACCCAACACCAGCTACAATGCCTCGCGGTTCACCGTATCAAATGTCTTGCTGAAATCAACAAAAAGCGAGTACAACAGCTGGTGTCGTTCTCTGCACTTCTTCTGCAACTGACGAGCCGCAAACACCATATCTATAGTGCTGCGACCCGAACGGAATCCACACTGCTCTTCCACCACGTTAGGTTCCACAACATGACTGATGAGGCGGTTGAGCTGGATTCGGGCAATCACCTTGCTCACACAACTCAGCAAGTAGATGCCACGATAATTCGTGCAACATTGCTTGCTCCCTATGCCCTTGCACAATGGTAGCACAAGGGCATGCTTCAGCTCAGGAGGCACCTCCTCCTCAATCCATACACGTTGCACCTAGTGGCGCAGCGCAGTCAACAATGCGAGTCCGCCGTGTTTCAATACTTCAGGCGGGATCCCGTCGGCACCGGCACACATGCTGTTTCGCAGCTGAGCAAGTGCTCCCTGCGTCTTATCTAGTGTCGGCGTGTCTGTCAGACCCGCGTACACCTCGCACTGTTTCTGGCTATTAAAGTAGGCCAGTTTGTCTCTGAACGGTTGTTCAAGAGACAGTCAAAGTGTTTCTGCCAGATCTGCATTATGTCTGCAGTCTATGTGCAGGTAGCGCCTGAACTACCATCGATCAGTGTCATCAGCGGCTCCAATCTTGGTCCATACACCTCCTTCAAGGAGTCAAAGAATTCCTTGTGTTGGCGGCGTTCGGCGTAGCATTCCATCTGCTTCGCTTTCTCCATCCACCATGCATTATTTATGCTACGGAACTCTCGGGTCAGTCGCCGTCATAGTTTGCGAAACTTACTCTTCTTCCCCAAGTCACTGGGGTCTACCACATGTGCAGCAAATGATGCACTCTTCTCACACACGAATGCGTCAATCGTCGATTTGTTGTCATCATACCAATCAGGCCGCTTACAGTTTGCGCGCCCGGTGGTCTCCTCGGCAGCAGCTGTCACCTGATCGCGAATGTGGTGCCACAGGTCGCCCACTGTGGCTATGCAGTCCACATCACACAGGCGGGCAGCCATCGCCTTCTCCAGCTCAATACGTTTCGCCACAGTACCGAGGGAGAGAATGTTAAATTTACGCCGATTCACGGCGGGAATGCAATACAAAGATTTACGAAAATATATGTACACTTTGGTGCGCACCAATTTGTGAGCAGCGCCACACTAAGGCTCCACGCAGTATACATGTCATGCGCAGTTCACGCATATCACGCTGACGTAGGATGACTTAGTCGAAGAGGTGAGCGTGACCACTGCGTGGGTGCGTCCAAGTTGTTATATCACTCGTATTCAGTGCAAACCGAGTGTTCGTGATCGTCAGGCCGTGAGTGGCACACAGTGAGAGCAGCCTATCACCATTCGCATCCGCTGAACTAATGCCATGTGAACCGATAACATCTGTCCACATCGATGCATCACGCCCGATACGCGTTGAAAGCACCCAGCAGAAATAGTCGGTCGCTCCTCGGCACAGACCGTATCACGGAGGATAACTGAGTGTAGAATTGTTCCCGCGTGTCATCCGGATAACACATGGTCGGATCGTACGTGTTTCCAAAAGTGGCAAACTTACCTCTTCCGAGTCGTAGACGAACAGTCATCAGTCGCGCGCTGATGCCTGTTGGTTCACCCACCACCTGGCCATGGAGGCGATCGGATATTGCAAATCCGACCCCATGATCACGTGGTGCTGAAATAGTGTTGCCCACCCAGTAGAATGCGCAGCCAGCACCTGTTGCATACAACTTACATTGCTCAGCGAGCCGGGTTTCACTGAACGCCGCATTATCGATGTGGTAACGCGCCAGCTCCATCGCAACGAGTGAAGTGCATCGCTTGGGCGCTCACTCGATTTCCGGTCCAGTAATGTGCGCACGTTCCAGCACCCGATGCTGGGTGATTTGCGCGCAGGCATACAATTGCATTGGTAGGCAATCGCACGCGAGATGGCCGTTGTGCTTCGGAAGTTTGCTTGAGGGACTCCACCCGGAGCCTTTGGCCCAATAACCTGACCCACAAGGCAGTGGGGAGCAGACCCGGCTCAGGAATGTGATTGTAGAGACAGAGTGGAATCTGCTTGACGGCTGTCACACGCAGCCATGGAGGTACTGGAACGATTTATATATATTTTGCGACCGTAGTAGGATACGCATCTGCCACCACGGCCAGACGCAGGTGGGTTTTGGCGGATTTACACTAATTTGACCAGGAGCTGCATGGCTTGAGGCGGGCAGTAGCAAACCATTGAACACCTGGAGGTGCCCTCCAACCGTCAGAGACAATGCGTGGCGCTCGTGCTCTACGCCAATCGAGGTGTGAGCTTATAACCCGTAGGCCTGTTGTCTCCCATGGCTAGGTTTTACGGGAAGAGGGCCAACGACCACTTCCTATTCTCCGAAGATGATGGACTAGGATAGTGGCAGGGCGCACAAACCCGACAGGAGAACGACTCGGGTCCTCAGCCAAAGCCTTCGATTAAATGTACATCCGAAAGGCAGCGGGTCTAGCACATGGTCATTTTATTGACTCAAGCGGATTGGTGTCTTGGATCTTAGCAGGGAGAAGGACGAAACCCAACTGCCACCAGGCGGTCGCCATGAGGGGTGTGTGGAGCCCGATAAAGAGCTCGAAACTCCGACCACTAATGGCCGTTGAAGTATAAAGCTGTCAATGCGACATGGAAGAGGAGCGATTATCCCGCAGTACTGGAGGTTGGAAATTAGTATCCATGATATGGTTTGCGGCATCCGGTTTCGGATTTGCCTGTCACTGTGGCCAGCCACAAGGCTCCTGCGCCTACAGAGGGACCATGGGTGGATTACGATGCACCACTCACAGCTCCAGCCACACACCCCATATCCAGTGTAAATCCGAAGGAATAAGACCGGGAGGCATGTGGTTGGGAGCCACGTTTCATCAACGGAGCCGGCCCACACTCGTTCACAGGTAAATACAAGCACGATGTATTTGGGAAATCAAGCGCACACAAGACGGTGGCTGCACTATGGTCCGCTCCACACTGAATGCATAGAACCACACTTTGATCCTAACACGGCCACAAGGACCGTGCACCCCGTCCCCTCCAGCAAAGACGAACTGTCTTCTGGAGCCAGTATGGACGGGGTAGTGGGTAATAGACAGGTGGGCACCTTGTCAACATGCACATCAAGCGCAGCCACACCGGGGATGTCAAGCAACAGCTAATCATTCGAAATGCCGATATCGAATAAAGTAAACGCATTTGACGACATAAATATTCGCTAAATGAGCATATAGAATAAATTGGTTATAATTGAATCCGTGATAAGTACAAAATTTAAAAAGTTTTTTAAATATACCACGCGATAAAATTACGCAATTTTACCACAATTTGCATGAGTGACGTGTGCAAGTTAGGAGAAGATTATCAAGTACGCAGAACAAACCAAATAAAATATAATGAATTGCATCCACCTTAAAAAGACCTACTTTAAATGTACGTTGGTTTAGCCCAACTGCGTTGAAGAAGCATCATGAATACAACATCAGCCTCAGCATGGGGCATGGGGCGATGATAACATGTATTGAAAATAACAGGTTCAATCAACAGTGAGAGAAGCAATCTTTAAGTGAATGAAAACTAACGCCATAAATTGTGTGTTAGTGCAATCACCTGCAGAAACATAGCGAAGCGCGAACATATGATGTACACATCGTCTAAAGCAATGGAATCAAGCCTAACTTACAGCGATTCGTCACTGTGAGTGATTAGCGGGGCGTTCCATTCCGATGAGATGAGACGAGGACAGGGGTTATTCTCGAAAGACATCCTTCGGCACATTTAAAATACTGTAAATATGGTTGACAATCACCAGCTGGAACATCTTCCATATGTCATATAGTGACAGAATAACTAGGACAGTCAACGATATACCGTTAGATCTAGTAGTAGCAATAGGGAAAGGTTGAAGGGCCTACGCGCCCTGTTCCTCTTAAGAAACTGCTGATATTAGATATGGGGTGGGGGAACTCGAATGTTGTCGTTCCAGTTAGGTTCAAATGATCCAGCTAACGATTCTGATACCGTTGAACAGCAGGAAAGACCCGTGTCTAGCATAAGGTACAAGCAGGTGTGATATAGAATGGACCTGTGAAGCGATACACCCGGAATAACGTTCCACTACTCTCAAGTCATTAGCCGAAATTCCCGATCAATCTTGAGACGTTTCGGTGTTTTGCGCAGTTTGAACAAATGTTCGTATCTCATTCGGCTCTATCAAGCTATGCAGGCAAGTGCTAATGACAGCTGACGCTGATGGATACAGTCATCCCCTAGATCTGGAATAGAGCTGACGAGTGCAGATATTTAAATCCGAGAGCTCTGGCGGCAAAAACGTATGCATCATGCAGTAACACAGGAGCATCCGATTAGAAGTGAATAATTTGCAGATCACTAAACTCCAATGCTGCAGCCGTTTTGAAAACTGAAACTAAAGGGTTAGAGGTTGCAACTAACATCCGAATGGGATCGGGTACGAGGCCTGTTATCTCTCCCCGATTAGATCAAACAAGAATGAAACCCGTAGTGGAATGCAGAGTTTTCGAGCGGGCAATACACAATTTGCATGAAACCAATATATTCCATCCTCCGCTTACAAGGAGAATTGAAAAAGGCATCAGCAATATAAATGAACGCAGTACCGACGACTGGCCGCCGCGCAAAAACCACCAATCACGCGTAGGCCAAGGATACCGTGAAAGTCGCCCGGTCCAGACGCAAGCTCGACTTAACGTCCTCGGATTACAAGCCAGGGTTATGGTCCTCAAGGCTTCAGGCAGGCTGACAAGGAGAACTAATGAAATACTCTATAACACACACAAAAGCTTAAGCGAGTTGTAGAATATTGCTCCCAACAAAAGCATCATTCTAATAGGAGCCGGATGACTGTGCAACAGTGGTGGCAAAACATACACCTAATGGAGCTAAACCTCTCCATGTAGTCCTTAAACATTGACTGCCTCTCATGTCAATGGAAAAATTCTATTATAATACCAAAGTATAAGGTGACCTACGAAACGTAATGTTAAACTATCACATCATAAACCGCACATCCGCAGCTTTTACAGAAATGTAACGAAACGTTACGAATGGTAGCGTTTAAGTCCCGGTTTTCGAACAAAGCGCCGCCGCGCACCATGCCAATCACAGTTTGTTGATCAAAATACTTCGGTAGTGGCAATCAGCATTTGTACACATGTAGGAGGCACTATAGAACGTTTGCCACGGAAACGAATGCCATCTGTACTAAAACTTTACGGAAACAAAAAGCCCTTTCTAGGCTACTGCAGCTATTTCTTGAAAGTAGGACGCAGTTAATTTCCATCAGAACTGCTTCTCACTAAAATTCGCTATTGGATGTATACAAAGTGTGCCTGAAACCGTACTGTCCTTAATCGATATCGAAAAGTAAACGATTAATTCCATAAAACATGTGTGCTCATGTCTACCGGATAATCTAGAATCGTGTTTGATAAACATACGTGACGATTAATATTCTGCGAACAAGTAGAATGGGGATTGGTCCGTGAACGTTATTGATAAAAGTTACGGATGCTTAGGCATGGATGTTGTATATCCCCTTGTAGCACTGGTAGCCCGATTTTCTCTCCAGTTAAGCACCTGAAGATGACAGATTCAGTCAGTAAGTTGTAAAAGACAAGTAAATAAAAGTATACATCATTGGATCCTTTTCTTCACTTGAAAAATAAACAGAACTGCTCAGGATCTTAGTGTCACTTACGCCAGATTATTGCATCAAGCTCCCTAGCTATCTGCGTAGAAGTGTCTTAGAAAATATGCAGTGGTCAATCACAACCCTGATCACAGGACGAACTGCCATAATGAACCATGAAAACGAATGTCGTTTGGCTTCGGGAACTGTAAAACAACTTCGTCATGTTCTATATCACATATCCCAGAACATATGGAATCAAGGCAGCCCTTAAGTGAAAACTCCTCTAACTACCCCACGCGATAGAGACTACGTATTGTATAGACTAAAGTAAAATATAAGTCCTGTCCAAACCTTATCTGCGGTGTTTTCACAGACGGAACAAGCTGCATTCACAAGTGAGAGAAAGTGCAAGCATAACCAAAACTAAAATCAATTTAGACGCCAAATTCCAACGACTTTCTTCTGAGATAGGAGTAGGATTCGGCCCAAATAACCTATGGGAGAGGTAGCAGCAGGTGAAGATTGCCTACTAGTGATTCTTTAGTTAGTTCGTTGAACTGAGAGGATTAAATTAAAGCATGTAAATCCTATGGGCAACTGAAAACTAAACGCAAAGTATGTACTTGACTACAGCAGTCCGGCAGTGCGCACATCCAAGGAAGCTCTAAAAGGGAAGGTCAATCTACTCGCTTTAGTTTACCCTAGCACCATTGTATCTTGTACGCGGCCACATCAATTTTGAATCCCCACGCACCACTGAGGTCTGAAAGGAAACACCAACTGAATCCATTTCACTCACTAGATATTTGAATCAAGCATGTCAATACGCTACACTAAAGATTCCTAATATTTTCCACAAACCACTTCTTTCTCGAAACATCAAGTAGAAAACGCCCATTCTTTGAGTGAGTGATGAGAAAGAAAAGTTGTCAATCCCGTCAAACGTCATTCTAATATGAACATATACCCCAATTCCATCAGCTCCGTTGCAACGAAACTAGAACTTAACATGGCTCGACGGTTGAAGTAGCTCTTCAACTCATTGTGCTGTAGTGGGTGATGCCCCCGGGCCCCTTGAAAGCTAATCCTACCAAGTTCAAGTAAACTCATTCTGCTGATCATCCACTTTGCCAGTCAGAAGTGGGATGGCGTCCATTTCCTTAAAACTGAATCGCTGCAAATTCGCCGCTGTCTTACGGACAGACTGTTAGCCCATGGCCTTGGTTGAGAACCCTAATCGTTTTCTTGTCTAGGTTTGAGTGCCCGGAAGGCATTTCAACCCAAGTACAACCATGCCTATTTCAACAAACATAAATCACATTCCGCAATGGCCGCCGCACAGTTTCAAATGGATCGCCTTGCCTGCTGCAAAAGGCAGAATGGATAATTAAAAACTCCCCACAGCCAGTTTATCCTTTTTTTTCCTTTTCGCCTGCTTCTTTGACTTCCCACCCAACCCCATAAGTAAATTTCCTTCCAGCTCACTTGACAACAGCTGCAACCACAATGGAGTTATAACACCCTCATCACTCCGCATCATTCACTGGACTCCCACCGGCAGCAGCCGCTTATAAGGCCACGCTCTCCCATTTCCCTGGCAGAGTTCAACGTTCGCACCCTGAGATAAACAGAAAAACAGGCTGCACTCAATGAACAATGAAAAATGAATTTATACGGGTTAAGAAGCGCTGCTTTACAAGTCCCGTTGGATAGTTGGTGGGGATATTAACATAAAAATAATGATAATAATGATAGTAAAATAGTTAATACTTTAAATTTGAAAATAATGACTTATCGTTTGCTTCGCTGTAGTCCTGCGATCCTCTCAGATTCACAGCATCCACAGTTAACAACAAATAATTCCATGGTAAACTCCAGGTGTAGGATGAAGACGTAGTGTTACGTAACAAAGTGTAAGTGGATGAGTGCATCGTCCAACCGTCTTTTAAATACTGTTAGTGTCGGTGCAGAGACGACCGATTCTGGCAGAGCATTCCACGGGTGACAGAAACGAATGGAAAAGAAATTTCTGCGGCACTCCAGACGACTGTATTGTTTTGCGAGTTTTAATGAGTGGCCCCTCAGGTTTGTGTTGCTGCTGAGTTGCAGTAAATGGCGGCACACATGATGTGAGTCTCGCATAATCAAGTATGCCATAATCAGGTCGCCTCGTTGTCTGCGATAGCTTCCACTGAACAATCTCAGTCGTTGCAACCTCTCCTGGTAGGAAAGATTGCGCATTCCAATTACATTCTTAGATGCCCGGCGTTGTGGATGCTCCAGTGCATTGAGGTCGTGTTTCAGCCATGGATGCCAGGCTTGAATTGCATATTCGACATGGGGGCGAACATACGCATTGAGCATTTGTCGAAATATGGGGCTGTTTATTTGTCCAAAAGCCCGCTTCAACAGCCCGACGTGTTGGTTCCCGGTCTTTGAGGCCTTTTCGGATTGCCTGGAGCAACCCAAGTCATCTTGAACCAGGACACCCAAGTCACGTTCGAGAGTTGATTGTTGCAGTACATCCGTTCCGAGTCGGTATGAGTAGCTGGTTTGATCTCGGATGGAAAGCACCTTGCATTTACTGACGTTGAAATGCAATAAGTTTTGGGTTGACCATTGATACACTGTATCTAAGTCACTTTGGAGCACATTTTGGTCGGCGTTCGCCTGGATCCTGCGCCAGATCTTGATATCGTCAGCAAACATTAGGAAGTTTGAAACGATTCCCTGTGCAACGTCATTAATAAACACCAAAAACAAACGTAGACCTAAAACTGAGCCTTGCGGCACACCACACTCGACTTGTATGGGGTCCGATAAAGAGCTCCGAACTCTGACCACTAATTGCCATTGAAATAGAAAGTTGGCGATCCAGCTTAAAAGAGGGTCTCCGATCCCGTAATGCTGCAGTTTGGATAGTAGTATCCGATGGTCTAGACGATCGAAAGCCTTGGAAATATCCAGGTAGATCACATCAACAACTTCTCCAGCGTCAGCTGCCTCGGTCCAACTACTGCGTGCAATTAGTAAATTAGTTGTACATGACCGCTGTCGACGGAAACCGTGCTGTTCAGGACTGATGAGGTTGCAGTTTTCCAGATAGCACACCAGTGCATCGGCAACTATGGATTCCATGACCTTTGAGAGTATAGGAAGAAGGGTTACTGAGCGGTAGTTGGAGGGATCAGCTCTGCTTCCACCTTTATGAATGAGGTTATTATTCCAAGCATGCACATGGCGGGAACTTGGTTTTGGTCTAAGCAGCGCTGGAAAAACTGAGCTAAAGGTCCTGCCAGTTGGTTTGCTGCTGCTCACAGTGCCTCTGGACGAATGGCATCGACACCCGGCGAGCTGTGTTTGCGTAGAGAAGTTAGCTTTTGCAATACAGCGTCTGCGGTGAAAGTGATGTGGGTTAGTCCTGGCGAGCAGAATACAAAGCTTGGTAGATCGCTTGGTGGTAAGACTCTTTGAAATGTGGAGGCATATTGTATCTGCAGCGCGTTTGCCGCTTCCACCGCCGTTGTTGTTGAGCCATCATCCGTCTTGAGTGGAGGAAATCCTTGCCTCACCTTTCGTAGGCTACTAAAGTGCTTGTACAGCAGTTTGTGGTTAGCACTGAAGGTTTTTGCGATGTTCTGCTGATAGGTGGCTTTGTCTTCTCTTAACAGTTGAGTGCAGTGGTTACGTTGGGCTGTGTAGTTGTCCAAGGTTTCTGGTGCTGGAGCTTCTCTGTACACTCGCCATGCTGCGTTGCGTACTGTCATCCATTTTCGGGTTCTGGTCCTAACAAAAGAAACTGATTTGCAATTATTACAAGCATTTATCTCTGAAGCCTGTGCAATCAGCTGACTAAATGTGTTGACGAACTCGAGCCAGGCGACTTCCGGGGGTTCTTCTTCGAGGAAAGACCATGTTGTGGCGCTGACTAGCTCGGCGAGTCGGTCGTACCTTGTGATGGTTCACACAGTCTCATCGTCATCATTCAGATATCCAGCATAGCAGACGAAGTTGAAACTGATGACTGCGTGATCACTGCGACCCAACAGGCAGTATAACATCAACGCATCAATCATATGCTCCTCGTTGTTAAGCACAAGATCCAGCACAGATGGCCTGTTACCAGTTCTGAACCGAGTGGGCAAAATGATGTGGTTGTAAAGAGGAACAGTAGTTACTAGATCTTGTAAATCGGTTTTGAATTGTTCTCCGATCGTGGCAGGGGCTTCTAAACAATGCACGTTGAAATCACCCATGATAAGAATGTGAGTATACCTTTGTTGTAAACTGCACCTTAAAGCAGCCGCTAGGTGGTAGTCGGTTTAGGGTGTTGAGTCAGGGGCGCGGTACACCAAGACAATAAAGCAAGCGTCCCTGCCTTTTAACTGCAATCGGCACCAAACAGAGTCGGGGAACTGCGAGTCTGAATCATCCACGGCTTCGCACTGTAAGTCGTTTCGGTAATACAGGATTGCCCCTCCTCCTTTTGTGAGCCTGTCGTTCCGGATCAGCGACATGCCGGGTAGCGACACATCAGCGTCCGTCATTCCCGTGTGCAACCATGTCTCGGTGATACCAATGACATCATACGAGCCGGAAGCTTGGCGATCTTTCAGTTCAGCCAGTTTGTTAGAAAGACCCTGAGCATTTGTATACAAGCAGGCCAGTTTCTCGGTCTCTAGGAGCCCGCAAAGAGGTGAAGCTTTCAAGTGTGGGAGAATGCCGACCGATGGGAGGTCGGCAGTTACTCGTTTTTTTTGATGGGTCAATGATACCTCGTTTGCAACTTGATTCGGCCAAGGCGCGTCCCAACCTTCGTTTAGACCTACGTCGGAGTCAATTAAAGCAGCAGCCAAGTTATGCTTTTGTACATTCGTCAGTATGCTTACTGCTTCAGTTGCTCTAATATTTGAGGTGTGCAAAGTGTTTGCGACCTTTAACCGAATTTCGGAAGGAAGATGTTTCCGATTTCTCCGCAATCGATCAAAAACATCCTTTGCTTGTTGCTCTGACTGAACCACAAGTTTTAGGATTTTAGAGCCGCATCCTCTATAATTTGGTGAGAGAGGTATCCTGGTGAGCGATAGTGCCACAACATTATCCAAAGAAAGTTTTTTGCGAATGAACCACCACGGTTATAAATCGTGCTTTCCAGCCTCTTGAACATCGCTAGAAGGATGTTCTGGCACGCCATGTATAAAGATTGTGTTTAGACGGTCTTGCTTGCTGTGCCCCTTTTCGGTGTTTCGTTTTGGTTGTCGCGCGCTCCAAGGGACATCAGGATAGATACGTATCCCACATGATTCGTGTTTTAGCGCGCTTGCGGAGAGCAAAACGTTTTCTACGTCGGTGCAGGATTCTAGAGTTACTCGAATAAGTCTAGGTTCATCACAGTGTGGCGAGTTCGGATGACGAGTAATTCGTAACAAGTTTATGGGCTTGATTTTGATACTTATCTGCATACACAATGAGTTCCATTGGTCTTGGTCGTCTGATAACTTATCCCGCAATGTGATGGCGGTAGATTCAGGGACATTTGAGCATACAACAGTTCTGGCACTGTTGTTGGATCCCTTTTCATCGATCTACAGGGTATGGTACTCATTTGTCCTGACTTTTTGACAAGTGATTGCTGTTTTTCTCTCCATTTGCGTTAACGGTGTTTACAATGGAAGAGGACGCAACGGCGGCCTCTCGGTTGACCCTTGCAGCAATCTCTGCATATGTAACCGATGTTCTGGGAGGTTTAGTCTCGACAAGAGATATTTGAGCTACAGGTACCAAGGGTTTTTGTTTGGCTGCTTCATCCTTGTTACTGCTAGATGTCAGGTCTAGTGGGATTTGCTTAACCAGACGTTTTGTATGGTGCCTGATTTTCGTTGCTGTGAGTACTGCTTGATTCTCGTAGTTACAGTCTGTTTTCGCCCGGCAATCTACCAAAGTTGGAGAAAAGAACGGAGGTGGAGAGGTGGCTGACTGCGGTTCAGGGGAAGCGGATCGTTCAGCATTCCGTTGCTTAGCAGCCGCTACGCTTCTGTGGTCCATATTCGCTTTCACTGAAGTAATCTTATTGTTTATCCTCTGCTCTGCGTCCGCGAGTAACCGGTCGCATTTCTCAGCTAGGATAAGCAAGCACTTTACGAGGGGGATGGTGGAACACGCAGTACAGAACCAAAGTGCATTTTGGGAGCTATTTCGCTCCCGTAACTGTTGTTGGGACACATTTGCACATCTCGTATGGTACCATTCCAAGCAGTGCGAACAAGCCAGACCGACTTTTACTACTCGATGACATTCTCCTAACCCGCAAATACCTTTCGCTTGGAGTCTCTTCGGTTTCGCCTTTCTGCCATTCAGTTTGGTGTCGTTACCTGACCCAGTGGGTTGGTTAGCGTTCTGTACTTTTACAGCTTTGAGAGCGGCGCACATCGGTCAGGCGAGCGTGGTGGTTGCAAGGTTAAATGGGCGGTCGGCGTGGTCGCGCGGTCCGTGTGATGGGTTATGCAGCCACACAGGCTGACAAGGTCACAATGAATGGCGAGTGACTGCAATCTGCACAGAGCGCTGAACACAGATTGACAGATCACTGATCACAGATTCTTTCACAGCTGTGTTGGTAAACACTGGACCGGAATAAGCTTAGGATTTTCGGCCTGCCTCGAGAATTCTGTATCGAATGGTGTCACACAGAAAGGCAATCGGCTCACTATGATTGAATTAAACGCTTGCGTTTAATCACAGATGCCAGTGAAAACGGTTAGTGATGGCACATCCTCTAATAGTAGAAAATATTTCCACGTATGATAAATCACCGTGTAGAGCTATTAAATCCGGTTCGAATGAGCGTACAGTGA
>OX104068.1:104951419-104966959 GCA_944474145.2 Dicrocoelium dendriticum | reverse complement strand
TGAGCGAGACTTTAAACTGTCTATGGAAACGTTCAACTAACCCGTTGGCTGCTGGGTGATACGCTGTGGTATGAATGCGGCGACAGCCTAAAAAGTTGCAGAACGTATGGAATTGTGAAGATTCGAAAGGCGTTCCTCGGTCAGTTGTGATGGTGGATGGGCACCCGTAGTTCGAGACCCAGCGGTCCAAGTAGGTCCGGATAACAGTCTCAGCTGTGCAGTCTGTTACCGGAATGTCTTCTGGCCATCTCTTGAAACGGTCGACATATGTAAGAATGTATACGAATCCGCTTGTAGGAGGTATTGGACCTACCAGGTCTACGTGTACATCCGAGAACCGAGAGTCCGGGGCAGGGAATGAACCAAGAGGACTGCGGGTGTGACGATGTACTTTGGAGCGCTGACATTGAAGGCAGGCGCGAGCCCAGGTACGAACATCTTTGTTTACGCGTGGCCAAACGAAACTTTCGGTGACCAGTTTCAAAGATGCACGGATACCGGGATGTGATAGTGAGTGCAGTGCGTCCAAGGCGGTGCGTCTGAAGGAGACGGGCACGAGGGGTCTAGGACAACCTGTGGAAGTTTCACAGAGGATGGTTCATTCCGTTGTTTGGAGAGGAACAGGTTGCATATGCAGCGAAGTGGACTGCAGAGTGCGCTGTATGTCTTCGTCTTGAGCCTGAGCCGATGCCATTGCGGCAAGGTCGACGGTAGGCGAAGACTGCAGAGTGAGGTTGACGCGTGAGAGAGCGTCGGCGACGGGATTGTCGACACCTGAGACATGACGTATGTCAGCAGTGAACTGCGTGACGAAGTCTAGGTGTCTTGTTTCCCGTGGTGAATATTTGTCGTTAACAGAGTGGAAGACAAATATAAGAGGTTTGTGGTCAGTGTAGACCGTGAAAGTGCGACCTTCAAGTGTGTGCCGGAAGTGACGTATTGCTAGGTAAATGGCGAGCAGTTCTCTGCCAAACGTGCTGTAGCGGGATTCCGCTGGCTGCAGGCGCTTGGAGAAAAACCCAAGGGGTTGCCATTGCCCACCAACGTGTTGTTGGAGGACGGCTCCTACCGCGACGTCTGAGGCATCAGTCGCAATAGAAAGAGGTGCAGTCGATTCGGAATGAGCGAGGAGGGCTATGTTGGAGATAGCATCCTTGAGCTCGGCGAAGGCTGCCTGTGCTGTGTCAGGGAAAGCGAACTTACGTTCATTTCCTCTGAGTAGGTCAGTCAGTGGCTGCATGAGCTGAGCGCAGCGCGGAATGAAGCGTCGATAGTAGTTGACCAAACCACAAAATCGACGGAGGTGCTTGAACGAAGTCGGAGCTGGGAAGTTCTTGATTGCCTGGATCGTATCAGGAAGGACTTCGATACCAGACGATGAAACGAGGTGGCCTAGGAATTCTGCCGTTGATTTGCCGAGTTCGCACTTAGTCGGGTTGACTGTGACACCGTGTTGGGTCAAGCGCTGGAAGAGAGTTCGAAGATGCTCGAGGTGCTCTTGTTCCAAAGAACTGGCTACTAAGATATCATCGAGGTAGGAATATGCGAAGTCTAGGCCACGAGTGACATCGTGGATGAAGCGTTGGAAGGTTTGTGCAGCGTTGCACAGTCCAAATGGCATTCTTAAAAACTCAAACAAACCGAAAGGAGTGATGGCGGCTGTTTTAGGAATGTCATCGTCTTCCACAGGTATCTGGTGATAGGCGCGAACCAGATCGATCTTGCTGAAGATCGTCTTACCTGTGAGGCATGCGGTAAGGTCCTGCATGTGTGGGATGGGATACCTATCTGGGACGGTTAGGCGATTGAGTGCGCGGTAATCACCGCAAGGGCGACAGTCACCAGATTTCTTGGGAACCATCTGCAGGGGCGAGGACCAAGGGCTGTCGGAAGGGCGGATTATTCCAAGTTCAAGCATGTGATCAAACTCCGCCCTAGCTACCTTTAGTTTCTCGGGCGATAGTCGGCGTGGACGGCATGACACAGGTGGGCCATTCGTCCGTATGTGGTGCGTGACTTGAGCTGCCATGGGCAAAGCTGCGTTCATTGGCTGAACGAGCTTGGGATACTGAGAAAAGAGATTAGCGTAGTCTGGCGAGGTCTGGGGAAATGCATAGACCGGGGATATAGATGTGACATCGGCGGTGATGCCACGTACACTGAGTTTTGTTGCAGCGTCGACTATCATCTGGCGTTTCGCTTCGATCAAGAGGTCGAAATGCCTGAGAAAGTCAATGCCGATGATGGCGAAAGAGACTGCAGCGACAGTGAATACCCAGCGGAACGTGCGCCGAAGACCTAGGTCCAGGGTAAGCGACCGATGACCGTAGGTGGCTATTGGCGTGCCATTGGCGGCAGTGAGGCTTGTCGACAGAGAAGTGGTAGGCTCACCTGGCATAAGGGGAATGACGCTGACTTCCGCCCCGGTATCAACTAAGAACTGGGTATCGGAGTCATAATCCCTAATGTAGATGAGACGACTTAGGGCTTTGCCGACGTTCGTGGCCATTACAGCCCGGCGTGGCGGATCATGTATAGCTGAGTAGCTACACGGCTGTACGCACTTACGGGCTTTAGTACCGAAACGCGAGTGGTAATAGCAGTAACCTGAGGCATCAGGTTTTGTACGACGGCGCGATGATCCAGAGCACTTGCGGTGCTGACGTTTTAAAGTGAGTTCCTCGATCTGGCGCTGAAGCGACGCTAGCTGCAATGATAATGCGTCTATTGCCGACGGCGGGCTAGTCGCGCATGTCGTGGCTGCGCCAGCGCAAAGTTGCTTAGATGCTTTGGTTTCAGTCTCTGGGTGGTGCCGTTCGATGACGCGGTCTGCTGGATCTGCAATTGCTGTGATGGGCAAGTCACTTGCTACTGCAAGGATAGCCTGTGTGCTTTCAGGAAGGCGTTGCATCCACAGCTCGCGGAGAATCCCTACGTCCATGTTGGACGTGCCGATGAGCTGTTGCATTTCGCGCAACAAGGCTGAGGGCATCCTATCTCCTAGCTGCAGATCACTAAATAGTTGCTGCAGACGGACCTTGTCAGAAGGCGTGATTCGCTGAATAATAGCCTGTTTAAGTGTCTCGTATTTCATTACTAGAGGGGGCAAAGTATGATGTCTCTCACCTGCGAGGATATATTCTGAGGAAGGCAAGATATTAGCTGATTATACATGGCGAAATCAGAAGAAATCTTACGAATATAAAATACGGATTCTAGATGCAAAAACCATAATAAAGGATCATTCTCCCAAAAAGGGGGAGGACCTAACGCAACAGAGTTGACCATGACAGGCTGAACGGCGTTAACCGCGCATGGAGACGGCTTATCCTCTAGATAATCCATTGCAAAAGCAGATAAAATATGTGGTAGGTGAGAAAACAATATGATCACAAGTAATGAATCACAAACTCACTGGAACGAGCTCACCAGAATGAAAATGCAAAATGGCGGACGGCGTGTTCCAGATAGGGGGGTCACCAATTGTTGGGCGGAGTCTGGGATACTAGTCGGTAAGCAATGACACGTAATGCGTGTTAAATACGACAGTATAGAAGTCGGAGGCGACTGAACCCAACGTATATTGTACAGGCTACAAGAATAGGAAGCGAATCAGACAGAGCGAGAAACGTGCAGCGAGGTACTCACCAAAACGGTTTGTGTCAACGGACGTGCAGTCAGTAAAACAAATGGACGTTTCGAAGGTTAAAACAACCGTAAAATCCAATGTTACAAAATACTGAAAGAGCTTGTTTTCCGGTACACTACACCATCAGGATCATCATGAACCTGATCACGCGGTGCCGAGAGTTATCCCAAGTCATTCTCGCGAGCCTAAGACAGTTCCAAAAAACTAGTAGCAGTCGACCTCAAGAGGGTCGACCAAGTCTCAAACGTGTTGTCTATATCCACAAATAACCTTCTAATCTATGAATCACTCTCCTGTTTTTTTATCAACGCACAAGATATTTTAAGCAAACTGACGGATCTTCGCCTGCGTCAGGCCTCGATGTCAAGTGACGTCGTTATGATAACCGAGACCTGGTTGAATGAAGCGATCACTGATGCAGAAATCACACTACTTGGCTTGTCTACTCTACGCAACGATCGACCAAGTAGAGGAGGTGAAGTAGTACTTTATTATCGCAGCGAACTACACATTGATCTCATCGATGACCCAGCGGTTCAGTTTGTGGATGCGCTTTGGTGTCGTCTTCAACTTAGCCGTGGGGACGCATGTTTGTTGGGTGTGGTGTATCGCCCTCCGTCGGCTACTTTGGAAATGGACAACCGCCTGGCCTCCACAATGAAGACCATTCTCTCGCAGTCGTACAGCCACATTCTCCTGGTTGGTGACTTCAATATTCACACCATAGAAACCCCAGCATGTATCAACGAACACTCAAAATGGAAGTAAAGGAGATAATTAGTGGATTACCACTCTACAATCACATCACATCTCCCACAAGATTCAGGACGGGAAACAAACCGGGTGTCCTGGATCTCGTATACAATAGTGAAGAGCTAATGATCGAAACGGTATCGATAGAGAGTCCTTTAGGCCGTAGCGACCATGCAACCCTCTTGTTCAAGTACATCTGTTATGCAGAGTATTCCTCAGAAAACACCGAGGAGTGTTAGCTCATTACGGATTACGGCGCTCTACTCAAACTTATAAATGCTACAAACTGGGCATTTCTAGCAGAACGATCCCCCGATGTCGCCTGGTCTGAATTTGCTCATCAATTCAACACGTTAGTAACTAGTGCTTCTGGGAAAAGACCTTCGCAAGCGACGACAGTAAAATCATTCATACGCAGCAGGACACGTAATTGTATCGTTACGAGGAATTTACTCTTGCGAAGGAGTCATCGAGTGCCGAAACATGAGAAGCATACACTATCCAAAGGAATCACTGCGTAAATCTGGTACGCGAAGCTAAAATACAGCACCAACAGAATCTAGCCGAGAAATTCCTTTCAAACCCCAAGCTCCTGTACAGACACATCAGCAAGCTCAGCAAAATGCAGCGAGGAATTCCTGCTTTACATACATTGTGTGGACTTGCACAAAACGCAACCGAGGCGGCCAACGCCCTATGCCAACAATTCGCCTTGAATTTCCATAGCACGACATCGCCGCATACACTGTTCCCAATCGTTATACCACCACCAGGACATAGCCACATTGTGTTTACGAGTGCGGATGTTATGAAAACGCTTATTGCCCTGCGTGAGCATACATCTCCCGGCGTTGATAATATTCGTCGAAAAGCGTTGAAATTGGCTGCAGTAAACCTGGCGGACCCCCTCTGCAAGTTCTTCCAACGATGCCTCGATGAGAAGCGGTGCCAACAACGTGGAAGCAGAGCATCGTCACTCCCATTCATAAGGGGGGAAGTCATACTGATCCGGCCAACTATCGCCCGATAACACTACTTCCGGTGCTCTCCAAAATCATGGAAGCGATTGTTGCCGAAGCGTTGATGAACGTCTTGGAAGCATGCGATATCATAGCACAAGAACAACATGGGTTTCGCAAGAACCGATCTTGCACTTCAAACTTGCTGCTTGCCAGATCCAGTTGGACTGGGACCGTTGACAGCGGCGTAGGTGCTGACGCAGTAGATCTGGACTTTTCAAAGGCTTTCGACAGTCTGAACCACCGTATCCTCCTTCACAAGCTGCAGTGTTGTGGAATTGTTGACCCAATCCTCGGTTGAATAGCTAACTCCTTGCTTCAACGACACTTGAATGTAAGAGTTTGCGGCGTCATCTCTGACCCAATCGACGTTAAGTGCGGGGTGCCCCAGGGTTCAGTACGTGGTCCACGACTGTTCCTGATTTACATAAACGATATCGCGACAGTAATCAACTCCAACTCCTTACTCTTCGCTGATGATCTCAAGATATGGCGAGCCATTAGAACAACCAGCGACAATGTAGCACTTCAAGATGAGATTGACAGGGTCTACGAATGGTCGACTCAGAACCTGCTTCAGTTCAACGCTACAAAGTGCAAAATGTTGAGCGTACGACATAAAGCTAATTGCAAATACAGACTGGGGGATCAAATATTGCAGCGCACTAAAACGGAATGCGATTTAGGAGTGGTATTGCAGGAAGAACTGGGCTGTTTCCGTCAGTCCGAGAAAACCTCCGAGAAAGCTAACCAAAACCTTGGCCATTTGCGGAGGGCATTCGGGCGCTTCGATCCTTCCATCTTTTCTCAGATGCTCAGCGCCTACATTCGACCTCATTCTGAGTAGGCCATCCACGCGTGGCAGCCATGGCAAAAGCAAGACCTTACCGTTCTTGAACTGCCACAACGAAGGGCGACCAAGAACGTAAAGGGCCTGTTTCATCTCCCTTACCGATTGAGGCTGAAAACCCTCGAGGTCTACAGTGGACAATATCGACGCCTGCGTGGCGACTTGATAATGACTTATATGATCTTGAGGAATGCAAACCATTCTTGTCGTCACCTATTAAAACTGAATAGCAATACCACACTCAAAGGACACCAGCTAAAACTGGCCACACAATACAGCCGGTTGGAATGCCGCCGGAATTTCTTTTCCCTTCGTGTATGTGAACACTGGAACGCTCTTCCCACATACGTTGTTTCTTCCCCCACGCTAACGGTATTCAAAAGCGTCTGGATGATTCACTTATCCACCTACATTACGCTATATAATCAGAGATGTCCACGTCAAACAAACGCGAGAAATACGGTGCTCATTCTCAGCTTGTGTGCTTCACTATTTACACACTGTTGTTGTGGAATATACTTTCGGATATATTACAACTGCATTCATCAATTTACCTCAGTCCAAGAAAGCGGCGCACGAGTAAGCATTATCGTTTCTCTTGTTCTTAATACATGCCTTACCCCTATTACTTCCCATATTACTCTACAGTAACAATTCAGTACACATTTTACAACGTTTCTATGAATAAGAGGCACTTGAATTCACTAGACGCTTAAACTGACGATTTACACTTATGTTTAATTTTACTTCATCCATCCTACGGGACTTGTAAAGCAATCGCCCTTTTACCTGTAATATATCATTGCTCATTTTTTATCAGCCGGGAGTAAAGTTCAAAGGGTAAAATTAAAATGTCTAGGTCATCTAAATGACAAGGTCAGGTGCTTGGTCTACAAGCGGTCAATGACATCTCAGTTACATATTTCTCAGTATAAGTTACAATTCGTTCAGATTGTCTCTCCTGGCCCCCTATTACAGTGACCCCTGCTTAGAAACATGCAACTGACATGTCATTGACCGTTTATAGACTAAGCACTTGACCTTGTCATTTAGATGACCTAGACCTTTTAATTTTCCCTTTGAACTTTCCCCCGTCTGATCTTTTAACTCCTTTTATTCGTATTAGTTGTGATGTACCAGCCTGATGAGATCCACTGAAAATGAGCTTGTTCACTGACTCTTGTTCTGATATTGATTTTCCCCGGAGTTCTTAAGCAGCGCCACCTGAGAGGTGCCTTTAATATTTCTGCATCTACTTTCACCTACATTGGCCCGATGGCTGTCGGCGATGAATTCCAATTGCTACACTCTCCTTGTTCGGGTGGTAGAAAGACAGATATCCTCGTCATTGCGGATGACATAAATACTCAGACTGGTCGCGTGTGGTCATCTGGAACTCCGCTGCGTGCTAGTTAAGGAAATTGTCTTGCAATGTGCACAATGGCAAACCTGTTATGAGACTCTACCGTCATACCTACACTTTTGCACTTTTCTCTCTCCATTATCTTTGTACGATATTTATCCATATGTTGTGCTACACCGCAATTTATACCGTTGGTTAAGTACACAATTAAGTACATGTGCACTTGCGTTTGCATCCTCTATTCTGCCTAGGTTTGGGCACTTGCCGTGTCACAGCGCGCGTACAACCAATTGAGATTGCGTACCAATGAAGCGTCAGAATCAGAGTATCGGTTTGGATTTCGTTTTCACGGTCTAGGCTTAACGTGTTGTCCTTGGCTGCCCTAAGAAGACAGTATGTGTTTACCTCCCAGCGATTACTTTTGGACGCTATCTTAGCTACTTATCAGTAGTCAAACACTGTACCTATTTAGTCTCCTGGTCCTCAAGGTTTGAAGTTGGAAATGTTATGGTGTAGTGTTGTCCAAATTGATCGTTATAATCCCTCTGCTACTTTTACACGATCACTTTTAGGCCAAAGCTTTGGCTCAGACGCCGGTCGCTCGGTTATCTAGGTTTGGGCACCCCGGCCAAACGTCGGTTCGCACACACACATTGCTGTTCTTCAGACGTAATCTCACTCTGCATCCACCGTTTCCCAGTTGTGCAGCTTAGTGGGTGAACGAAATGGATCACGACTCCCACTACTAAAATTTTCACTGTCCTTGCCGTAACTGGCAGCAGCTATAGTGTTACGGGAGTCCTTCCATGTGCGACTATTACTCCACAGCAATTATTAATCTCTTGCTATTTACAACCCCTTATGATACCATGTAGTGGGTGGTAGACACGTTGTAAAAATGCACATCAAGTGCAAACACATCGGGATGTCAAACAACAGCCAATCACTTGAAGTGATATAATACCAAATAAAATAGTTTGAAATCACCAGACGGATATACCAACATAAGTCTCCGCTAAAGTAGCGTATGAAATAAATGAGTTATCAACAGATCCGCGAACAAGATCTTCGTCTCATTCGAAATAAGAAGCTGAGGGCTCCCAACCTACTCTGAAACCATCCCTGCAAGTTGCAGCGTAACAAAGTTACAGTCATTTTGCTTCGCGCATCAGCTGAACAGCTCTGGGGCCGCTTATTAACTCTCCACCTGCATCGTCGCTTAAGGCTGGCCGCTTAACACACGCTGCCGCTTTGTGTGTGTGTGTGTGTGTGTTCAACTGCGAGTCGATTGATCGCTGAATCCGACAGTCTGTGCGTTACGATCCCCATCGGGTCTCGACCGCCTGACCTTGGTGCGGTAGATTCACTCTCAATTCGTGCTCGCGATTCGATGTGTTTGGCGTCACCCCTGGCACAATGAACACTCATCAAGGTGAGCGCTCAGATAGGGCTTGCTGCAAGCGATAGGAGGACGGCTAGCATTTCAATGTGTCAATATCGCCTGTTGCGCAGATAATTGCGGTAAAGCCCTTAAGATCGGAGTAACCTGTTCTGGCTGCATTAGGTCATACCGTCCTCAGTGTGTAGATTAATCCATCCAAGAAGTGAGGTAGACAAACAAAGTTGCCGACACAGTTTGGTTTTGACCAATATGTCAAGTCATTCCGGTTGTCAACCGCTTACCTTTGCTCAAGAAAAGGTGCGATAGAATGGCTGAGATACTCGCGCATTTTGTAAATTCTAAGATAGCTCCATGGGCACGCGAGTACCTCAACCAGCCAAAGTAAGCTGTGAATCTAAGCCGAAGAAGAGAGCTACACGCTCCAACCGCACTGCAGCGTCTGTGACTCTAAATCCACGGGGTCACCTCACTCCCATAAGTGCACAAGCCTCTAACGTGCCTGCTTCCACTTCTCCAGCCATAGACGCTTCACTTGGAGATTCAGCCATGACACCGATAGCTCACAGCCGAAGGAAATCCGGTGCAGATAACAAGCAGGTAACGTACGCATCGATTGCATCGACAAACACACCGGGAGCGACACACATAAGTTCATCTTCAGTACCGAGCACGCGCGGCGTAAAGCAGCTTTCACCGTCAACTCCAGTGGTGCCCCCTAAACAAGCTGAATTGCCGTCAAAAGTATAAAGCCAACACTCGCTAGAAAATACCACGCTGCGCTAACTCTCGTGTGCACCAATGTTCCCGAATCCAAATCTGGAACAATAAAAGGCAAGTTGCAAGACGATCGCAACCAGTGGAGTTCCATCTGCGAGGCGATTGGCATTCGGGTTGAGCCAGCAATACTGCAACGCGTAGCACGTCACCCGACCTCAGTGCACTCTGGTGAACCTCGAATTCTTCGAGTAACTCTAAACTCAGCAGATGAGACAGAGGCTGTCCTGCTCTCAGCAGTTCGTCTTCGCAACTCACCGAGCGGAGTGCACATATTACCTGATCTACCTTGGAAAGACCGCGCAAATGAAGCAGTGGAGCAACGCGGTATTGCTACTAGAGATAGCAAGAAAACAATATTTGTTCATGGTGTTCCCGAGCTTCTGCATTCTTCTGATCACGCTGCACACACACATGACCGAGAGCATTCGTGCTACATCCGCGAAGCACTCTCTGTTGACAATGTTATTACCAAATCCTTGACAAGAGTTCCGTCATCACCTAACTACAAGGGCTGCGGTCCAAGACTAATTAAAGTAATAATACACTCTGAGGGAATGACGCAAGTCCTGTTGGATAGCTGATTAAAGTTTCGAGCCAGGTTGCCAAGAGAGATCCGGCTAAATGCAGCAGGCGAACGGCCAAAAGTCGGAAGCAATTCGATGCAACTTGCAAACACTACAAATTCTTTCTTTGCACAGGCCTGCGGAGAGACCGGCACAACAGCGCCCACGGCACACAACAGGACAGAGCACAGCACGAGTGAAACGCCTGTTCAACAACGCTCAATAATGCCATGCAACAACTGAAATACAGAAACCAAGAAACGATTAATGACCGGCTACCTAACGGCCGGCTTAAATACTAACACAAAGTTGACATCCGTCAACGCATTCCTGACAACATAAGCCCTATCTTGCATGTACACAAACGTCCAACGCCTTCTAAGTAAGTTGGCCGAACTTAGAGAACTGCATACCTCACAACTGCGGGACCTCCTCATGATTACAGTGTTTAAACCTTGTGATAACCGATTCTGAGATCAATTTACCCGGTATGTCGCTGCTTCGGAATGACAGAACTGGAAGGGGTGGTAGTGTGATTTATTATTATAATACAAACCGATATGAAGTTATCGATCATCCAGAAATCCATGCTCCTGATTCGCTTTGGTGCCGCCTATGGTTGTAAAACAAGGACACATGTCTACTAGCCGTGGTTTATCGCCTACCAAACTCAACATCGGAAATGGACTCCATGTCTTTCAGTTTGTTTTGACCAAGTTCTACACCCGCATTTTTATCGCATGACATAGAAATGCCAGCAACCGACGGTCCCCAGTTTAATGCCTGCTTGAAAAAGCTAATTGCTAGTCACCCTCTTTACAACCACCTAACCTCTCCCACCAGAATTCGAACTGCTAACAATCCATCGATACTGGATCTTGTGCTCACTGACGAAGCATTCATGGTTGAAGGGATAGTTGCGAGCACACCACTGGGTCATAGTAACCACCTTACTCTACTCTTTGACTATATATGCTATGCGGAGTATCCTCAAAAGGAGGATGATAAAGTGCATACTGTCACGCAGTATAACGTGTTATATACAATTTTTGGGGATACATCTGGGACTTTCTTAACCGAATGACCCCCCCCCCAGATGTTGCCTGGGTAACCTTTACAATGACGTTTAGTTCACTGGTAGCGCACGCACCGGAACAGAAGTCCTCTCAACCCAAAAACATGCATAAGTCATTTCTGAGGAGCAGAACACGTAAATGCATGTCATGGAGGGATTTGGCATGGCGATCTCACAAGGACTGCTCGAATGCCGAAACCTGGACTGCAGACGTGACACATCGTAACTTCTGTGTCAAACTGATCCGCGAAGACAAGGTGTCACACTTCAGCAAATTTATGAAGCGATTCTGCACGAACCGCAAACTTCTGTAAAGACACGTTAACGGTCTTCGACAGGTGAAGCGGGGGATTCCAGCATTAGCCACGGTTGATGGATGCATGCGACCAGCAATGAAAGCAGCCGATCTCCTACGGCTTCATTACTCCCAAACTTCCAGCAGGTAACGAGCCCAATTATGCTCCACGTTTCTACTACTCCAGCGTCTGGTTTAGACCACATAACCTTCACTGCGGAAGCTGTGTTGAAGAAGTTGTTATCCTTGCGTATCTACAGTTCTGATAGAGTGGACAGCATCCGACCAAAGGCTCTGCAGGCGGTAGCTAGTGATCTAGCAGAACCACTGGCTGTTTTCTATCAGCGATATCTAGAAGAGAACCATATTTCACCAGTATGGAAGCGATGGGTCATCACTCCTATCCATAATGGAGGTAGCCACACTGACCCTACCAACTACAGTCCAATAACGCTACTTCCTATACTATCCAATGTGATGGAATCAATCATCGCAGATGCGCTAATGCAGTATCTGGAAAGCCACAACTTAATAGCCCTAGAGCAACACGGTCATGTACCACTAAACTATTAATTGCACGTAAAAGCTGAACTGATGTTGTTGACGATGGAGCAGCAGTCGATGTCATCTACCTGGACTTCTCAAAATCATTTGACCGCTTAGACCATCGAATTCTTCTTCAGAAGCTTCGGAACTACGGCATTGGAGATTCAATCCTGAATTGGATTAGTAATTTTCTACACGAACGACGGCTAGAGGTAAGAGTCCGAGAATCATTGTCTGATGAAATCGATGTGGTATGTGGTGTACCACAAGACTCGATGCATAGACCTCGTCTATTTTTGGTGTTCATTAACGATTTGGCGAGATCAATTTATTCCAATTTCCTCTTTTTCGCTTATTATATCCAGATATGGCGAAGGATCAGATGACCGGACGACGATGAATTGCTCCAGTGCGATCTTAACGCAGTGTCGAACTGGTCAGTTCAAAACGCCCTACCATTCAACGTAGACAAATGTCGTGTTGTGCAATTACGGCATAGACATAATTACACATTTTTACTTGGAAAAAACGGATTGCAGACCAGATCCATGGAACGTGACCTTGGTGTGCTGGTACCGAGCAACCTCAACTGTTCCAAACAGGCTGAGGTAGCTGCGAAAAGAGACAACCAGTACGTCGGCATGTTGCGAAAGACATTCGGGAGATTTGACCCATCAATCTTTCCAATGATGCAAAATTCTTACGTGCGCCCACATGTTGAATACGCTATCCAAGCTTGGCAACCTTAGTTGAAGCGCGAGCTAGAGGTGTTAGAGGCACCACAACGACGAGCAACAAAGAATGTAAAGGGCCTGCTCTATCACTCTTACCACCGAAGGCTGAAGTTGCTGGGAATTTTCAGGGGACGCTATCGTAGACTGCGGTGCGATCTTATTTTACTGCATCTGATATTGAGTGACCCCAACCACGTATGTCGCCACTTGCTGTAACATAGCGATAAAACGCAGCTCAGGAGTAACTGCTTAAAATTGAAGGAACAAGATAACTGTCTAGAGTGGCGACGGAATTACTTTTCCCTTCGGGTTTACCAACCCTGGACTCAGTTGTATTCTCCCCTACCTTGGACGTTTTCAAAAATCGATTCGATGTTGCTGTTAGTTCCCAGCACTTTGTTACCTGAATTCCTCTATTGTGGATTACGCCAAGCATACTTTTCTACAGGATTTATGTATCAAATGGACACAAGTGAGTGACCATATTTTACTCTTCTCACACCTTAAATCAACGACCACTGCAACCAGTGTATTTCTAAACGTTTACGCCCGATATTTTTACTTTTGCACTGATGTTATTTATCAAAGTATTCATTTCGGCAGACGTTCGGTTAATGACCCACATCTACTTTAATTTCATCGTATTCACCCCAACCATCCTACGGGTCGTGTCAAGCACTTGCTTTTATGCCGTGATAAATTATTGTTCATTGTAGTCTGAGGGCGCGGGTTCGAGTCTGCGTAGGGACTGAGGGACTCTCGTAATATCCTTAGCCTACGTGCGACCGGTGGTGGTGTTCCGACAGCGAAGCCTTCATACTGTAGGTCAACAAGCTGTAATTACATCGTATTCGATGTCTTTAGTGTTGACATGTGCTGCCTCTCCGAAGCAAAATTTTCATCTCTAACTCGTATATCGAACTAAAGGCATTTAACTAATCCAGTCGCTATTGGTAGCACCTATTCGCATCTAGTGATAAAGCTATCTGACGTCACACTGAAGCGATTGGATCCTCAGGTACGTGGTTTAATGCACACTAATTACTCCAATTCACATAAACGGTTGTTGGCGTCCAATCCCTTTGGTAGCATCGTTTTAAGTTAATGCGCTGAACTGCCATATTCGCTGTTTGTTCGTGTTTACTACAAACTGTGCACCCGGCCGCAGTGCCGATGCTTTCAAAAAGCCACCACCGATGCAGCACTTAGTTCGCTCTGTCACCTGAGACATGGTTCCGTTAGATCTTCCCATTTGTCTGCTGTTTTGATTAAAACACTCACTGAAATAACGGTTATTTTGGAGGATCCTTGCTTTTTACCAGTCAGGTTCTTGTTACAAGTAATGCAAATGTGCGATTGATTAGTTTATTTTTGTCTGCAACGAATTTGCTTAGCGTTTTCTAGTTTACTTATGCACGCACAGACGATTTCCATCGTCATTCGTAACTGCGCGTTTAACATTGTCTGTCCCTATTCAACACTACTTTCAGTTACATTGAACGCTGTTGTGCCTCCGGTAACTAATCAGCGATTGACTCAGATAGATATCATCGCCATAAGTTTCAGGTGGCGTATTTCTGTCCTCGTTAGGGAATCACGTCACCGGTAACTTATGGCAACGTGATCTACTTAGGTCCATTGCTGGCCAGCTATACAAAACGCTAGGTGACACTTCGGTGCCGTCTGTGTCTAACAGCGGTGCTGCGCAGAGTTGCAACAGACATTCGCCGTTGTCCGTTCAGTCGGTGTTGTCCATACTTAGCACCTAGCTGAGCTTCCGGAAAATCCAGACGACCTAGCTGCACAACAACGACTGTATTTGAACTGGTCACACTGCGTAACAGCGTGTTCAGTTCGTGTTAGGAGGTGCTTTTGCAACATCAGAATTGCACTCGATGAGAGAAACCACAAACAAGTAGCATCCTGTGGCTACATCGGCAATGTTAGTTGATGTAGTCAGGCGGGCTACACACAAACGGCTATTCACTGGAATCCACTCAACCGCGGATGACTCAGTCTTAGAGCTGAGAACGATGCCCACCCTAGCGTGACCGGCAGTTGCCGCATCAACGTCTCCGGACGTGCCGAGTGCTGTTAGTTTGATAGCTAACTCACATGAATACCCAGGGCGTCCAACGTGCGCGCGAGTGCAGCCTGTTTTTCTGTTTGCCTCAGGGTGCGAACGCTGAACTCTGCCAGGGAAATGGGAGAGCGTGGCATTCTAAGTGGCTGCTGCCGGTGGGAGTCCAGTGAATGATGCGGAGTGATGAGGGTGTTATAACTCCATTGTGGTTGCAGCTGTTGTCAAGTGGGCTGGAAAGAAATTTACTTATGGGGGTTGGGTGGGAAGTCAAAGAAGCAGGCGGAAAAGAAAAAAGGATAAACTAGCTGTGGGGTGTTTTTAATTATCCACTCTGCCTTTTGCAGCAAATAAGGCGACCCATTTGAAACTGTGCGGCGGCCATTGCAGAATGTGATTTATGTTTGTTGAAATAGGCATGTTTGTACTTGGGT
>OX104068.1:104901947-104951224 GCA_944474145.2 Dicrocoelium dendriticum | reverse complement strand
GTGATAGCGCCCAAAAAGATAACTCTTATCTTTCGTGTACAATTTACTTGTTGACCGATTGTACATTACTCCTTCTTGTTTTAATCTTACAACCGGCTCGACACACAACTGCCTTGTAAGTCCCCGCGCTCACGTGTACGCTCTTGCCTCGCTTCATCCGTCCGCTTCTTGTTGTAGCCCATCGAATACAGTCCGCTGTGTCCGACTCCAATTGCCTTCTGATATCCACGCTTAATTCCGCGCATCGTCTCGGACTAGTATTAACTAGTCCTACAAAGGTCAACTTGGTTCCACAATGGAGGTCTGTTCATCAATAGTAGATTCATGATCAAGAGGAAACCATATAAGGATGACGCAGTAACGTACGCAAATTTCCAGCCGACACACTGTCAAGACCATGATGATCATATTGGAATTTTGTGTAGTTAACCTCACGTTTCAAAGTGGAGAATGTAGTGACGCAACAGAGAGCAGATGGATAAACAAAAGCTCTTGGTTTTAATCTACTGAGCGCGTTTTGTCATCTACCGTACTTGATATTGCAGTGCATAGTGCCCTTGCAAGCGATGCGCGCCGCCGTGATAAAACGTTAAGGCAAATCCAGGTACGTGTTGAGCAAACGAACAGACGCTGATATCACCACAACAACTGAAGCAATTTCCGTGAAGAAAGTCTAGGATGCAGTCATGGTCTAAGGCACCTCTCTGATTCAGCTAGATGAGATCGAGTTAAAAATATTGAACAATAGATCAGCGCATTATTCAGGTCACCAATTCAACTGTGATTCAGATGAAGATGTGGAATATACCAAGTCACCGTGGGACGCCTCCACAGTAATGGAGGTGAAATGAAGCCAACAATGAAAACAAGACTCGCATGAAAAGGTGTGGCGAAAAAAGTTGAAATGCTTGGCGAAAAAATGTGTTAAGCCGAAACAGTGTGCCAGGTGCAAAAAAGCCAGCGGCAGAGAAGTGTCTGAAAGTCTCCAGCCTTTAGGTGGCCGAGTGCGTGACGTCAATGAACGGAAGGGAGTGGACCAGCACAGCCAAGTGTCTTGATTAGTGTCGCCATGTCATCAGCTCAAGGTATCAAATGACAACACTAAAGTTTCACCAAAATGGGTAAAATATTAGAAAGCAATACACAACGTAAAAAGCTTCAACGGACATCACGTGACTGAAATACAAAACCAGAATGAACAGACAGGTCTGCAAGAAGAAACGAAATGCAGGTGGACGCGAATCAAGCAGAGCCGTTGAGTGGACGCAACAGATTTGTGCGGACGTCTGTGTGACCTATTGCTTGGTCAATATTCCGCTGTATTAGTGAGTTGGCTTAACTAAATCAAAGGAAAGGCCCCATACGTGGAGAAACATTGCTCTTTGATGATGTCCATTTAGATGCATACCTCAAGACGATCTAGGGGCAAAAGAAGTTTAATTTTTATTGAACATGCCTTGTTGAATGAACGCTTGTCCTTGAAAGCCCAAGTTGTGAGACATACCAGAAGAATAGAACCCTGTTAGTGTACGATGTGTGACCGGAAGGAAGTCAGATCGTATGGAAGAACCCATTCGTTCAATCAGAAAACCAGTTCGACAAGTGATCAGTAAAAGAATCGAGTCATTTCAAATACTGGTCCGTCATGCGACGCATGCACTCACCAGCCAAGTGGTCGGATCGGACCTACTATGCTATTTATGGCAGCAATAAAATAATAATAGTAATAATAATAGTAATAATAACAACAATAATAATAACAATAAATTTTTGGCAGCTCACCCAGATTTCCCAGAATTCAAATATTCCAGAGTTGATCGATAAATGTGTATTAAATCTCACACTGCTTGCAACATTCCGTTAGCTGATCTTCGTATGTTTTTGTATTAGGCCGTTGACGTCGGAGTTTGTTTGCACTGGGTGCTCACGACAAGCGTGTCCGCATCGATCGCAATTGCATATAGCAGCGGTCACCAAACATTTTCCATAGCTGGTCAGATGACCAGAAAAATGACTAGTGCTGGTCAAATAACTGACGTGGTTAGCGTGGGTTGTATAATCATTACGTACAATACTTGAATTCATCGCAATGACTCTGGACCTTATCGTGGTGCGATGGTTTGTGTGCCTCAGTGACTCATTGAGCTATGCTGGTTGGTGCATTTGCACCTTCAGAGCCATTCATACCAGATTGGTCAATGGTTAGAGGTCATACAAACTCAGCCTCTTTGTCTTCCAGGTTGGGGGTTGGCATGAGGGTGGCACCTTATTCCTTAAAACGGACTCCGTGTAGCCCAACGCCAAACCCGCTGCCTTGCGGTAAGGTCTTTGAAACAAAGGCTTTGGTTGAGAACCCCAACAGTTCTCCTGGGCAACCTGACAGTATCCTATCAACGCAATACAATGAATCTCTCTTCAAACAATACTTGAATGGTAAATCGCCTCCAGCACAATTAAGTACTAACATTTTGCAAAGAGTTGCAAATATCACTTCAAAATAACATATATAAACCAATGCAATAAGCAATGTTTTCTATCTCATGCGCTTCAATGGAGCAAAATAACGGGGAATTGCAGCAAAATGATGTGAAGTAAACAGAAACACAGTAGGGTGCACCTATAAATTGATTTCATGCGTGATCACTCAACGATGTGCAGTCACCGATGGTACGGTGTCACATGTAACACCTATGAGGTCGTTCACGTTAGTATTCAAACAGTATAAGGCTACGGACAACTGGTATGCGGTATCAAGTGAATGTAGCAAAACATGCCGAGTTCTTTAAGCTATACCAAGCAAATTGGGGTACAGTTGGCGAGATGTATTAAATGATGTCGCTGGCTGGATCCGGCCCGCAAACCGCAGTTGGCTGATCCCTAGCATATAGGGAGATGTTACATGTCATGGCGAGCAGTGTTTTCAGAAGGCAACACCTACATTTGCATACGTTTCAGCAACGGTTCTAGTGATCAAATGACCAAAATCCACTTATATGTGTATCGCAGTCCACATTGAGATTGCGCGTCGCAACCTATGCACAAAACGGGTACTTCGACCTTCCAATCAGCCATCAGCCATTGTGCCAAGCGTCGCCCATCGTGACCCGGTAGTTCAATGATAGTGGTCACGAATTACATCCCAATGCTCCGGGGTTCGATGTCTGCTATCTCTATCTGATGAGGTCAAATAAGATCGGAACGCGTCAAGGAACGCAGTGTTTTCGTGCAGACAACATACACATTTCGATTAATTACCTCAGTCCAGCAGATCACCAAATAGCAGTGCATCGAGGTACGGCAGGTAAAACGACGCAGACTTCTGCCGCCAAAGCCGTGGCAACGGCGAGAACCATGTTCGTAATAATGATAAAATATTATTCGTTATTTGAGATAAAGATAATAAATGGAATGAAGTGCATAAAAAGTGGAATCACGGAAAAGAACAGGCAATGTTACCAAATGAAGGAACAAAAAAGAGCCATCGATGACAAGATGCGGCGACATATACTATATGGTATCCAACCGCTGATGTGACCCGATCAGAAGATCCATCTTGCCATTTAAAGATGCAGGCCGAATACAAAAGTGCGCGGTAATAGGTTTTAGCCTATTTCGCGGGATTGCGTAGTAGGTGCTTCCGAACAAAGTGAGTTGTGGAGCAGTGGAAGGTCGACTCCAAGAGATGGAAAAGAGAGGATCACGGAGTTAAAGAGCCTATGAGGATTCTATTTGACAACGAAAATTCAGGGGAAATACTCCAGTAGATGCTTTCCGTTTTAACTTCTCCACTGATGAAGTCACGGGAACTACGTTCACTGAACACGACCTGCAAGGCGTTGAGCTGCTCCCAGATGAACGAGTTATTCACTTGGAGTACGCCGACGATATTGCGCTCATCTGTGACAGGTTTCAAAAGTGCCAAGTAGAACTGGACAAATTAGCAATGGCTGTCAGTCGTTTCGGGCTATACTTCGCACTCTAGAAGTGCAAAGTCCGTTTCCAAGATTGGCAGGGACCAACCCCTGCTCTGACCCATGGTAGGGATCAGCTTGAAGTCGTCGAGAGATGCAAGTATCTAGGCAGCTATATCAGCGTCAAAGGAATGGTGGATGAGATCAACAACTGCATAGAAAAAGCTCAAGGCGCATTTGCCAACCTCCGCCACCTATGGCGCCGGCGCGACATCACGGTAGCCGTAAAAGGCAGAGTTTATAATGCAGCCGTCCGTACAACCCTGCTGGGTGGTTGTGAAACCTGGCCCATCAAGTTAACAGACAGAGGCTACTCACCTTCGATCCTCTCTGCCGTCGCAGTTTAGCTCAGGTCTGGTGAGAGCACCGCGTAAGTAATGAGCGTGTTCGGCATCGTGTTTTTGGTGCAGGAAGAGCGAGTGAACTCTCAGTACCATTATATCATGCACCACGCTTCCATGGCTAAGCCACGTGTTGCGCATATCAGCCCACCGACCTCCGCGCCGTTTGCTGATTGTGAATAGAGGAGCAGGTGTGGCCAAGTGATGACTTGGTCAAGAGGAATGAGGGCCCTCACTTCGAAGTTAGCGTCAGTTCGTGTATCCCGACTACCTGGCTGGGGTTCGAAGAACGAAGAACACGTTGAGTTGAATACACTAGTTAAAGTGACAAAGAGCCGACCTAAATGGCGTTTGTGTTGTGTTTCTTTGTCAATCCCCATCCCATTTATCTTCCTCTACCAACCACGATCTCCCTCTTGGCGTATAACAAGTTATTAGGTAGTATGTCGTCTGTTTTCTTTGCATTCTATAATTTGCAGTATTCTGCGTTCTCATATATCCTATCTTTATGTGTTACGGCACAATAGTTAAAGTTTGTTCTTCACCTTCAGCTAATGTGCAATGACGATGAGATGCTTGGAAGCGTACAAGAGTCTCGAAGGATGATAATTGAAAACGAAAAGAAATTTCTTATGCGCGTCCTTCATAACATGTATCGAAAATAACAGGTTCGATCAACAGTGAGAGGAACCTTTAGTTGGATGAAAACTAACGCCATAAATTGTGTGTTAGTGCAAACACCTGCAGAAACATAGCGAAGCGCGAAGATAAGAAATGGAATCAAGCCTAGCTTCCAACGATTCGTCACTGTCAGTGATTACCGGAGCGTCCCATTCCGATGAGGTGAGAACAAGACAGGGGTTATTCTCGAAAGACCTCCTTCGGCACATTTCAAATACTTTAAATATGGTTGACAACCACCAGCTGGAACATCTTCCATATGTCAAATAGTGACAGAGTAACTAGGACAGTCAACGATATACCGTTAGGTCTAGTAGTAGCAATAGGGACAGCTTGAAAGGTTCGACGCGCCCTGTTCCGCTTAAGAAACTGCTGATATTAGATATGTGATGGTGGGAACTCTAACGTTATCGTTCCAGTTAGGGTCAAATGATCCAACTAACGAGTCTGATACCATTGAACAGCAGGAAAGACCCTCAGTGTCTACCATATGGTACAAGCAGGTGTGATGTACAATGGACCTGTGCAGCGATATACCCGGAATAACGTTCCACTACTCTCAAGCCATTAGTCGAAATTCCCGACAAATCTTGAGAGGTTTCGGTGCTATGCACAGTTTGAACAAATGTCCGCATGTCATTCAGCTCTATCAAGCAATGCAGCCAAGTGCTAATGACAGTTGACGCTGATCGATACAGTCATCCCCTAGATCTGGAATAGAGTTGACGAGTGCAGATATTTAAATCCGAGAGCTCTGGCGGCAAAAATGTATGCACCACGCAGTAACACAGGAGGACCCGGTTAGAAGTGAATAATTTGCAGAGCACTAAATTCCAATGCTGTAGCCGTTTCGAAAACTGAAACTAAAGTGGTAGAGGTTGCAACCAACATCCGAATGGTCCCGGGTATGAGGCCTGTTATCTCACTCCGATGAGATCAAACAAGATTGAAACGCGTAGTGGGATGCAGAGTTTTCGAGCCGGCAACACACAATTTTTACGAAACTAACATATTCCATCCTCCGCTTACAAGAAGAAGTGAAAAAGGCATCAGCAATAGAACTGCACGCAGTGCCGAGGACTGGCTGCCGCGCAAACATCACCAATCGCGCGTAGGCCAAGGATACCGCGAGAGTTGCCCGGTCCCGACGCAGGATCGACCCACCGTCCTCGGATTACAAGTCAGACTTATGATCCTCAAGGCTACGGGCAGGCTTACAAGGAGAACTAATGAAATACTCTCTAACACACACACAAAAGCTTAGACGAGTTGTAGAATATTGCTCCCCACAACACATGATTCTAGTCGGACCCGGATGATATCGCAGCAGGGGTGGTAAAACACACATCTAATGAATCTAAACGTCTCCATGTAGTCCCTAGACATTGACTGCCTTTCATGTCAATGGAAAAATTCAATTATAATACCAAAGTACAAGGAGACCCAAGAAACGTAATGTCAAACTGCGACATCATAAACCGCGCACCATGCCAATTACAATTTGTTGACCAACATACTTCAGTAGTGGCAATCATCATTTTTACACATGCAAGAGGCACTAGAACGTTTGTCACGAAAACTTATGCCATCTGTACTAAAACTTTACGGAAATAACAAGTCCTTTCTAGGCTAATGGAGCTATTTCTTGAGAATAGGAAGCAGCCAAATTTCATCAGAGCTGCTTCTCACTAAAATAATTCGCTTGTGTATGCATACAAAGTGTGCCTGGAATAGTACTGTTCTTAATCGATATCAAAAAGTAAATGATTAATTGCATAAAACACGTGTGCTCATGTCTACCGGATAATCTAGAATCGTGTTTGATAAACATACGTGACGATTAATATTCTGTGAACAAGTAGAATGGGGATTGGTCCGTGAACACTATTGATAAAAGTCACGGATGCTTAGACATGGATGTTGTATATCCCCTTGTAGCACTCGTAGCCCGATTTCGTCTCCAGTTAAGCACCTGAAGATAATAGATTCAGTCAGCAACTTGTAAAAGACAAGTAAATAACAGTATACATAATCGGATTCCTTTCTTCACCTGAAAAATAAACAGAACTGCTCAGGATCTTAGTACGACATACACCGGATAATTGCATCAACTTCTATATCAATCTGCGTAGAAGTGTCTTAGAAAATATCCAGTGGTCACTCACAACACTGAGCAGAGGACGAACTGCCATAATGAACCATGAAAACGGATGTTGTTTGGCTTCGGGAACTGTAAAACAACCTCGTCCTGTTCTATATCACATATCCCAGAACATTTGGGACCAAGACAGCCCTTAAATGAAAATTCCTCCAACTACCCCACGCGATAGAGGCTACGTATTGTATAGACAAAAGTAAAATATAAGTCCTGTCCAAAGCTTATCTGCGGAGTTTTCACAGACGGAACAAGCTGCATTCACAAGTGAGAGAAAGTGTAAGCATAACCAAAACTAAAATCAATTTAGACGCCAAATTCCAACGATTATCTTCTGAGATAGGCGTAGGATTCGGCCCAAATAACCTATGGGAGAGGTAGCAGCAGGTGAAGATGGCCTATTAGTGATCCCTTAGTTCTTTGAAATGAGACGATTAAATTAAAGCATGTAAATCCTATGGGTAACTGAAAACTAAACGTAAAGTATGTACTTGACCACAGCAGTACGGCAGTGCGCACATCCAAGGGAGCTCTAAAAGGAAAGGTCAATCTACTTGCTTTAGTTTCTCTCTATCCCAGCACCCCTGTATCTTTTACGCGGCCACACCAACTTTGAAGCCGTACCCACCACTGAGATCTGAAAGGAAACACTAACCGAATCCCTCTCAATCATTAGATATTTGACTCAAGTATGTCAATACGCTACACTAAAAATACCTAATATTTTCCACAAACCACTTCTTTCTCGAAACATCAAGCAGAAAACGCCCAATCTTTAAGTGAGTGATGAGAAAGAAAAGTTGTCAATCCCGTCAAAAGTCCTTCTAATATGAACATATACCCCAATTCAATCAGCTCCATTGCAACGAAACTAGACCTTAACATGGCTCAACGGTTGAAATACCTCTTCAACTCATTGTTCTGTAGTGGGTGGTGCCCCCCGGGCACCTTGAAAGTTAATCCTACCAAGTTCAAGTAAAATCATTCTCCTGATCATCCAGTTTACCAGTCAGAAGTGGGATGGCGTCCATTTCCGTAAAACAGAATCGTTGCCACCTCGCCGCTGTCTCACGAACAGACTGTTTACCCATGGCCTTGGTTGAGGACCCTAATCGTTTTCCTGTCTAGGTTCGAGTGTCCGGGAGGCATTTCAACCCAAGTACAACCATGCCTATTTCAACAAACATAAATCACATTCTGCAATGGCCGCCGCAGTTTTAAATGGGTCGCCTTATCTGCCACAAAATGTAGAATGGATAAGCAAAAACACCCACCGCTAGTTTATCCCTTCTTTCCTTTCCACCTGCTTCTTTGACTTCCCTCCCGACCCCCATAAGTAAATTTCCTTCCAGCTCATTTGACAACAGCCGCAACCGCAATGGAGTTATAACACTCATTATTCCGCATCATCCACTGGACTCCAACCGGCAGCAGCCGCTTATAAGGCCACGCTCTCCCATTTCCCTGGCAGCGTTCAACGTTTGCACCCTGAAATAAACAGAAAAACAGGCTGCACTCACGCGCACGTTGGACGCCCTGGGTATTCATGTGTGTTAGCTGTCAACGTAACAGCACTCGACTTGCCCTCATGTTATTGTTTACACACGTCCGGTGACGCTGAGGCGGCAATTGCTGGTCACCCTAGGGTGGGCATCGTTCTCAGCTCTAAGACTGAGTCATCCGTGGTTGAGTGGATTCCAGTGAATAGCCGTTTGTGTGTAGCCCGCCTGACAACATCAACTAACATTGCCGATGTAGCCACAAGACGATACTTGTTTGTGGTTTCGCTCATCGAGTGCAGTTCTGATGTTGCAAAAACACCTGACACGAACTGAACACGTTGTTACGCAATGTTACCGGTTCAGATACGGTCGTTGTTGCGAAACTAGATTGTCTGGATTTTCCGGAAGCTCAGCTAGGCGCTAAATATGGACATAACATCGATTGAACGGACAACGGCGAATGTCTGTTGCAACTCTGCACAGAGCACCACTGTTAGACAAAGACGGCACCGAAGTGCCACTTAGCGTTCCTCTATTGCTGGCCAGCGATAGACCCAAGTAGGCCAAGTTGCCATAAGTTACCGGTGACGTGGTTCCATAACGAGTGGCAGTCCAGGATAGAAATACGCCACTTGAAACTTATGGCGGTGATATCTACCTGAGTCAATCGCTGACTAGTTATCGGAGGCAAAACAGCGTTTAATATAACTGAAGGTAGCGTTAAATAGGGACAGACAATAGTAAACGCGCAGTTGCGAATGAGGATATAAATCGTCTGTGCGTGCATAAGCAAACTAGAAAACGCTACCCAAATTCTTTGCAGAGAAAAATAAACTAATCAACCGCACATTTGCATTCCTTACAACAAGAACCTGACAGGTAAAAAGCAACGATTCTCCAAAATAACCGTTATTTCAGCGTGTTTTATCTAAAATAGCAGACAAATAGGAAGATCTAACAGAACCATATCTCAGGTGACAGAGCGAACTAAGTGCTACACCCGTGGTGGCTTTTTGAAAGTATCGGCACTGCGGCCGCGTGCACCGTTTGTAGTAAGCACGAACAAACAGCGAATAGGGCAGTTAAGCGCATTAACTTAAAACGATGCCACCAAACGGATTGGACGCCAACAACCGTTTAGGGGAATTGGAGTATCTATTGTGCGTTAATTCCCGTATCTGAGGACCCAATCGCTTCAGTGTGACGTCAGATAGCTTTATCACTAGCTACGAATAGGTGCTACCAATAGCGACTGGATTAGTCAAATGCCTTTAGTTCGATATATGAGTTAGAGACGAAAAGTTTGTTTCGGAGACGCAGCACATGTCAGCACCAAAGATATCGAATACGACGTAATTGCAGCTTGTTGACCTACAGTATGAAGGCTTCTCTGTTGCGCGACCAACACCGATCGCACGTAGGCTAAGGATATTACGAGAGTCGCCCAGTCCCTACGCAGACTCGAACCCGCGCCCTCAGATTACAATGAACAATGATTTATCACGGGATAAAAGCAAGTGCTTGACACGTCCCGTAGGATGGTTGGGGTGAATACGATGAAATCAAAATATATGTGGGTCATCTACCGAACGTCTGCCGAGATGAATACTTTGATAAATAACATCAGTGTAAAATTAAAAATATCGAGCGTAAACGTTCAGAAATACACTGGGTGCAGTGGTCGTTGATATAAGGCGTGAGAAAAGTAAAATATGGTCGCTCACTTGGGTCCATTTGATACATAAATCCTGTAGAAAAGCATGCTTGGCGTAATCCACAATAGAGGAGTTTAGGTAACAAAGTGCTGGGAGCTAAGAGCAACATCTAATCGTTTTTGAAAACGTCCAAGGTAGGGGAGGATACAACTGAGTCTGGGAGTGCGTTCCAGGGTTGGCAAACCCGAAGGGAAAAGTAATTCCGTCGACACTCTAGACGGCTATATTGTTCCTTCAATTTTAAGCAGTTACCCCTGAGCTGCGTGTTGTGGCTAAGTTTCAGCAAGTGGCGGCATACGTGGTTGGGTCACTCAATATCTGATACGCTAATATGAGATCGCCGCGCAGCCTTCGATAGCGTCCGCTGAAAATTCCCAGCAACTTCAGCCTTCGGTGGTAAGAGTGATAGCGCAGGCCCTTTACATTCTTTGTTGCTCTTCGTTGTGGTGCCTCTAACGCCTCTAGGTCGCGCTTCAACCAAGGTTGCCAAGCTTGGATAGCGTATTCAACATGCGGGCGCACGTAGGAATTGTGCATCATTGGGAAGATTGATGGGTCAAATCTCCCGAATGCCCTTCGCAGCATGCCGACGTGCTGGTTGCCTCTTTTCGCAGCTACCTCAGCCTGTTTTGAACAGTTGAGGTCGCTCTGTACGAGCACACCAAGGTCACGTTCCTGGGAGCTGGTCTGCAATCCGTTTGTCCCAAGTAAATATGTGTAGTTATGTCTATGGCGTAATTGCACAACGCGACATTTGTCTACGTTGAATGGTAGGGCGTTTTGAACTGACCAGTTCGACACCGTGTTAAGATCGCACTGGAGCCGTTCGTGGTCGTCCGGTCCTCTGATCCTTCGCCATATCTTGATATCATCAGCGAAAATAGGAAATCGGAAGCAATTGATCTCGCCAAATCGTTAATGAACACCAAGAATAGACGAGGTCCAAGCACCGAGCCTTGTGGTACACCACACACCACATCGATTGCATCAGACAATGATTCTCGGACTCTCACCTCTAGCCGTCGTTCGTGTAGAAAATTGCTAATCCAACTCAGGATTGGGTCGCCAATGCCGTAGTTCCGAAGCTTCTGAAGGAGAATTCGATGGTCTAAGCGATCAAACGCTTTTGAAAGTCCAGGTAGATGACATCGACTCCTGCTCCATCATCAACAGCTTCAGTCCAGCTATTACGTGCAATTAATAGGTTAGTATTACATGAACGCTTTTGACGAAAGCCATGTTGCTCTGGGCTATTAAGTTGTGGCTTTCCAGATACTGCATCAGCGCATCTGCGATGATTGATTCCATCACTTTGGATAGTACAGGAAGTAGTGTTATTGGACGGTAGTTGGTAGGGTCAGTGCGGCTACCTCCTTTATGGATAGGAGTGATGACCCCTCGCTTCCATACTGGTGGAATATGGTTCTCTTCTAGACATCGCTGATAGAAAACAGCCAGTGGTTCTGCTAGATCACTAGCTACCGCCTGCAGAGCCTTTGGTCGGATGTTGTCGACTCCAGGAGAACTGTGGATACGCAAGGATAACAACTTCTTCAACACAGCTTCCGCAGTGAAGGTGATGTTGTCTAAACCCGACGGTGGAGTAATAGAAACGAGGAGAATATTTGGGCTCGTTACCTGCTGGAAAGTTTGGGAGTAATGAAGCCGTAGGAGATCAGCTGCTTCCATTGCTGATCGCGTGCATCCATCAGCCGTGACTAGTGCTGGAATCCCCGCTTCACCTTTCGAAGGCCGTTAACGTGCCTGTACAGAAGTTTGCGGTTCGTGCAGAATCGCTTCATTAACTCTGCTGATGCGTGACCTTGTCTTCGCGGATCAGTTTCACACAGAAGTTACGATGTGTCACGTATGCAGTCCAGGTTTCGGCATTCGAGCAGTCCTTGTGAGCTCGCCATGCCAAATCCCTCCGGGACATACATTTACGTGTTCTGCTCCTCAGAAATGACTTATGCTTGTTTTTGGGTTGGAAGGACTTCTGTTCCGATGCGTGCGCTACCAGTGTGCTAAACTTCCTTGTAAAGGTTTCCCAGGCAACATCTGGGGGCATTCGGTTAAGAAAGTCCAAGATGTATCCTTAACAAGCGTAGATAACACATTATAATGCGTGACAGTATGCACTTTATCATCCTCCTTTTCAGGATACTCCGCATAGCATATATAGTCAAAGAGTAGAGTAACATGATCACTACGACCCAGTGGTGTGCTTGTAACTATCCCGTCAACCATGAGTTCTTCGTTAGTGAGCACAAGATCTAGTATCGACGGCTTGTTAGCAGTTCGAAATCTGGTGGGAGAGGTTACGTGGTTGTACAGAGGGTGGCTAGCAATTAGCTCTTGCAAGCAGGCTTTAAACTGCGTACCGTCGGTTGCTGGCGTTTCTATGTCGTGCACGTTAGTCTCCAGCGATAAGAATGTGGGTGTAGGACTTGTTCAAAGCAAACTGAAAGACGTGGTTCAGTTTGGAGTCCATTTCCGACATTGAGTTTGGTGGGCGGTAAATCACGGCTAGTAGACATGTGTCCTTGTTTCGCAACCATAGGCGGCACCAAAGCGAATCAGGAGCGCGGATTTCCGGGTGATCGATAACTTCACATCGGAGGTTTGTATTATAATAAAGAATCACACCACCACCCCTTCCGGTTCTATCGTTCCGAAGCAGCGACATACCGGGTAAATTGATCTCAGAATCGGTTATCTCAAGGTTTAACCAGGTCTCTGTAATCATGACGAGGTCCCGCGGTTGTGAGGCATGGAGTTCTCTAAGTTCGGCCAACTTACTTAGAAGGCCTTGGGCGTTTGTGTACATACAAGATAGGGCTTTTGTTGTTAGGAGTGCGTTGATGGATGTCAACTTTGTGTTAGTTTTTAAGCCGGCCGTTAGGTGGCCGGCCATTAATCGTTTTTTGGTTTATGAATTTCAGTCAAGTTGCATGGCATTATTGAGCGTTCCTGAACAGACGTTTCACTCGTGCTGTGCTGTCCTGTTGTGTCGGTCTCTCCGCAGGACTGTGCAGATAAAGAATTTGCAGCGTTTGCAAGTTCCATCGAATTGCTTACGACTTTTGGCCGTTCGCCTGCTGCCTTTAGCCGGATCTCTGTTGGCAACCTGGCTCGAAACTTTAACCAGTTATCCAACAGAACTTGCGTCATTCCCTCGGAGTGTAATATTACTTTCATTAGTCTTGGACCGCAGCCCTTGTAGTTAGGTGATGACGGAACTCTTGTCAAGGATTTGGCAATAACATTGTCAACAGAGAGTGCTTCGCGGATGTAGCACCACTGCTCTCGGTCATGTGTTTGCGCATCGTGATCAGAAGAATGCAGAAGCTCGGGAACACCATGAACAAATATTGTTTTCTTGCTATCCCTATTAGGAATGCCGCGTTGGTCACCTGCTTCTTTTGCGCGATCTTTCCAAGGTAGATCGGGTAATATGCGCACTCCGCTCGGTGAGCTGCGAAGACGAACTGCTGAGAGCAGGACAGCCTCTGTCTCATCTGCTGAGTCTAGTGTTACTCGAAGAATTCGAGGTTCACCAGAGTGCACTGAGGTCGGGTGACGCGCTACGCGTTGCAGCATTGCAGGCTCAACCCGAATACCAATCGCATCGCAGATGGAACTCCACTGGTTGCGATCGTCTTGCAACTTGCCTTTTATTGTGTCAGATTTGGACTCGGGAACATTGGTGCACACGAGAGTTAACGCAGCGTGGTTTTGTCTAGCGAGTGTCGGCTTTATAGTTTTTGCCAGTAATTTGGGCTGTTTGGAAGGCACCACTGGAGTTGACGGTGAAAGCTGCGTTGCTCCACGTGTGCTCGGTACAGAAGATGGACCTACGTGTGTCGCTACCGGTGTGTTTGTCGAGGCAATCAATGCGTACGTTACCTACTTGTTATCTGTACCGGATTGCCTTCGGCTCTGAGCTGTCGGTGTCATGGCTATCTCCAGGTGAAGCGTCTATGGTTAGAGAAGTGGAAGCAGGCATGTTTGAGGCTTGTCCACTGATGGGAGTGAGGTGACCCCGTGTATTTAGAGTCACAGACGCTGCAATGCGGTTGGAGCGTCTAGCTCTCTTCTTTGGCTTAGATTCACAGCTTACTTTGGCTGGTCGAGGTATTCGCGTGGCCATCGATTGATCTTGGTATGTACAAAATGCGCGATTATCTCAGTCATTCTATCGCACTTTTTCCTGAGCAAAGGTAAACGGTTGACAACCGGAATGACTTGACATGTTGACCAAAACCAAATTGTGTCAGCAACTTCGTTTGTCTGCCTCACTTCTTGGATGGATTCATCTACAAATTACGGACAGTACGGTCTAATGCAGCTAGAACAGGTTACTCCGATCTTAAGGACTTTACCGCAATTATCTGCGCAACATAGGCGACGCTGACCCACTGAAAGGCTAGTTGTCCTCTTATCGCTTGCAGCAAGGCTTATCTGAGCGCTCAACTTGTTGAGTGTTCTTTGCGTCAGGCGTGATGCGAAAACGGCAAAACACGAACACGAATTGAGAGTTGTTCAACCGCACCAAGGTCAGGCGGTGGAGACACGATGGATATCGTAACGCGCAGACTGTCGGGTTCAGCGGTCAATCGACTCGCAGTTAAACACGCACTAACACAAAGCGACAGCTTGGGTAGATCGGCCTGCCTTAGGCGACGATGCAGGTGGAGCGCTGATAAGCGTCCCTAGAGCTGCTCAGTTGATGAGCGAAGCAAAATGACTGTAACTTTGTTATGCTGCAACTTGCAGGGATGGTTTCCACGTAGGTTGGGAGCCCTCAGCTTCTTATTTCGAATGAGACCAAGATATTTCCGCGGATCTGTTGATAACTCATCTATTTCATATGCTACTTTAGCGGAGACTTGTGTTGGCATATCCCTATGGTGTTTTCGAACTATTTTATTTGATATTATCACTTCAAGTGATTGGCTATTGCTTGACATCCCCAGTGTGGTTGCGCTTGATGTGCATGTTTACAACGTGCCTACCAGTCTACTACACATCACATGGTATGATAAGGGGTTGTAAATAGCAAGAGATTAATAATTGTTGTAGAGTAATAGTCGCACATGGCAAGACTCCCGTAATACTATAGCTGCTGCCAGTTACGGTAAGGACATTGAAAAATTTAGTAGTGGGAGGTCGTGATCCATTACATTCACCCACTAGGCTGCACAACTGGGAAACGGTGGATGCAGAGTGAGATTACGTCTGAAGAACAGCAATGTCTGTGTGTGAACCGACATTTTGCCGGGGTGCCCAAACCTAGATAACCGAGCGACCGGTGTCTGAGCCAAAGCTTTGGCTTAAAAGCAAGCGCGTAAAAGTGGCAGGGGGATTAGAACGCTAAGTTTGGACAACACTACACCACACCATTTCCAACCTCAAACCTTGAGGACCAAGAGACTAAATAGGTAGTGTTTGACTACTGATAAGTAGCTATGATAGCGTCCCAAAGGGACCGCTGGGAGGTAAACATACCGTTACCTTACGGCAGTCAAGGACAGCACGTTAAGCCTAAACTGCGAAAACAAAATCCAAACCGATGCTCTGATTCTGACGCTCCATTGGTACGCAATCTCAATTGGTTGTACGCGCGCTGTGACACGGCAAGTGCCCAAACCTAGGCAGGATAGAGGACGCAAACGTACTTAGTTGTATAATTAAGCAACGGTAAAATTCGCGGTGTAGCACAACATATGGATAAATATAACACAAAGATAATGGAGAGAGAAAAGTGCCAAAGTGTAGGCATGGCGGTAGAGTCTCAGAACAAGTTTGCCATTGTGCACATTGCAAGACGATTTCCTTAACTACCACGCAGCGGAGTTCCAGATTCCAACATGCGACCAGTCTGAGTATTTATGTCATCCGCAATGACGAGGATATATGTCTTTCTAATACCAGAAAAAGGGAAGAGTGCAGCAAATGGAATTCATCGCCGACAACCATCGTGTCAATGTAGGTGAAAGTGGACGCAGAAATATTAAAGGCGCCTCTCAGATTGCGCTGCTTAAGAACTCCGGAGGAAATCAATATCAGAACAAGAGTCAGCGAACAAGCTCGTTTTCGGTGCATCTCGTCAGGCTGATACACCACAACTAATGCGAATAAAATGAGTTAAAACATCAGACGGGAGTAAAGTTCAAAGGGTAAAATTAAAAGGTATAGGTCATCTAAATGACAAAGTCACATGCTTTGTCTATAAACGGTCAATGACATGTCAGTTGCATGTTTCTCAGCAGGGGTTACTGTAATAGGGGGCCAGTGGAGAGAATCTGAACGAACTGTAAACCCTGCTGAGGAAAATGCCACTGACATGTCAGTGACCATTTGCAGACCAAGCACTTGACCTTGTCATTTAGATGACCTACACTTTTTAATTTTACCCTTTGAACTTTACTCCCGTCTGATGTCTTAACTCATTTTATTCGTATTAGTGGTGGTGTACCAACTTGACGAGACCCACCGAAAACGACCTTATTCGCTGACTCTTGTTCTGATGTCTACACGTGGGATATTTGCTCACTTGAAAATCAATATCTCGGAATATGCTTGAAACCGATTGGGATCTCATGATTACAGAAGGTCTTGAATACAAATCGTTTTCTGTAGGACTTTAGTATGGCCATAAGAAAATCCTACAAAAGCCGATATGTATTCAGAACCTTCTAAAACTCAGGGGAAAATGCAAATCCGAGCCAAACAAAAGCGATAACTTATTGGGATTCACTGTGGGAAGGTAGAGAACACACGTCTTCTGAAAGTGACTCAGACACCGTAAGTGTTGCGCGTCATAATTCGGCATCATTGGAGACACGAAGTGGGTAAGGTTAGTCATTGGAGGCCGAATAGGACAAGTGCATTGGCGTTAGTACACAGGTATCCTGTATACGTGTTTGGAAGAGACAGCAACGCAAAGGATAGAAGTTCATCCGTGGAATCGACCCTGACCTTACGGTAGACGACACAGACGACACGTGGAATGGTACCCCGGGGGTGGAAGTTGATTTGCCGTACTTGCTTGTGTGACCCATGAAATTGACAGTGGTCGCTCATCAATGAAGGAGAGTGGAGAAAAGAATCAAAAAGCATCAAATCACCGGTGTCGGTGTCTTGAAGAATGATAAGTCTCTGACTGCACACTTCGACAGTCTGATGTCTAAAACTGTAGAATACACCCAGCTCTGGAGTGTGACTACAGAGTGTCACTGACATCTGCTTGAGGCAGGCCATGTGTAGCCTAGGAAGACTTGGAAGTAAAGCAAGTACATATGTTTTGCAACCGTACTAAATTATTCACATGCGATCACGGTAAACCGCGGGATTGTTGGCGGGTTTCCACCGATTTGAACAGGGGATGTCGGAATTGAGGAAGTTGGCGCCAGAATACTGAGCAAAAACCGTGGCTCTATATCACAGAAGACAACTTGTGGCGTATATGCTTAACGCCAATCTAGTAAATGATGGACGTTGAGCGCGTCAAGGTCATGCTACACTACCTAGCCTGTGGAGCTGCATTGTGCGCACTAGTGCGTGAGTGTCGGTCTCCCGACTAACTAGCGATGCTTATTGATTGGTTCAAAAGCGAGTGCTTAGCTAAGACATGTGGATTAAACAGTTGATTTGTACCCAGTGTGGACTGCCGATGTACTATTGTCATTGCTTCCACTAAACTTCCATTTACAATACTGTTGTTCTGATTTCGGTTGAGTGTAACAGTAAACTGTGGTCAGGCTTTGAAAGTGGTATCGACTTAGTCTCAACCCCCAAAAAGGACACTGAGACTATGTTCGCACAAAATTTAGCAATCTGAACAACAAAAGTAGCTCTGAAGGTACTTATTAGTGCTATCGGGAATGGCTGAAAAGACTAATAGAAGGATCGTAACTACTGAACTACTTTAAGCTTGTCGTTTTCACAGTGGAGACCTACACTAACCGAACCTCGGCAAACAAACAATAGCTGAGTGCCCGAAGGTAATTCCAGTACGGAAAGATAAGAACTCACAGGAATCAGTAATCATTGCATCCTCAAGCACATATCATGACGATATTAGGTCCTAAATTGTGTGACGGCATCACAAAGGACTCTCCAGCATCGACGAATAGGTCGCACAGCGACATGAAATTTCCCATTTTAAGTAAACCAACTGCACAAAATAAAAATTGTTTTACAGAAGAGTAGTAGGGGGAGTTGATATAGCGCCGCTCACTAGCCACTGCGCTGCCGCGCAGGGGATGGGGTAGCCCCTCACCAAGCGATGAGCTTACCAAACTTAAGCCGCCAATTATCTTATGGCATTATAAGCAGTTTGGTCTGCGTACTGATTACAGAAGAGTAGTGGGGGGAGTTGAATGGTATAGGTAGAAATTCGTCACATATAGACTCACTCAGACAGCCGCCACACGCCCGGAAAAGCACTGTACGCGCGTTTCATCCTTTCGGGAATCATCAGCAGTGTGCATTCCATCGGACCCTTGGTAAGGCTCGAACCCGCATCTCGACTGTTGCGAGTCCGTGGATGAGACCACTGAGCTACGGGGGACCGCAATGATCATCGTAAATAAGTTACTAGATGTGATATAGCGCCGCTCACTATCCACTGACTTACACGTTACTGCCGTGCAGAGGACAGGGTAGCCCCCTCACAACGACAAAGGTGACAACAAAGGAAGGCGAAAGCTTGTCATAAGCCCTAACTCTACCGGAGATCAGACTGTACATAGCACGCACTCCGGAAACGAACTTCCCGCGGACGCCATTACTCAACAAACAGTGCCATTGTGTAGACCTGTCGACAGAATCGAAAGCAGTGCGGATATCCAGGAACACAACAACCGTTGGTTTCCGGTACACATAGAAGAGCTCCAGGATCTGGAGGAGTGTGAAGATGTGATCGATGCAACAGCGGTCAAGACGGAACCCAGTCTGTTCTTCCCGCTGTAGCGATTCCCGCGTTGGAGATAGCCTTCGAAGTATGATGGACCCAGAAATTTATCAACGACGGAAACCAAGCTGATACGCATGCAGTCGGAACAAATTGTGCGTAGGCCCTTTTTGAAGATGGGGACGACTATCGACTCACCCCAAGATGAGGGAACCTCCCCTTTCAACCAGACGCCTGAGAACAAAGTAGTAACTTCTCGAACCAGCGAATAGCCTCCACAATGAAATAGGGCGTGAAGTAAGCCATCAGGACCCGGTGCTTTATAGTGTTGCAAGAGGCGGAGTTTGTGCCAGATTTCCTAGTCAGAAGGATCTGTGGGGACAGACAACTCAGCACCAGTGAGCGCTCCAGGGGAAGCAGATGGAGCTGGTGGCCAGCAAAACTACGAGCGAAAGTGTTCAGCCCATCGTTCCAACCGTTGTTGAAGATTAGTGATTAGTGGGCCATTCTCTTCGCAGATCGTTTCCCGTACCCCAGATCGGAAACCTTCAGTGGCTCGGATAAGATGGAAAAGTTTTGAGTGTGAACAGAAAGGCTGGCAAATTCCATCTCCCTAGCACGTTCACACCACCAGATTTCACGGTCCTCCTGTATTCTCCTGCGCAATTCTTGATCTGGGAATCGCCGTTCTTCACTACAGCTAGAATCGATCAGGAACGAGCGGCGTCTGTCGATCAGCGATAAGGAGACAGTAGTGATTCAGCTTTTCGGCGGATGACGGGGGACTGCGCAAACATCAATGCTGACAGAAACCAAGGCATTTTAAATTCGCATCCACTGTGAATTCAGACCATCATCAAAAGCTGAGGTCAGCAATGTTGCCAGGGAAGCAAGGTGTTTGATTAACATCATAAGGTTTTGTAAGTTTTCTATGTTCGGTCGGTAGTGCGTAGGCCTAGACAGTTCTCTGAAATGCATGCATAAATTAGCACGAACCAATACGTGATCGCAATCTAGACAAGCTAACCAGTACGAACGGCAGTCTGATACGCTTCCGCGCCATCTGTAGCTTATCGCGACGTGGTCAAGCTGGGACCACTCTTGCGCTTGAGAAGGCGGGCAACAGGTAACAATCTGCCTCTTCGAGTGACGAAAACTGGTGCTCGAAAGAAACAAACGATGATCAGAACAAAGATTCAGTAGTCTGTCTCCATTGTCTGATCGACTGCTACCGTAGGAAAAATTACCCCCAAGATGGTGTCCGCTTGGTAGCAGGTGGCCCACCAGTGCATGTAAATCTCCAGCAAGAATGACAATATCATACTGCTTAGCGAGGAACGCAGGTCATGTAGTTGTTCGTAAAAGCAATCCTTGACTGCATCCGAGCTGTTGTTTGTGGGAGCGTAGGTAAAGACAACAAATAAAGCGAGTGTAACATCTCGACGCTTACTTAACTTACATGAACCTCGAAGGCTGACTGCACATAGCCGACAGTTGACTGGGATCTAGTCAAGCAGAGCGGACTGTCTTGTCACTCATAGCAACTTCAAAACAGGCCTGGCCATAAACGGCAGCCTGTGTCAACGGAAAGACGCAAATGGTATTGGATGTCAGGGTTTGCAGTAGTGATCGTTCTGATGACGGTAGTGGAGTCTTGCAATCTAGTTTCGGAAAGGCAACAATAAGTAAACTGACTTCAGAACTGGCTTCGTTGCTGATACAGCTGCCGAGTAATCAAATGCCTCGAGTTCCTTGTTGCCAGTAGTTAAGGGGTCATAGAGTGGCTGGTGATTCTGTAACAAGGCTTTGCAATTTAAAGTTATGAATGGCACACCAAATGATGGGACCACATTAGAGGCAATTTAGAGTTGACTGGATGGCCTCGACATCGTCCAACAGCAAGAGAATATCGTCCGCATAAACAAGATCAACTGACTTTTCACCAGGCAGCAACTCAACGTCTGCATAGTGATTCCGGAAGGGAATACTTTATAGTGGAGTCTATGAAGGATTTAAAAACATCCGACAAGTCACTGTGGACCTTTACGAATCCGGTAGTGTTCGACTACATGGCACATGGCATTCATATATTTATGTGGACACCTTTCTGCGCAAGTATTTCGAAAGGTATGGATCGATCGAATGAATCAAACGCACTTTTGAAGTAGAGGAATAGCATTACTGTCGGTCTGCGGTACGTGCGACGCTGTTCTAACACCTGCTGCAGTGGTTATGTGGTCTATGCAGTAGTGCCCTGAGCGGAAACTTGCCTGTTCTTCCTCATCCGGGACTTCCGGTCCGCAGTGAAGTGATGGATGAGGATGGAAGCTAGTAATTTTCGTACCCTCGGCGTTAGATTAATACTCCTGTGGTTTGCACAGTCGGTACGACTGCTCTTCTTGTATATTGCCAGTATGAACGGTACACTTCAGTTAAGCAGGACGGTCTCATCCTTCTATTCCTGTTGGAACGGCGTCCGCGCATTGCAGAGAACCACACAATCACCCCTAAATAGTGCAGGTGTAAGAGAATATGGACAGGCAGATAGGAAACGACCGAGGGCAGTGATCGCGTTTCGGGCCTCAGCCTCCGAAGGCTCAACATGCACCATCCGAGCAGGAAGAAGCCTCAGAACAAAGGGACGACTGAACTGTCTTCGAAAGTGCTCCGGCCAACGAGCCAGGTAGTGCTCCTAATTGTGGATCAGACTGCATGCGTTGCCTCTGGTTATTTCACTGACATTTTGTTTCCTGAGACTAGTGGTGCGAATCAGTTGGAAGAACTTGCAATCGGGGATGTGGATAGAACAAGAGGGGCGGTCAAGCGATGACTTGGTCCAGAGGAATGAAGGCTCTCACTTCGGAGCTGGCCTCGGTTGGAGCGTCACGGCTCCCTGATTGGGGTCCAAAAGACGGTGAACACGTTTGGATGGATACACTTGCTGACATGGCAAAGAGCCGACCTCAGTGGCGTTCGTGCTATGAGTTTCTTTGTCCCTCCCCACCCCTTTTAGCCTCCCCCTCCACCTACGACCTCATTTCATAGTGTAAAACATAATAATTTTTCTTTTTGCCTAGTAGCCGGCTGGTAGCTCAGCTGGCATGCAACTGTTGTATTTATTCTCCTTTTCCTTTATCTATTGCGGCACAGTAGCTGAGGTGTCACCCACCTCTAGCTGACGTGTATAATGATGATGATTACTTACAACATTTGCTACTGTGCCCGCCTCCACCGTTGCCTGAGCTCTACTGGTCCATCAGGCTTCTTTGTTAGCGTGTGCGCTCCATTTCAGTTAGTACATAATAGTCCGCCTGGTAGCATTGTGCTCAGAGCGAGAAGGGAGCTTCCTTATAGACTACAACAGGTTCACCGACCTCTCACATATCCAGTGACTGGTGCGAGCAGAAGCTCCCGCAGCGTACATGACGGCCAAAATTTTGTCGAATGAAGCTATAAAGAAACTGTCAGTGCTCCACATATAGTTGTAACAGAAACGCCGTTGTCCGTCCAGTCGGATATGGTTGGCGGCATCCAGTTGCAAATTTGCCTGTCACTGTGGCCAGCCACAGGACGCTTGCGCCCACAGAGGGACCATGGATGTTTTGCGCTGTACCACCCACAGCTCCATCCACACATGCCATATAAAGTGTAAGCCCGAAGGAATAAGACCCGGGGGCATGCGGATGGAAGCCACGTTTCATCAATGGAGCCGGCCCACACTCCTTCAAAGACAAACACAAGCAATCTGTACTTGGGAAATCAAGCGCACACACAAGGCGGTGGCTGGACCGTAGTCCGCTCCACACTGACTACATGGAACCACTCTTCAAGCCTAGCACGACCACAAGGACCGTGCACCCCATCCCTTCCAGCAACGACCAACTGTCTCCTGGAGCCAGATGGACGAGGTAGTGGATAATAGACAGGTAGGCACCTTGTCAACATGCAAATCAAGCGCATCCACACCTGGGATGTCAAACAACAGCCAATCATTCGAAATGCCGATATCGAATAAAGTAAATGCATATGACGACATAAATACTCGCTAAATGAGCATATAGAAGAAAGTGGCTAAATGTCAATACGGGATACGTACAAAATGTCCGAAAGTTATTTAAAAAATACCACGCGATAAAATTACGCAAGCTTACAATTTGCGTGAGCGACGTGTGCAAGTAAGGAGAAGATTATCAAGTACGCAGAACAAACCAAATAACACGTAATAAATTTTATCCACATTAAAAAGACCTAGTTTAATTGTACGTTGGTTTAGCCTAACTGCGGTGAAGAATCATCATAAATGCAACATCAGCCTCAGCAAGGGGCACGCAGTCAGATATAGTTACGTACTTAACACCTAGCTGAGTTGCTGGAGAGTATAGGCGACCTGGTTGCGCACTCACATCCTCTGCAACAACGACCTTATCTGAACCGGTAACACTGGGTAACAGCGTGTTCAGCTTACGGTAGCAGGCGCCTTAGTAACATCAGAACTGCAGTCGGTGGGGGTATAACCAGCACCCACAAAAATTGGCGTCCAGTGCTACGTCGTCAAACGGTGTGCGATGACACAGCCTTGGAGATGAGAACGATGCCCACTCAGCAAGATTATTCATTACCTCAGCAGTGTCTCCGGATGCATGTAAGCAACAGCGTGAGAACAAGCTGAGAAAAGTTAGATAAACAGCCAACAACACACGTCAATACGTAGTGTGTCCAACGAGTGCACGGATGCAGCCTGTTGTACTAGTTGTCTTAGGATGTGAACGGTGAAAGTTGCCAGGGCAATTGGACAGCGTGGCACTTTATGGGGCTGCTGCCGGTAAGGTTCTGGTGGATGATGTAGCGGAGCTGTATGCCATCGGACGCGTCCCCAGATTGCGGTATGGGGAATGCTTTCATTTGGGAGATAACTGTGAATAAGTCTCGGCTGTTATGCAGGTGAGATGAATAAGCGGTCGCGGACAATCAGCGGCAGCGTCTCAGAGCGTAGGGAGTTCTGGGCTGCTCAGCTGATTCTCCAACACGCCGTTGCGTCAAAGCCAACGTGACCGGCTATAGGGCCACTGACCATCACTTCTCTACCCAGAGGTCGGGAACTAAACGCGGGCGGATGAACAACCCTGCTAACCACCGGCTTCTGCGTGAACTGCAACCGAACACAAAGAAGGAAAATGAGCATCCTGGCTGTCGACGGTCTTCGTATTCAGCAACATGCGTGAATCAGCACCCTGTCTTGTGGGTCAGGTCTTTAAAACCGAATGCTCCGAGTGGAGTCCCTTAAATCAACCTCTTACTCGGCCTGTGCAATCGAAAAGTTCACTGCCCACGCAACACATGAACTAACCTAACCTTTTCCCTGGTTGTCTCTTTTCCGCCTATTGTTGTTATTCATGTGTTGTGGCACTCTGCCAATTGCTTATCGGTCGTGCTAATAAATAAAAACCCCATAGGTATTGCAGCGCTTATCAACTGAACTGAAAGGAAATTTAGTTGTGAGGGTCGTGAGAGGAGTTAAAGAAAGATGAAAAGATGCACTAGTGGTGGTGTGTTTGTACTTATCCACTCTGATGTATAACAGAGCTGCGCGGCAGCCCTCGCAGAATGTGATTAAAATTTGATGAAACAGTTATGGTTGTACTTGGGCTGATATACTGCTCCGGCGCCAAAAATAATAATGAAATAATGTGTCAGCTGTACGCCGTAACGGCGCTTCACTGCTGTGTGACCACCACCAGTCGCACCCGCGCTGATTAAACCGCGAGGACACCCACCCCTACGCTGAGGGCACCTAAACCTAGACAGGAGAACGATCGGAGTCCTCAACCAAGGCCTTGGGCAAAAAATAGTCTGTCCGTAAGGCAGCGGCGAAGCTTTGATTTTTACATAAACGGATGCTATCCTATTTCTGATCCACAAAGTGGATGATCAGAACGAGTGTATCCGATTTCTAACCATTTATCGACCTGGTAGGACTAGCTTTCAAGGGGCACGGGGTACCACCTACTATGGTGCAATGGGTTGGAGAGATATATAAACAGAGATATTAAACAGTTTCATTGAGGGATCGTGAGGGAATTCAATGTAAGGACCCAAATACCACAAACAAACGTCCAAGATCAAGTACCTAAGCGCTGTCGACAACAGACGTCAACAAACAGCTGGCTATCACAAAATGCAGTCGCATCGGTGAGATAGCTGTCTTCCTGTTTTCAATTATTCGCGTCATAACCCAGCATCGGACACATGTTAGGCTGGAATGATAACAAAGAACGAAGGCATCTGCAGTATGCCGGAAAGACACTCCGATGTTGCGGTGTTATACGACCACCAGCTGCGTGCTGGTTGGGGATAATGGAAAATCGTCCGCACCTCGAGCCAGACAGAAAATCCACTCAGTCACCAGTCCATTGATATAACTAGGAGACGACAATGAATGTGCTACTGATTCCGGATGTTACATAATTTCTGTAAGGTCTAGTTGCAAACAGTAGCAGACTTCAACCTGATAGACGAGACGGACCAACAGCGCTCAGTCCACTTGGGCTGGACTCTAACCGTCTACACAACACAGTTCGTATGTTTGCAATCCGGCTTCCTCGGTGTAAATCTACAAATACTGCGCATAAGCGAATTAAACAAGGAGACGACCGCCAACTAACACTGCAAAGGTCAACTGGGCTGGTGCGTATTATCTTTGTAGGTGGAATCTCAGGGGTGGGGGATACTGGATTTGAAGATCCTACCAGACAAGTTTGGGATGTTCTTGCTTTCATCAATGGATTTCAAACTCATAACTACTCGACCTGTCGTATCTAATAATGCGTCACTCTCTAAGTGTCGTCTTTTTCATTACTGCTAGTTTCGGAGGATGCAGGGTAGCTAAGAGCGGTGTTTCTATGTACTGGTTACAAGTGATCAAACAAAATGCACCTTCCGGAACGCTTTTCACATTCGAATCGAGGTCAATTAATTCGAGGCAATAAACACTAACTTAGAGCAATCGTTGGGATTCTAGCGTGTGATAACGTGTCAGTACCTTAAGAATGTGTTATTCACAATGACATCGATCAGAGGGATGATGCACCGATAGGAATTATAGAGGGTAAAACATACAGAGAGCGTTTTGTTAACACAGAGACTTGAGTAGCAAGCGTCACGCCAAGTGTGTAGGCTGTGGCAACCACCATTAACGAAACATGAGATACAAAGATGTACAGCCAAAGTAAGGAAATAAAGGAAAAATCGTTGGTCGTCTTGTAAGCAAATAAAAGCGGTGCTGGTATCCAAATGTTACACGCTTCGAAAATGCTAGTGGCAGATGATAGAAGACGGCCAATTTGAAAATTATTCTGAGTTCCACTGACTCAATTGGAACCAAAATGCTTGAAAATCTCCTATGAATAGTTAAGATGAAATTGAAACCAACCTCTTGAAGATCCGCAGAGAAATCCTTCGCGCTTTCCGTAGAACATGTGCGGCAATATCGCTTATTGTAGAACAAAGAGCACCCCTGAGATTACGCATACACAGAAGTAGTGCTAACTTGGGATGTGCAAACCATTTCCCCACAAACGATGCAATCGGAACCTATTATGATTCCGCCAAGATTGTTTTCAGCGAAAGGATCACGCATCGTATATGCGTCTTCCAACAGTCTGTAGGTTTGCTATGTTCAAGGACTTGTGCTCACGTAAGATCCTTATGAAAGTATTTGGGCTTGCGTCCCTTGTCATCATAAGTTATGCGGAAGCCGCAGACACTGCAACAAAACTCAGGTGACGAGCACATAGGATGGGAACAAGGGGCTGTAAATCAAGTGAAAACTGTTAAATGTGCGAGCTAAGCGATAGGACACTTAGAGTAAAACATCCGCAACACAAATATGGCAATTAAGTATACAGAAATAGCATGTGTCCGTTTCGGGATGATGAGCCCTTCCGTGAACAATGGCCGAAGCGGGAGGTAGAAAACTTACGAGAATAGAATGCAGAACAAATAACTCGGAGTGGTCGGATGCTATTATTCATCATCAATACACAGTAGCTGAGAGTGAAGAATACATCACAGCTAATGTGCCATTAATACAACAAAATAATGAGGCTGAACCAAAAAGAACGGAAAGCGAGGAAACCAGTTAAGCTCGGTTAAATAACTATGACCCAGACACCGAAATGCGATGGATTCGGTTGCCACGACTCACATCAAGAACAACAACAGCATACCAGTTAGCTGAACTAATGCTTCGCTTCCATAGGACCACTACGACCTAGGAAAGCAAGAATGACAAGTGGGAGGAGAAGGGACCTGGCAGAAAAACTTAATGATCTAAACCAACATTCAGGACTAATTAGCGATTTAAGGCGCCTACAGCTTGTGGCAAAAACATACCGTCACAAACAGCTGCCTACGTTGTAAAAAAAATACGGCGGCATCGGAAAGGCAGTTTCCTTATGGCCTACAATATCCCACAGATAACAGTACATAATACACTTTAAACAGGTAGTCCGAGTAGGAGAGGACAGCAAACACGCCATTGGTGCCGACTTCCAGTCATGTCCTGTAACATCTCGAACCAAGCACAAGACGAGTAACGTGGACTCAAGCGTGGAAGGGGAGACGGGTCAACGGCACCGTTTGTCAGCCAGTGACTTCGATTCCCGCTGCCAAATGGTCATGCTCACCTCGATCATTACGCCACCCTATATTCAGCAAACAAAACAAGGCCCTCCCCGGGCATACGTAGTAAGTGACCAAATCCAAGAAATCTACTCAGTATTGTCTATTGTTCCAACAGACTAGGGTGATTATCACCGCCTGGCACTCGCCTACGCACACCATTGTTGCGGACATATTGGCGTCATCCGACACCAGCAATGCTTCGCGCATAAGGATGATCAAAGACTTGAAGGCGCCTCAGATGCTCAGATAGGACGGGCCAATTATCACGCCATATAGTAGAAAGGTCCTCACTGTGGCCTTGCAAACACGGCCTTTCAGACAGATGGAAACTCCTATCTGACCCCAATGATGTCGCAGATTCAAGACGACAGTTCCTACTTTTGCAACATATGAACCAGTGTTTATGCACCCATCGCTGTCCATGCCCCTGCCGAGGTAAGTGAAGTGACCAGGTACCTTAAATTCCTCACCATCAGGGGTCAAGTAGTCATCAAGTGGCTGGTGTTCCTGTAACAACACAGCAAATTGTAGATACGAAGCACATGCCAAATGATAGGACGACTCCGGATAGGCTATTCAGGGTTAATTGGGCCGCCCTAACATGGTTAAACAGCAAGACAATACCGTCGGTATAATCAAGATCAACTAGCTTTTCACCAGGCAGCACCTCAACGTCTACATTGTGAGGCTCCGCAAGGAAACACTCCATGATAGAGTACACAACAAAGTTGAACAAAAAGGGGGAATTTGATAGCCCTGACAAACACCACTTGTTGTCGGGAAGATATTCGTTAAATCACTGCAAACCCTGACAAGGCGCGTGGTGTTCGAATACAGGGCCCATAGTGTTCACATATTTCATGTGAACACCTTTCCGCACAAGTACCTCGAACAGTATGGAAAAATCGACGGAGTCGAACGCACCCTCAAAATCCAGTGACACAGGCTCATCAGTTGTTGCCGCATCAGCCTCTCCTGATGCCTGTAACCAATAGCGAGAGAACAAGCCGGGCGCAGTTAATTCTAACAACCCTGTGATTGCCATTGATCATAGTCTGGGATACGCAATACACGTCAATACCCAGTGTGTCCAACGTGCGTGCAAGCGCAGCCTAGTGACCCATTCGTCTTAGAGTGCGAACGTTGGACGCCGTCAGGGAAAGGGGACAGTTACCGATTGGCATCCAGTGAGTGGTGCGGGAAGATAGCTTCAGGTGATAGAACTGTAGCAACATTGTGGCTGTCCTCAATTAAGTTGGGAATTATAAGGTAGTAATAGGAGACGAGAGGAGATTAAGAAGACATGCGTAAAGGAAAGAAGGGAGGCGCCAGCAGTAGCATGCGTTCGCCTATTCACCCTGCAGTAATGCAACAGATAAGGCGACGAACAGCAGCAATGAGACATACGTAAGTAGCAGGTAAGTGTGAGGCCGGGCGATGAAGAATTCTATTCTATTGACATTATCCATTCCGTGTACGTGTAGTAGAGCATGAGATAACTCAAGGACTCACATCGCCATAATAACAAAAAATAACAAGGGCAAAAAATTAGGTTGAATACAAATAGAATGTATAAAAGTGAAATCAAGTAGTGCGCTAAATTAATGAAGTAATTATCGGTCAGATGCAAGAAACCGAATGCAAGAACCTCACTGACTGCCCCATGTCTGATAGGGTCCCCAACCGCTGATGTGGATCATCCCGACGTCGCTATCCACGAAGACGGCACACACCAGGCTGACCAAGTCTCAGCCGATTTCTTCATGCCTTTCCGCCATAGCATCGACTGGACACCTCGAACTCTCGCCGAGGAAGACGGTCGACGGACATACAGAGGACATGACCTAGAAAATTAAGTGGTTAAGTTTCGCCAAACACTCGATTGAGGCTATAGGTTTCGCGTCAAAAATCGAGAAAAACAAGAACAGTCATCCATACAACTACATTGACAGAGTAGGACAAATATCTAGTGTCCTTTGGAATCGTGCAATTTCAAGTTCCAATGAAAATGTGACAACGGTAAGATCCCGTGAGTGCACTTTGTGTAGGGGCCGTTGAGACGATCTGATAGGGCGCATCAGCCTTGATGAATCTAAAACAAACACGACCGACTCGCACCGTGGCCAACCAATTACGTCCAGCATAGTTAGCAGTAGCAGTATCGGTTGCGTGGATTATGCAAAAGTAAAAAGGGGAAGATGCAGAAAAGGTTATGTCAATAAGGGATATAACCGGTAGGTAAAAAAACACAAAAAGAAAGAGTGAGAATGGAAGTCCGTCAACAAAAAGTAAAGGTAAGGTGTTGCTACCCAAGCGTGGCACAAACAAGTGTGTGGTCAGAGTCCACACTCGGTGCTCCAAATCGATCGATGGTTTTGAACGTATCCTCTCCAGCGATAACTGATCGCAATGTGATCGTTTTGCGTCCATGGTTGGTCCGAGGCCTGTGAGCGCCATGTCACCCTTCTACGTGTGCTATCGGAAGTTGGTGCTCGCAAGAAAGAGAAGCATCTTCACACAGGTGCAGCAACCGTTCACCGTTATCAGTAAGAAAGCCTATAGTGTTGACCGCTCAGATGAAGCTCATCAGTGGACAGTTTTCCGACTTGGGCGTTCAAAGCGTCATCAAGTACCCCAGTATCTGTACTTTTCTGTGACGGAGGAGCGCGTTTGATTGATGAGAGAAGTCGTTTTTCACCGAGTCAGCGCTACAATTTGTGGGGGCATAGGCTGCAATGACAAACAAGCACCGTTTGTCCCCACGCAATTCGATGCTTTGAATGAGCCAGTCAAGTTAAAAGCGCACATCCAGCTGTTCATTGGGATCAGAGCGATCAATGCAGATTTAGCACGGCATTTGAAGCCGCTTCACCTTAGGACAAATGCAATGAAAAAATACCGCGTGTTGCACGGTAGGGATTGGAGGGTAATCACAGAACTCGAATCTTGCAGGCGAGTTTCTGACAAGCAGTAGACATCAACTGATAGATCTCCGTTGTCTGGGCAGTGCTGCTTTTGGCCAGTTTGCAGCAGAGTGCGCACATTGAGGCATGCCAGTCTTAGGGAAGACCGAAGGCTCCAAACAGAAGCAGACGAATTGACGTTGTCCGTTTGGAGGGGCATGAACTTATCGACTAGACCAGAGCGACACAATGCAATTGCGTGTGAGCTGAAATTAAAAGATGAACGAGCACTGAAAAAAGAACTGGGGAATTGAAAACGTGGGGGACAAAAGTGAAGTTGGAAGGGGACGAGAAGGATGAAAAAGTGTAAGAGTGGGACGAAGAAGACGGAAATGCTTGAGCAGTAGCATCCAGACCCCTATCCATCGATGCAGCAGATAGGGCGCCGTGAGACAGCCATAGTATCAAGAGATTATTTGAAGGAGAAGTCATGATGTTGTATTGCGTGAGCAGGACACTGTCAGGTTGCCCAGGCCTACATAAGAAAACGATTAGGGTTCTCAGCTAAAGCTTTTGGTACAAAAAGCTGACCGCAAGGAAGCGGGGTTTTGGCACTGGAGTAAGGAGCCGCCCTCACTTCAACCTCAAATCTGAAGGGCCAGGCGACTGAGTTTATCAGGCCTGTAACCAATGACCAATCTGGTATGGGGCTGTGAAGGTGCAAAAGCACCACCCAGTATAGCCCAATGGACCGAGGAGGCACGCAAACCATCGTACCGCGCAATCAACTACCTATGATATATTTGATTTGCATTGCAGCTGCAGAAAGTCAAGTCTAAGAATTGGCGTCTGGAGATCTGCGATGAGAAAGATCTATTTAAAAGAACATCGTAGGTTTAACTTAAGTGTGTGAGAGCGTTGACCATACACGCGAATAGTGGTGCCGTTTGCTGCGCGCGCTGAACTAGTCGCCTCTTCGATAACACCATTAGAATCACTTGGGATAACACTGACTTCTGCGCCGGTGTCAATGAGATAGCGTACTCCAGTACTGCGATCGGTTACAAAGGCGACTGGGGGAGCCAGCAACGTTCGTCGCCCCTATATGCTGGCCGGCCCATTTCCCTGCGTGCTGCGCTTGAAGGAACAAGGCGGGCGACATGGTCTGGCGTGATGACCAATTTGTTCGTGGTACCAACAAGAGAAGGTGCTCCACAACGTTTGGTGATCAGCAGGCGACTGGAAGGTTGCCGTAGCGGACAACAAGCAACTTTGCCTTGGTGAAGGAAAAGGGAGGATGACATTGTGATCTAAGAGCTGTTAATGTGGAGAAAAATGCCATGGGTTCCAACGCGGATCTAGGTTGATGTGAGTATGATGATGGTTTGAATGCACCGTAAAACGCGTTGGCGGATTCAGTCGCTGTCATGACTGTCGACGACACCGCTGCTTTCTGTGCTGTCTTCCTTCAGCGTGTGTACTGCACTTTTATGAAGTTCGAAAGTGACTTAAAGCGCTTTCAAATGCGTACTGCATCATGTTTTTTCAAATCAGATATCCTGACATCGGAGGCATATAGGAGGAAAACCGGGAGAGTTGCCTGACGGTGTGCGGTACAGATCCGTACGCTATAGATGCGCGCATTGTTGCCGAAGAGGATACACATGCAAGCGGTAAGTTGACATGTAAGGTTTATAGCGCGTTGATTGTGCGCTATAGATCCGGTACGCGACTAGACGGCCAAACAAAAGCAATGGGTAGAAGACACAAGAGTAAGCTAGGGAAGAAGTTTATTGGATGGGAGGAGCGTTAGCTAATGCTAAAAATAGGGCACCCGGAGAGAGCTAGCTAGGGAGAATGTCGCTGGCGTCGAGTGCGCTGACACAGTGTCCTTCGCAGTCGAGTCGCGCGCCAAAGGCGGAGATCGTTTTCGTTTTTCCAACAAACGGGAACAACGTTCCAACAGGCAAACCGAATAGTTCCCTAATACATAAGAAAGCTATAATTTGAATATTTAGAATAGTTTACACAGGCATACGAGGGAATTTCACGTCGATACACAGCCCCCCTCTTAGAAGGGAAAGTGGGTGACCCTTCGATCTACGTGAGGACCGTCCGTTACGCGCCAACCTTCGGCGAGACCAGGTAGTGAAACCTGATGCAGCTGCTGGGGGAGTACCAGGCGATCGGACCCTAGTGGGCCCCCACCCATGTCCTCCCTAACGGTGCCAAAAACATTAAATGGGGACCACTTCAGAAGTGTTAAATGTTCGCGAGTTCGTGAAGGTCAAACGTACGCTTCAGCCTCGGCATCTCCTATGGTTCATACATGGAAGATAAACGGAAACAAGGGTAGTGACGGTGAAGGCGAGGGCAAAAATAAGAGTGACACTTATCGGATGAGGTAGGCATCAAGCGAAATGTAACTCCTTGTATGTGTTTTCAAAAGGTTTTCGTCTCTTTTGGGTTTTCAAAAAGTTTTGCGTTCTTTTGGGTTTCCAAAAAGTTTTGTCCGTTTGTTAGCGTTTTCAAAAGTTTTTGCCGATTTTTGGGGGTTTTCGTACGTCGTTGAAATGAAATGAAAATGAAAAATGTGTCAGCTTATACGCCGTAACGGCGCTTCGCTGTCGCGCGACCACCACCAGTCGCGTGCGGGCTGAGTATACCGCGAGGACGCCCACCCCTACGCGGATTCGAACCGGTGACCTTATGGTTGCAAAGCAAACGTGCAGACCACTCGACCACTCGTTGGCCAAAAGAGAAAAGGAAAACAATAAGGAAAGGGAAGGAAACCAATCCCTTAATCGCGCTGGCCAATTAACGCGTCTACCCGACCTAGTCGACTTGCGCGAATCAGAGGAAGGCATCGTCTTAGACATCCTATCGAATCGCAAAATTGGAGGAACTGCTGAAGAAGTGGCGGTTGGTTCGATGGGAAACGGCGGAGCTGAAGTGGAAGGCTTGGTTGGAACGTGATGCTTGGGTTCAGGGATGTTGGAAGCATGCGGGTCTTCCATCATAGGCTGGGTTGATTCTTCAGAAGACGAGCAAGGGTCTTCATTGAGCTCAGGTTCCACGTGGGCAAACTTGAGACGGTCAACCTTAACGGCTTCTCGTTTAACGTGACGGTCGATGATAAAAACGCGGTCCTTACGCTGCAGGATCTTGAAAGGACCTTCGTAAGGTCGCTCCAGTGGTTTGCGTAGAACATCGAGGTGGAGAAAAACGAACGGACAATGCTGCAGGTCCTGTGGAATAAAAGATTTACGTTGTTGTTCTCTAATGTCGGGAAGCTTGGACTGACGCATGCTCGTGGCTAGCTGACGTGCATAATTTGCGTCGTAACGGGTAATTGTGGGACTAACAGAGAAGAAATCGCCAGGTAAAGGCATCATCATCATTATACACGTCAGCTAGAGGTGGTAAAACACCTCCGCTATTGTACCGCAATACATAAAGGAAATACATACATACATACATACAATACAAAAAGGAAAAATAAATACGACAGTTGCATGCCAGCTGAGCTACCAGCAGCGGATAGGCATCGTTCCGGTAAGCTACCAGCCGGCTACTAGACAAAAACAAAAAATTTAATTATGTTTTACCCTAAGAAATAAGATCGTAGATGGAGGGGGAGGCTAAAGGGATGGGGAGGGACAAAGAAACACACAGCATGAACGCCACTGAGGTCGGCTCCTTGCAATGTCAGCAAGTGTATCCAGCCAAACGTGTTCACCGTCTTTTGGACCCCAACCAGGGAGCCGTGAAGCTCCAACCGAGGCTAGCTCCCAAGTGAGGGACTTCATTCCTCTGGACCAAGTCATCGCTTGGCCACCTCTCCTCTTCTTCCACATACATCCACGGTGAGCAAAAAACGCACGTCGAGGGAGTCGGTGGGCTGGCATGCGCAACACGTGGCCCAGCCATCGGAGCCTGGTGCGGGAAATAACGGAGCTGAGCGGTTCATTCCATTTTCCTGGGCCGTAAACAAAACGTCGAACACGCTCGTTACTCACGCGGTGTACCCACCAGATGTGAGCCAAACTGCGAAGGCACCGATGGTCGAACGTAACTAGCCTCTTCAAGTCCGCCGATCTTAGGGGCCAGGTTTCGCAACCGTACAGTAAGGTCGAACGTACCGCTGCATTGTACACTCTACCCTTCAGAGCGAGAGTAATGTCGCGCCGTCGCCACAGGTGGCGAAGGTTAGCAAAAGCACTTCGAGCTTTCGCTATACGGTTCGTGATCTCGTCTTCGATCCCAAGGGCGCTGATACAACTTCCCAGGTAATTGAATTTCTGAACGACTTCTAGCTGATCCCCACCATGAGTCAGTGCAGGAGGCGATCCCTGCCAATCTTGGAGGAGCGCTTTGCACTTCGATGGTGCAAAGCAAAGCCCGAAGCGACTGACAGCCAGTGCTAATCTGTCCAGCGCGGCTTCGAACGTCTGGGAGCTGTCACATGTCAGGGCAATGTCGTCTGCATACTCCAAGTCAATAAGTCGTTCTCCTGGGAGTAGCTCACACCCTCCAAGTCATGTCCTGTAAATGCAAACTCCATGACTTCGTCAAAAGCGAAGTTGAATAGGAAAGGTGACAGCGAGCATCCTTGTCACACACCGCTGGAGATATTGAAGGGTGGCGACAGCTTGCCGTAAGCCCTCACTCTGCCCGTGCTACGCGCAAATAATGTTTGAATAATATTTACATATTTCTCGGGCACACCTTTCCTGAGTAGACAATTCCAAAGGGCACATCGATCAACCGAATCGAAGGCACCTTTGATGTCGAGGAACACGACTACGGTGGGCCGCCAATATGTGTGACGGTGCTCCAACAACTGACGCTAGGTGAAGATGTGGTCAATGCAGCCCCGACCACGGCGAAACCCGGCTTGCTCCTCACCAATCTGGCTTTCACGAGCGCCAGTCAGTCTGTGAAGAATGATGGACGCAAGTAATTTGGAGGTGATGGAGATCAGACTGATTCCTCTATGGTTGCCGCATTCCGAGCGCGAGCCGTCTTTGAACAATAACGGAGCGGCTCCAGTCGGTTGGGACAAGCTCCTGCTCCCACAGTTTCACTAGTAATTCATGCAAAGCATCAACAAGAGCAGAGCCTCCGAATTTGAAAAGAGCTGGAGGATGATCATCTGGTCCCGCGGCTTTGTTCAACTTCAACAGTCCGATCTCACGTTCGACTTCTGAGCGAGAGGGTGGATCCAAAGGGACAGCCCACGGAGCAGGGCAATCAGTGACCGGCGAATAGAACAATTCTAGCCGATTAAATTGCTTTTCAAAATGCTCAGCCCAACGCTCCAGTCGTTTTGACAAATTGTGGATAGGCTGTCCACTCTCGTCACGTATAGTTTCACTAACACCAGGTCTCCTGCTGCCCGTTTCCCGTACCAGACGGAATAACTTACGATGGCTGCAAAGGGCAGCGGCCACTTCCATCTCTGACGCACGATGAGACCACCAAGATTCGCGGTCTCTCTTCAGGCTAGCACGGAGTTTTGCCCGGAGCTCTTTGCGAGTTTCATTGTGCTCGCTTCTAGCCGGGATATGCCGGCGAGCGTCGATAAGTTCCAGAGACCGCGAAGAGACCCAATGTCCATGTTGTCTATTAGACATCCCACATGAGGATTTACCTGCTGCTAGTAAGGTCTGGCGAACATGTGACCAGTGACCATCAATTGTCTCCTGTGAGCGCTTACTTAACTCGCATGTCAGCGTAATTCGACACGCATTCAGAACAGCTGGCTTTGTCAGTTGGCTGGTGTCAATACGCTCACAGCGTCGTCGTGGGCGTCCGCCAATACGCATCCGCATGTCAGCACATACAAGTGCATGATCGATGTCCACACATGTGCTCCAAATCGAGCGACAATTCTGGATGCAGCCTCTCCAGCGGCAACTGATAGCAATGTGATCGATCTGCGTCCAAGGCTGGTTCGAGGATGGTGGGCGCCAAGTCACCCTTCGGCGGGTGCTGTGTCGGAAATTAGTGCTCGCAAGAAATAAGCGAGCATCTTCACACAAATGAAGTAACCGCTCACCGTTATCATTACGGGAGCCTACACCATGTTGGTTGCCCAGATGCATTTCATCAGTGGACAACTTTCCAACTTGTGCGTTCATATCCCCCGCCAGAACAAGTGTCCGTGCTTCTTCTGTGGCGAAGGAGCTGGGTCAGTTGGCGGTAGAAGTCGTTCTTTACCGAATCATCGCTACAGTTTGTGGGCGCATAGGCAGCGATGATGAATAGACATCTATTAGTCCCGCGCGACTTCGAAGCTTTAAACGAGCCAGCCAATCGGACCGCACACATCCGGCTATTGATTGGAATCCAATCAACCAGAGCAGCTTCAGCCCGCGGACTCAGGGCAATACCAACACCAGCTTGGTCAGTGCTCGAAGCTGCATCGTCACCGGATAGGCGCAAGGAGAAAATACTGCTTGCGTCACCTGAAGGAGATCGCAGAGTGAGCACAGAGCTCGGGTCTTGCAGGCGGGTCTCCGATAAGCATCAGATATCGATCGAGAGCATCTCCAATGTTCGGGCAAGTGCTGCCTGTTGACCGATTTGTAGCAGTGTGCGTACATTGAGGTATGCCAATCTGAAGGAGGATCGAGGGCTCCAACTGGAAGCCGATGAACGGGATTGGGCCGCTTGGTTGGACATGGGCTTGTCGACAGGAGAGGGGTGACGCTCCGCGTTCACGTGTGAGTTAAAATTAGAAGGTAAATGCCTAGCAAAGCATGTTGGGGGAGGGCCAAGAATCGGGGGGTTGAAAACTGGGGGGATATAAGTGATGTTAGAATGGGACGGTAAGAGTGAAAAAGCGTAAGAGGGGGAATAAGAAGACAGGAAGGCTTGAGCAGTAGCATCCAAACCCCTATCCACTCTGCTCGATGCGGCAGATAGGGCACCGTTGATTATCCTCTGCGGTGGCCAGAGCATCAAGAAATTGTTTGAAGTAAACGCAGTGGTTGTCCATATACGAACTCGGCGCTAGACGTACGTAGATCAGCCTTTAGGGCTGATTGGATTCCAAGGAGGACCATAGGCAGTACCTCAGTCCAATTCAGCGCATTGGCGGCGCTAAGTGAGGATTTCAGCTGTCGGTGGAAACGTTCCACCATGCCGTTCGCTTGCGGATGATAGGCGGTAGTGCGAATACGTTGGCATCCAATGAGTTTAAGGAGATCGTTAACGGTCGTAGATCCGAATTGCGTACCGAGGTCTGTCGTCACTGTAGCTGGACAGCCGTGTGAAGCGACCCAGCGCTCGACAAAAGCGCGTGTTACGGTTTCCGCAGCTACGTCCGGGATGGGAACGGCTTCGGGCCAACGGGTGCAACGATCGATCATGGTCAAAATGTAGACCATTCCTTTGGACGGGGCCAGAGGTCCCACTATGTCGAGATGGACATGGGAAAATCGTGCTGAAATGGATGGAAAGCAACCAAGCGGAGCGGACACGTGCCGCTGAATCTTGGCTTGCTGGCAGGTGAGACAGCTGCGTGCCCAACGCGTAAGATCGCGTTGCATCCCCGGCCAAACGTATCTCTGAGACAAGCTTAGCAGTAACTTTAATGCCTTGGTGGGCGATATTGTGGGTGTCGAAAACGATACGGCGAAAAGTTTCTGGAACGACGGGTCGAGGTCGTCCGGTAGATGTGTCGCATAAAATTGTACCATCAGATGACGGCAAAGGGTGTAGGGATATCTTCAAAGAAGAAACACGGAGTTCCGAAAAACTTTGGTCGTTTGATTGCTCGGCGGCCATAACAGACAAATCGCTTGTCTGCCCGGCAGGGCCGATCGCAGATAGTCTTGAAAAAGCATCAGCGACGTTTTTTGACCAGAAATCTGTCGGATATCAGTCGAGAATTGGGCAATGAAATCCAGCTGACGAATCTCACGTGGTGAGTGTCGAGCTGAGTGAGTTCGGAATGCGTAGATAAGCGGCTTATGATCGGTGAAGATAATGAAGGTGTTACCTTCGAGGACGTGTCGGAAATGTCGAACATAGAGTAAACGACCAGCAGTTCGCGACTGAACGTGCTGTATTTGACTTCGGCAGGTTGTAGGCGTCTAGAGTAGAGTGCAAGTGGTTTCTAGCCCCCATTTTTATGTTGCTATAGGACGGCGCCAATGGCGGTGTCCGATGCGTCAACAGCAACACGGAGCCGAGCATTCGGATCGAAATGATGAAACATAACGGCTTTGGCTAAAGCTTCTTTGCGGGCTTTGAACGCTTCGGCAGCAGCGGCAGTCAGTCTCACCTGACCGTTTTTACATCCACGAAGTAGGTCGGTTAGTGGACTTAGCAAATTGGCAGTGTGGAAGAAAACGTCGATAGTAGTTGAGCATGCCGTTAAAACGGCGAATAGCGGCTAACGTAGTCGGCACAGGAAAGTCTCTGATGGCGCGGACTCTATCGTCTAGAGGCCGTATGCCATACTGATCAAAATAATGGCCAAGAAATTCGACGGAAAGCTGGTGAAATACGCATTTGTCAGGGTTGACGGTGATGATATTAGCGGCCAACCTATCGAAAAGTATTTTGAGATGTTCTGCGTGCTGTTCTTTAGAAGTGCTGGCAACTAGGATATCGTCGATGTATGCATAGACGAAATTTAGACTTCTAGTGACTGAATCGATAAATCGTTGAAAAGTCTGGGCTGCGTTGCGAAGACCGAACGGCATACGCAAAAATTCGAACAGCCCAAACGGCGTGATTACGGCAGTCTTCGGTATGTCTTTCTCAGCGACTGGAATCTGGTGATACGCGCGAACCAGATCGATTTTCGATAACACACGGGTGCCGCGCAGGCTTGCCGTGATGTCCTGAATGTGAGGAATCGGATAACAGTCGGGAACAGTAACGCTATTGAGCGCGCGGTAATCACCACATGGACACCAGTCTCCTGACTTTCTGTGCACCATGTGGAGCGGCGACGTCCACAGGCTTTTAGACGGGCGAACGATGCCTAGTTCAAGCATGTGCTCGAATTCTACGCGAGCAATTTTTAACTTGTCAGGGGTCATTCTCTTGGCTTTGGCGAAAACAGGCGGACCTATGGAAAGGATCTGATGTTTCGCAGCATCAGTGGCAGATGGAAAGGGTGCCATTGCACGAAAGACTTGCGGAAATTTGGTATTAAGGATCTGACCGATAGGTGAGCTTGACTGGTTGGCGTATACAGAACAGATTGACTCAATGTCGGTCAAAGTACCTATAACTGCCAGATTTGTTTGACGATCGATCAGACGGCGTTGCTTCGCGTCAACAAGCAAATCGAAGTGCTGCAGAAAGTCAAGGCCAAGAATTGGCGCCTGGACAGCTGCGACGAGAAAGATCCATTTAAATGAACGTCGTAGGTTTAAATTAAGCGTGCGCGAGCGTTGACCATACACGCGAATGGTGGAGCCGTTTGTTGCGCGCAATGAACTAGTCGCCTCTTCGATAACATCATTAGAATCACGCGGAAAAACGCTGACTTCTGCGTCGGTGTCAATGAGATAGCGTACTCCCGTACTGTGATCAGTGACGAAGAAAAGGCGACTGGGGGAGCCAGCAACGTCCGTCGCCCCTACGTGCTGGCCTACCCGTTCCCCTGCGTGTTGCGCTTGAAGGAACAGGGCGGATGACACGATCTGGCCTGCTGACCAACAATAGCTTGACCTAGGGGGAAGTTCGAATATGAACTAGGGCGAGTGCGACTACTGGAACGACTTCGACGGTTGGATCCGGACTGTGTTAGGTTCTCTAGTCGGTTGGTAAGTGCCGCTACTTGCGCTCTCAGTTCTGCTACCTTGGTACCGGGAGTGGACTGAACCTGATATACTTGGGCGTTGGATTCCCAAATACGGTCGGCAATATAGGCGAGCTGAGAAAGAGGCGCATCGTTTGCATACAAGGGGTAGCGCATGTCACGTGGCAGGCGACGAAGCCACATCTCTTTAAGGAAAGAGTCGCCAACAGCGAGAGGCTTAGCTAGAGCCTGCATCTTGTGAAGCAACTGAGAAGGTCTTCGATCACCTAGCTCGGTTTCGTTAAGAAGCTACGTAACGCGAGCATGGTCTGATATGCCAAATCGCTTTAAGACGACAGTCTTAAGCTCATCGTAACTTTTCTGACATTCGGGAAGCTCCAAGATGTCGTCGAGGTCATCGACGACTTGCGGAGGAAGTGCTGCAACAACGCAGTGAAATTTTACGCTGTCAGACTTAACACTATGTAATGAAAAATAGATTCTAGCTGGTTAAACCAGGCCTTAGGGCTAGTCTCTCGGAAAGGTGGGATAGGGAAACAGAACCCACTAACCTGATCGTCAGAATCTGGGTGAATAACCTTCAGATTCAGATGGACTGGAACGATAGGAAAATCCCTTGAGTGTTCCTTCTTGAGCAAATCGTTGAGCCAGGAAATGGTAAGGTGTTAGTTCTTGATAGATCTAAAACGAAACACCCGAAACACACCCTGATCAACCAATTACTGCCCACGTTCCCTGCACTAGCAGTCCCCGCTGTGTAGGTTACGTGAAGAAAGAAGTAGAAAGTAAATGAAAGATAAAGGGGAATGAAAGTCATTAAAATGAAGGATAACACCAAAGAGTGTAGAGAATGACAGAATATGAACTAAAAGTTGGAAGATGGATATAGTCAGGAGAAGGGAAAGGTTTCGTGTTGCCACCCAAAAGCGTCTAACTGACGCTCGAAACCCTTAACCGTAGGTTCACCGATTACACTTTCTGGAAGCGAGTTCCAGCGCTCGATAACTCTACGCGATAACCGAGTTTCCGCCCTGATCCCGTCAGAACGCGGCTTGTGTAGCTTCATGGGATGACCGCGAAGACAAGGCAACCTAACCGGGCTAAATAGCCAGCTCAAGTCCGGTCCAACCTTCCCTGTTAAAATGCGGTAAGTAAGGATTAGGTCTCCTCGAAGCCGTCGGTAGTGCATTGAATACATACCCAAGCTAAGTAGACGCTCAGGGTACGATTGCCCCTGTAACCCCTCGACCAATTTGGTACCTACTCTCAAAACCCTCTCGAGCTCCATTTTGTCCAGAACAAGGCAGGGCGGGCAAGCCTGGACTCAGTATTCCAGATGGGGCCGGACGAAAGCTGAGAACAGCTTCACAAATATGTCGGCAGTTAAGACTCCGAAAGAACGGCGTATTAACCACAACATTCTGAAACCCCTACTAGCGGCCTTCTTCCAGTTGTCATCAGTATGCAAAGACGAGGAATGGACGACGCCTAGGTCTACCTGGTTGCAGACAAGAGGGAGTTCGACCCCACCGAGTACGTAGCTCGAAGGTGGGAAAGTTGCTCCTATGCGAAGGACGGAACACAGTCAGATTTATGGGCAGTAGCCACAAAGTAGACAAGGTCAGGTCAGTTCAAATGGACGATAGAGGCTTCCGCTTAACGAGCGTCCAGTTCTTGTGCCGGTAAGTGAAGCGGCCCCCGGCACTTCGACGTTGGATTATCTCTTCTTGCTTCTGCAATGGAATGAAGCAAGAATAAGAGCAATCTTTGCACTTTCATATGCCAGCATCAAAATACACTACATATTTCAGTACAACTACAATACCTCTGGAAAAAGGATGGACCAACAATCGTCTAAACCCCATTTGAAGGCTTCTACGGTATCAGACTCCGCCAGATCAGAAGGAAGTTTATTCCAGAAGTTAACTACTCGGTTCGTAAAATACTTTGCCCTGATGTCCAAACGAGCTCTATGATGTTTGAGCTTCAGGCGATGCCCGCGCAGATGGTCTAACATAGCCAACTCAAACAGATGGGTGGAACTAATACCACTAAGTCCTTAATGATCTTAAACGTGTTTATCAAATCCCCTCTCAACCTACGCCGTTCCAAGGAAAATAATCCTAAGCTACAGACGATCTTAGTAAGACTTCCCTTGTTGACCTTCGATCATCCTATTCGCAAGTTTCTGAATCTTTTCCATACAAATGATGTCACTCCGGAGGTACGGTGACCAGGCCTGAACACAATACTCCAGATGTGGCTTAACCACTGCTTTATATAATGGCAAGAATACTTCTGCTTTAGTGTTACTCAGCGCCCTCCTAAGACGAAATAACTCTTGTCGCGCTTTATTGGCAGCATGGCGACACTGTGCCGAAGGCTTAAAATTGTTCACTACGATGACACCTAGATCACGGGCTTCGTCAGTATACCGCAATGATAGAGATCCCACAGGAGACTGAAGTGCAATTCCGCTACCACTACTAGTCAATAGTTGACATTTATTGGCATTTACAGGTAGATCCCATTGGATTGACCAATTCACCAGTGATTATGTCCTTAGCCAACGTCGCTCGGTTTCACCTACTGACGAGCTTGAAGTCATCTGCGAAGATATAGCAGGGATCCTCAAGAAGAGGAGCCAGATCATTTATAAACATAAGAAACAGCAATGGACCAAGTACCGAACCTTGGGGGACACCGCTGTAGGCATGGCCTACATTAGAACACGCATTCACAATCCTGACTCTGAATGTCCTTCCACTTAAGAATTCAGAGAGCCACAGTAATAGTTGAGGATGCAATCCAAACCATGTCAGATCCTCAATCAAAAACCGATGATTCACTGAGTCAAAGGCTTTAATGAAGTCCAAATAGCACAGCTCTACCGATATCCCACTATCAAGACATCGGGTAATCTCGTCTAAAAAGCACAATTAATTGGTAAGATAAGACTACTTTTAAGAAAGCCATGCTGTTCCGCTCTAATTAGATTGTGCTCAGTCAAGTTATTACATATCCTGTTCCTTATAAGCTTTTCCAAGCATTTCAGCATGATGCTGGTTAAACTAACAGGTCTATAGTTAAGAGGCACCGAGTTAGAACCCCCTTTGTGGATTGCTACAATAGTGGCCTCCTTCCAATCACGTGGCAGCTTGCCTTCCTGAAGAGACTGGTTGAATAACTCCGTTACGGGATACTGAAGGATATCAGCCAGACGCTGAACTATGGCGGGATGTACGCTATCAGGACCAGCTGATTTACAAGGGCTCGGTCCAAGGACAAGTTCAAGTTCAGTTGGGACCGGAACGATAGGATAATCCCGTGAATGTTCCTTCTTTTGCGTATCGTCGGATCGGGAATTGACAGGTCTGCTTGAGATGTTGAAAAGCCTAAAACAAAGACCGCATCACACCCTGTCCAACCAATTACTGCCCACATTTTCCTGCCAAGCAGTCCCTGCCAGGCCGGTTTATGTGAAGTAAAAAAGTGAAGGGTAAGCTAAGAAAACAAGAGGAGGAATGTCTTCTAAATAATGATAATACCAAGGTGAGAACAAAATTAAAAAAGAACGAAGGGAAAGTTGAAGATACAAGTCGGTTAGGAGAAGGGGAAGGTTTGGTACTGCCACCCAAGAGCATCCAACTGACGCTCGAAACCCTCTACCGTAGTCTCCCTAACCACGTGCGCCGGAAGCGAGTTCCAACGTCCAATAACTCGACGCGACAAGCGAGTTTCCGTCCTTACCCGGTCAGAACGCTGTTTGTGCAGCTTCAACGGGTGACCTCGGAGACTAGGCAGCTTGGCGGGACTAAATAGCCAGGACAAGTCTGGACCGATCTTACCTGTTAAGATACGGTAAGTGAGGATCAGGTCTCCTCTAATTCTGCGGTAGTGCATTGAGTACATACCCAAGCTAAGCAAACGTTCGGGATACGTTTGCCCCCGTAATCCTTGCCCTAATCTTGTACCCACTCGCAAAACCCTCTCCAGTTCCATTTTGTCCCTTACAAGACAAGGTGGACAAGCCTGAATACAGTACTCCAAGTGAGGTCGCACAAAAGCTGAGAACAGCTTCACAAAAATATTGGCAGTCAGGACACCGAAGGAGCGGCGAATAAACCACATCATACGGAACCCTCTACAAGCAGCCTTCCTCCAATTTTCCCCGGAGTGAAGCAATAAGGTATGGGTGATACCTAGATCAACCTGCTGAATGACAACAGGGAGTTCACTTCCACCAACTACATAGCGCGTGGGGGGACTAGCACCTCCAATGCGGAGGACAGAACACTTCACCTGATTTATGGGCATAAACCATAAGGCTGACCAATCCCAGAGCCTATCCAAGGCACTCTGAAGTGCCTCGGAGCCCCAGGGATATCCACAATATTCCAGAGCTTGAGGTCCTCTGCAAACAATAGCGACGGTACTCTAAGCTCTTGGGGTAGGTCATTGACATAAATTGCGAAAAGCAACGGCCCTAGAACCGAGCCCTGAGGAACGCCACTAAGAACAGCTTGTCTAAGCGAAAGGCTACGCCCCACGCGTACACATTGTTCTCTGCCCTCTAGGAAACCAGAAACCCATTTAAGGGCGGCTCCAGATATCCCATACGATCTCAACTTCAATGAGAGTCGTTGATGTGGGACAGTATCAAAGGCTTTTGAGAAGTCAACGAAAAGCACGTCGATGGCGTGACCGTTGTCTACTGCCTCAGCCCAGCTTTCACGAGCTACAAGTAAATTTGTCAGACATGAAAATCCTTTACGGAATCCGTGCTGGGCCGCACTGAGAAGGTTAAACTTAATCAAGTGATTCTCCACCGAATCCCTGACCAATTTTTCAAACAACTTAACTACTACACTTGTTAAGCTGACAGGCCGGTAGTTCGCGGGCAGAACTCTGTCCCCGCCCTTAAAAATCGGACAGATGATTGCCTTCTTCCATTCCGAAGGTAAGGCACAGCTGTCGAGTGATATTGTAAACATGCATGTCAAAGGGCCACTTAGCTCAGCGGCCAATTCATGCATCAGCTTCGGATGAATTGAATCAGGGCCAGAAGCTTTGGAAGGATTTAGCTCTTGCAATAGCCCGAAGCGCTGTGTCTCCGTTATGCTGATTTCAGTTAGGCAAGAATCCTCTGGAACTTTGGTGACCAGCTCAACCTGAGGTAGAGAGGCCTCATGAGAAAAGACACCAGTATACTGTTCGCTAAGTATACAGGCATTATCATAGTCGGTATGCCCTGTGGGACACCTTGATGGTGAAATAATTCGGGAGCGTGTGAATGTGGACGCAAGTAGGAAAGAGTAAAAGTACAAAGGTAGATAGAATAAGTTACCGGATGTGAAAAGAAATATTAGTATCAAACTCACGAAAAAACATTTTTGGGGTCACCAATTATAGCGTGTTGATCGTGCGCTATAGATCCGGTACGCGACTAGACGGCCAACCAAAAGCAATGGGTAGAAGACACAAGAGTAAGCTAGGGAAGAAGTTTATTGGATGGGAGGAGCGTTAGCTAATGCTAAAAATAGGGCACCCGGAGAGAGCTAGCTAGGGAGAATGTCGTTGGCGTCGAGTGCGTTGACACAGCGTCGTTCGCAGTCGAGTCGCGCGCCATAGTTCAACTTCAAGTTCAAGTGGGACCGGAACAGTAGGATAAATCCCCGTGAATGTTCCTTCCGTGACGCGTCGTTGATCCAGGGTATTATTCTTCCGCGATAACTGGAATCCTGAAGAGTCAGATCAGCACGCGGGAATCACACCACGGTCAACCAATTAATACACACGCAACCTGCACTGGCAGTCCCCGCCGCACCGGTCACGTGAAATAAGAAAGAGAAGTACGGAAGTAATGACAGCGTCAAGAAAAACGTGATAGATTTAATGATTCAATAAGACGAATAAGCTAAGACGTGAAGGGGAATGTTAAGAATTGAAGGCCAAGAGCGTCAAGTCGATATTCGAACTCTTTCACTGTTGGTGCCAATACCATCTTCTCCGGCAATGCATTCCAGGAATCCACCACTCGGCATGATAAACGAAAGTCCGCCCGGACTCCACCCGATCGAGGTTTGTGTAGCTTCAGTGAGTGACCGCGGAGCGATGGAAGCCGAGCCGGTTGGAAAATCCCGGATAAATCGCGTCCGCCAAATGCGGAGATCGTTTTCGTGTTTCCAACAAACGGGAACGTTGTTCCAACAGGTAAACCGAATAGTTCCGTAATACATAAGAAAGTTATAATTTGAATAGTTTAGAATATTCTACACGGTCATACGGGGGAATCTCCAGGTCGCTACAGGTTTGTGTACAAAAGTTATGACAGCAAGGCACATATTGTCACACGGCATAACGGCTTGGGCTATGAAATAGTATGCCCACAGTATGCTACAGCGTTGAGCAGAGCCATATCTTTCATGTAGGAAAGCCATTTCTCTGTCACCAACAGACGCTTTATAGTAAGGTAATGCTGGCTGATGCGACACACCAGATGAACTGCGTTGGCTACATACTGTGGCACTGCATGTTGGTATATCTGCATGGTATTGGGCCTTCATTTTTCTCCGCGTTGCATCCTACTGAGACGATGGCATCCTACATGAACGCGGTGCGTAACATGCGCCGCATGTTACCAGCGACTGAGACAGCAAGGACGGTGGTGATAGATAAGTGTACGGCCCAGGTCCATGCATTCCAAACAATGTATCCCTGTAGGCGGATTGTATTGTGCCGTTTTCACTTGCTGAACGATGTCACCCGTCGCTGCAACTGGTTATGCGCGAAGAGTGCAACGGGCAGATTGCTTATTTTTAGAGGGTCGTCTGTACCGGGAGCCCAGAGAACGATTCGAGAAGACAGATCGAGTTGCAGGGAAACCTTTCTTGGTACAGTAAAAGATTCCCTGTTATCTAGCTATAAAAGAACGACACCGTGGACGCTCTAGCTAGGGGAACGGAGCAAGCACAGCACACATATCAGTCGCGAGTTGCAACAGAAACGAGCGCCAAGCAAAAATGACGATGAGCAAGTAAAGCATTCGAACTCAGCAAGCAGTTCAACAAATAACACCGGTTGCCTAGGTGTACAATGAAAGAAGTTTAGTTAGAATTTTACACAGGCAAACCGGGGAATCTCCACACTGCTACATTTTAAACAGTGGGTACGGAACTTGGTGTACGCTAGGAGCTCCTGGTTCTTCGTCAGGTATTTGACAGCCATTAAAGACCGAAAAGCCGACGCGCACAGGTACTTATTACGGACCCGGTTGTCGTTCTTCTCATCACGGGCAGCGCACGTATTGACGTCGACCTGTTTGTTCGGATGTTTTACAACAAACCGCGTGGAAAACGAAAACAGGCATTTAAAGTGCGGTTTTCCCGAGCGAACGTCTTCCTTAGACCTGTTTACGACTGTTCTTAACCGCCTGCTCGAGGCTCAAGCTCAGTGGGAACATATGATGGGCAAAACGGACTTGTCGGAGCACCCAATGGACTCTTGCTTCATTAGCCTTGGGCAGGCCGGGTATCAGTTTTCAGGGTATGCGATGACGCGCTCGCGATGCCACTACACTAGGCAGAAGGTGGAAGTGACGTAGTTGTCCGATGGGAGATGTCAAGTGCAAGGTGGCCGTAGAGAGTACACCGTGTTAATGCGTGCAGAGGTAACGTGCCAATGCAGCTTCAGTCGGCAATGGTTTCTTCCGTACGCCCACACTGTGTATGCAGTGCACGCGGCAGGCAGACCGGTTGACGACATATTGCGTGAGTACCGCTGGGTTGTGTCCCACGAGCGACACCCGCGTGTAACCGCATCCACGTCGTCCGCCACCGTCCCCCTACCGCAGAGTTCCACAGTTGCACCGGTATAAGGGAACAGAAGTCTCGGGAATGCAGTCAAGTTCTGGGTGATATTCAGGTGCAGTTTAGCAGCCTTGACGATGCGACGTATGGGGGGGTATGGATCAGTTGCGGCAGTCACTACGTAACCTAATCAGCTCTCACGAGGACGTTGCGCTTTCCACCTCCGAAAACATAATTGATTTAGCTGCGGAAGGGATGAGTGGACCTACCAGGGAAGGCACAAGACGTAGGCAACGTTTAGTGCCCATTCCGGAATCGTCAGTCGGTCAGGAGCAGGAAAGGAAGCCACTTCAGTTCAGAGCTTTGCACAGGAAAACCGCCAGGGCGTATGAGCCTCCAAGGAGGCGTCCTTGCCATGCAAAACTTCCAGCCATTTACGAGAATGACAAGTGCGCTTCGCGCCTCCAAACGCACTGCGAGGCGCAGAGTGGACAGGTGGTTGACTGGGTCATGTGCTCCGACTACGGCCTTTGGTATCATCAGCTGTGCGCCCCGTACAGTGGACAGGAGCATCGTACCTGCCATCGGTGTTTTTAAGTCCTCCTTTTTCATGCTGCTACCTTTTCGTTGCTTTATAACCACGCCATTGCTTCCACTTTATCGTTAGGTACACCCACTACTCCCATGGGCGGTACCTCCCCTAGTTGCCGACTACAGCACGTATGCGTGCCTCGCCATCGGGATCACACATGATGGGGGTGGTCAGGGGTACCTAAGGACATCAAAAGCACCCGCAATTCCGAGGCGTCGTGATG
>OX104068.1:104885066-104901447 GCA_944474145.2 Dicrocoelium dendriticum | reverse complement strand
ATGTTTTCATATGTGCCGGCACGCTTACCGTCTAACACCGCCTCTGATGCCATCGACATTCTTCATCTTATGCCTCTGGAGTCCCCTATGATACACTTAAGGCAGCCATAGTATAGCGCACTACATCTTTAGACGAGACACACCTTCAGCAGTTGCTCTCTGGCGTTGAGCTTGGTGATAGAAAGCCGTGTCAGTTAATCCGACACATGCGTTCCCTCGTTGGCTCATCCATACTGGTTGGTTCCGTTCGGCCAATTGTAGAGTAAATGGCATCCCGCAAAATACCAGGGCTATTTTAGCTGTTCTCGCCTACGAGCTTCCGCTAGACAAAATGGCAGAAGCTGCCGACAAAGTTCACGAAAGCTTCATTAAAATGTCGGTAGCCCACGTCACTGAGACAAGCTCAGGCAACCTCTCCGGAACCACGCAACTTGATACAAGCAGCTTGAGACTTTCTAACTTAGAGCTCACCTTGCCCCCCTCAGACTTGAAAGCGTTCCTTCGCAACAACCCATTTCTCTATTCAGACGTTCTAGCAACACTCGTACACGACAGTCACACCGCCGTTGTTATTATCACCCCGGCTTCGGAGAGGCAGCGCGTAACTTCCGTCCAGTGGGTAAACATTCAGAAGCCTATTCATCTCCTACGTCGGGAGGTCACACGGCCAGCCAGTAATGGCGGCGGCTGTCGCTGGCCAGCTTATTAGTCGCCTGTCGTACGTATTTGACTCCACAACCAGATTTCATTTCTTGGTTGATACTGGTGCACAAACAGCGTTGTCCTTCGCTCTGGAAAAACGCACTCTGCAACCATCTGGTTCAAAGCTTACGGCAGCTAATCAGACTAAAATCGCTACCTTCGGCCCGAAATTACTTACCTTGAGTCTCGGAATACAGCGTACCTTCCCTTTCATTTTTATCACCGCCGATATGCAAAGGTCCATAATCGGAATGGACTTCCTCAGCAAGTTTGGTCTTGTGGTCGACCTACGTTGTGGGAAATTACGAGACGATATAAGGTCTTTACGCATACACTGCAAACTTGCTTTAAATAATTCTCTCGGGCTTCGCGTCCTCATACCTAACGAATCACAGTACTGTTCATTGCTCCGACAATTTCCGTCCATACTTCGAGCAGGTAACGATACTTTCAACCCTAACCACGATGTAGTCCATCACATCGTTATAACCGGTCCGCCAGCAACTGCTAAAGCTCGACGCTTGCGTTCTGACAAAGTTCCGGCAGCTAATAAGGAGTTTCAACACATGCTTGATCTCGGCATCGTTCGTCCTTCAAACAGCTGCTTGGCATCACCTCTCCATCTGGTGTCTAAAATGTCAGGCGATCGGCGACCACGCGCTGACTGCCGTGCTCCCAACAACCTCATTGTCCTGGATAGGTATCCTATCCGCCCTATCTACGATTTATCTCTTGGACAAGCCAGAATGTCTATATTTATCAAACTCGACAGTCAGAGCTTACCATCAAATCGAAATGGCGGAGGAAGACATCGCAAAACCGCTGTGATCACTCCATTTGGCCTGTACGAATTTCTTTGTATGCCTTTCGGTCTCCGGAACGCAGCACAACCTTTCTAACGCCTTATGTATAGGTATTTCGTGGTCTTGCTTTTGGCTACATGTACATTGACGATGTTTTGCTCGTAAGCGCCACACCCGATGAGCATTTATCACATCTCCGAAAACCATGGTATAACCATCCGCCAGGCCAAGTGCAAATTTGATTAGCCCACCGACGAAATTCTCGGTCACAGGATCGATGGTGAAGGTATTAAATCTCTGCCGGAGCAAGCACAAGCACTCCTCGACTATCCGAAGCCTCAAGCTGTCCGAAACCTACGCCGATTTCTCGGTATGATCAACTACTACGGCAGACTCATTCCTAACTGTGCTGAGTTACTTCCTCCGCTTACCGACTTACTGAAAGGACAGTCAAAGGCGTTAACGATAACCCCAGAAGTTGAAGCAAAGTTCACGGCGGTCAAGCAGAAGTTTAGTGAAGTCACCTCTCTCCATCACTTGAACACCACTGAGGACGCTACACTTATCCTTAAGACAGATGCTTCAAGTTCCGCTGTCGGTGCAGTTTTGCAACAGTTGGTGCTAACGAATTTTACTAACTGCGCTCTTTTCAAGGAAGCTACAACCTGCTCAGGTCAGGTACAGCACCCGTAGTCAGGAATTGCTCGCCACGTGCTTGGCTGCGAAACATTTTCTGTCTTTTCATATAATTGACAGATCACAAGCCACTGGTGTGCGCTCTTCGTTGTCTCGGACCGTTACTCACCCCGAGAAGCGCGTCATCCGGACTATCCTTTGCACTTTGTGTTGCTGTTCGTTATATCGACTGTCCTAACAACGCTGTTGCCGATACATTATCATGCGTCCATATGAAACACTTGTCATCAACACCCATCGACCTGAAGAGAATAGCTGCCTCTAAAACAATGATCCTGAACTTGTCCAATATGCTGTAACCCCCTCATGGAAAGTCACACAATTGCTCGTATTTAAATCTGACAAAAATGTGACCTTCCAACCGGTAAACCTACACCCTTTGTCCCACGATCATTTCGTCGAGCCGGTTTTGATCATTTGCGTGATCTTTCAAACCAGGGGTATTCGCTTCACGGTAATGCTCATTACGGACCGCTTCCTCTGGCACAATATGCGTTCAGACAGTAAACATTGGGTCAAATATTATCTTAGTTGCAAAACGGTAAAGTTTACCGTCCAACAGTCACCACCCGCGGTACATTTCCACTCCCTGAAGCCCGTTTTAGACACGTTTACGTAGACATTGTTGGCCCTTTACCCCCTTCCAACGGTTTCATTCATCTTCTAACACGTGTTGATCATTTTACCATTTGGCCGCTGGCTGTACATTTACGTGATACATCTACTGAATCTGTTTCCCATGCTTTTTTCGAATCTTGGATCTCTCTTTGGTGTTCCATCGGCCATCACTACCGACAGAGGGACTTAGTTCAGGTCCATACTGTTCCGTGATCTGAGTCAGTTATTAGGCTGTACTCACATAAGAACAACCGCGTACCACCACGCCGTCAAGCGCCTCGTTTAGCGCTTTCATCAAGGAATTAAAGCTGCAGGCATGGCTAGTAAATTCGACACACATTGGTCTGAGCATCTACCTGCAATCCTCCTTGGCATACGCAAAACGAGCAAAGAGGACGTTGGACGTTGCGCTGCAGAAATCGTGTTGGGCACGGCCTTCAGTCTACCTGATGAGATGGTACTGGATTCTACCACCACTAGCGAACTGGACCCCTTCTGGTACGCTGAACGCCTCAAACAGCATTTTTGATCCACTTGAACAACTTCTACGCAGCCTAACATACGTAAACAGCAAATCCAACTCGATTCGCACAAGCGTCCGTTTGTTTTCATCCGAGTCGAGGCCGTCAGAAGACCTTTACCCCCGCGCTATGAAGTCCCGTATCGAGTCTTATCACGGAAACCCAAGTATTTCGTGTCGAACAATAATGGATCAAAAGCATCCGTGAGCATCGACGGACACAAATCAACTTACGTTGAAGCTACAGTTGATAGTACAGACCCGGTTTCTTCCTCTCAGAATACTCCCGCCCCTGACACATTACTTACCCCTACCCAACAACACACTGACGCCAGTATACCGTGTCCTCTGTGCCCTCTGACTACGTGCAGATCCACACAAACACCTTCTGGTCGGGCTGTTTTCCTTCCAAATTAGCTTGCTCAGTACGTTCCGTAGGCACCTTGTCGAGCGTTTCCTTAGTGCACGCTCTAGGGGGAGTATTGTAACGATGATAAATAATGCTTGTTTTTTACTTTCACGCTTACCTATTTCGCTGCAGCTGTTGTAAAGTTTTGTTTCAATTAACCGTACATACGTACGCTTGGTTTCGAGCTCGTCTCCTGTGGTTTTTGCTCGGTTGCCACTGGATTGTTGTGGTTGTGCTCCTCGCTGCCTGCTCTATTCACGACCGGACGCTACGTACACGTACACTTCAGCATACCTTGCACTTTACGGTCGTCCGACGCTAAGGAGCATCAGGATATTTTATATGTGAGGTAAACCTGACGGGCGGGGCATGCTCCTTTACCGGTTCCTCCATAACTACTGTTTCTGCTCTATATCAATGACTTGTTCCAGGTTTTTAAACGTGGGACACACTACCTGTGTGCCGCTGACATCAAAATTGTCTTCTCATTTAATATGTCAAAATTGCATACAGCTCTCTCTCATATACAGCACCATGTAAAAGGTCAAGCTGTTTGGTGCGACACATGGAAGTTGGTATTCACATCAGCAAAATGCAATGTCCTCACGTACGGATGTACTGTTCCACCCAATACTTTAATACTACAAGGCACGTCACTAGGGAACTGCTTAACCTTGCGGGACTAAGGCGTTCACTACTCCTGTTCGCTGAACTTCGCGGAACAAGTAGTTTATTCCGCAACAAAAGCGCTCTCGAGTCGGATACATATTTAAAACCATGACAATACAAGACTCCAGGAAGGCGCTCTACAAAACGTGCCCGGCCTCTGCTAGAGTACTGCTCTATACTATTCACCAACCTGAGAATATGCGACAGAATAGCCCTCAAAAATGTTCAGCGTACTTTCACAAAACGCCTTCCGCGTCATTCAAGTCGCAGCTACCGTGATAGTTTCAATATACTGAAGCTTGACGAATGAAAACCAACTTCGCTTTGCTATAATCGCTTATTAACAATATCAATGGGAGGGCACTGACCCCTCTCTCAGACTCCTACAACACCTCCCACCCCCTACGTTATTGACCTCACTACATTATCCTACCGGTAACGCGAAGTAGCATTCGCTCCAACTTCTAACGCTAGAGATATGCACATGTACGGGATTGGTTAACTCTTACCATGAGGGCATCTATGAATACAAACTAGTTCCGCTTTTACACGAGCAAATACCTTTCTTTCACACTAGTTTCCAATGTACTGTATATTAACTGTCTGGAAGAAATTTTTGAAAACAGTTCAGACCACTTACTATCGCGTTTTCTTACCTTCCCATACCATCTCCTTCCGGACTCTGAAAATTCCAATCTGCCTGCTTCCTTTAAAACTACTTTGTCCTCCATCACATAGGTGCCAGCCAATGGATACCGAATGCTGCTGTCTTCCGTTTAACCTCTTACCACTGGCTAGCTCAAACCAACAACCTCGCTAATCGCATCTTCATAACGGGCTACCAGCTAGACGGTGAAGCCAACGTGCTCTCAACCCTCAAATTTCCATGTTAATCCTGGACTCTGGAGCATCTCTACTCCTACTAAAGGGCTTCCACTAGGCTTGTGACGCAGCATCGCTTACAACCATCCCGCTTTCCATCATTCTAATATTTTCGTCCCTTGCCTGAGGTCTCTGTTACATTCTCATCATTACCTACTTAAGAATCCTTTATGTCACTGTATGCTGCTTCTAAACCCCAAGTTTCAACCTAGTATATCCGCAAAGCCTCGAATCCTCATGCCTGTAGCTACCTAGCTCCATCTGTTTAACCGTAGCACGACTGAAAGGCCTCGAAAAACCACCATGTCAGTGGCGCACTCCCAAATCATTTTAACAGTCACTCTTTAAATAATATAGCCACCTCAAACTATAAACGGTCTATTTCTGCTGACCAGCACGACGGATCAAATGGTCTGTTCATAACACGTCAAGATCCTTGTAAGCTTCTCCACTTCTCCTCAATAGATACTTTACCTTCCAGACTCCATTCTTTCCTCTTCGCGCTCTCTGCTTGCATTCAATTTTCAATCGGATGGAAACGCTTCAGGCCTGGCTCTAACCTAGTCTCGTCTACCAGCCTACTCCAGACAACAAAAACGTTAAAAACCTAGGCTCTACAGTCTCAACACTCTGTTCTCTTTAGCCTGAGAGCTTCGCTCGAAATGCTAACTACATTTTAATGTAGCCCCTTACGTCAAGGACTGCTCCTTTTCTGAAGACGCTCATTACATTCATTCCAACCTAAAGTTTGTGGCCCAGCTTCATCTTGATGACTCACCTAGTTTTGTCCGAACGGTCTCCTGTTTTCTGAACGCTCTCGGTCCACCGAGATCTAAATGCTTTAATCTCTGCCGACGCAATGCTCTGTTACCCTCACCTCCAGAGCATTGCTGGCTGTGCTTCATCCTTATTATTATCCTCCTCTTATATCCTTAACATGTCCATTCTGCGGACGCTCTCTGTTAGTATTGCGACATTACTAATACGGCTTCCGCTCTATGAACCGATATTGTAGTCTCGTATTAACCAGCTCCTACCTTCCGACTACGGTGAGCCTTATGACCAGCGGTCTGTACTCATTAAGAGAAATTGTTTGGCTTTTCTACCAGGCAAACCCTTTTTCTTCCCGACTCACTTCAACCCTTTCCGAGCTCTCTCCTTTTGCATTCCTTCTTCCAATGAACAAACAGCACTTCGCTCCCGGCCTTGTCCGGCTTTCCTGCTTTATGACTATTTCTGGACATCCAAGACGTGAAAGATCTAGGCCCTACAGTGGAAATACACACTGTCACTCAGCCTGAAAGCTTCGCTCGGCATGCTTACTGCCTTCGTTTATGGCCACTTTCCTCCCAACCTGCTTCATGGATGACAAACCTTACTTTTATTCGCACCTCAATGTGGCTGCCTAGCTTCAGCTTGCTGACTACTCTGGTTTTGGCTGAGCGGTCTCATTCTTTCTGAACACTCGCTGTCTTCCCACGTCTAAATGCCGTCGCAATGCTCTGTTACACTCACCTCCAAAGCATTACTGGTTGTGATTCATCCTTAATATTATGTCTTTTTCCTCCTTAACCTATTTATTGCTGCAGTTGCACACGGTTATAAATAAATAAATGGTATATTCTCAGCAAATCAAGACACACCTGTGCAGGCGCGATCAAATATGCATAAAAGCATAGCCTTTTTGGAATAGTAAAACATTTCGTTTTAATGAAAAGTATAACCGAAAAGATGTAGTCCATACGAGTGAGCATTTTGTCAGGTAATAGTCAGACCAAGGGTCATGATGGCGCTGGGGCGCGCAACAATCAGTCATAACTGTTGTGTCAATATACAAGTTTGGCGTGATTTTGCCAGGTAGTAATCCATGAGCAAAAGAGACCAAACAAGGGAAGGGCTAATTTCTGTATTGGCGGAAAAGGGTTTCGCTTCCATTGTCCTCGGTGACATCCAAGATAGTTTGTGTGGCTGCATAGTATATTCTTTATTTTCGTAGTATTAAAGTGTGGGAACTAGAAGATAATGCTATATGGATTTGCTTCGTGACAACGGTTGTGATAAATTAAAGTGATGACTACAGGTGCAGTTGAATTTCACGGCATAATCGAGAGCAGGCAAATGGTAAATACAAGTAAAGTGTGAACGACTGTTTTATGGAGCAATAAGTGTTAATGCAAATGTTTCAGGTATGTAAAGCTTATGCTTGCAGTAACTTACTTGTTTGGATAAGGTGTATACATATCTCTTGTCTAACTATCGTATTTTTTGTAATTTTTTTTTATTTTTGTAACCGCGATGAATGGATAACGGATAAATCTTACCAACTACTATATTTTGTACGTAGTTAAGCGCAAAGCGACCTATACACATCTCTTTCAAATCCAGTTATGAAAGCAGCACCATTTAGCCTGGTGTATACAAACACAAATTCCCTCCAGGCCACTTTTTCACGTCAAAATTAGCCACCCCCAAACTAGCTATTGGTACAAGCAAAGAATATTAAGAAATCGGAACGTCCTGGGTTCTGGCAAAGTATTCTTCATAGTAAACTCAGTCGCACAGGTTGTATGTAGAAGTCTGAGGACTGCGCCGGTGTGAAACGTTCAGCTGGGACTTTATTCAGTGGCGAGTCACATCCGCCACGTTGCAGTGTTGTTAAGCGGACATTTGTGGCCTTTTATAGAGAGAACGCTTGCCAGGCGAAAACCCACCACGTCCTGGAATACTGCCGTGGGTTCCGTTGAACAGTAGTGCAAGCCGGCTATGCATCGTATAGACCGATTTTGCACTCTATCATTCGTAGACGGTTGACGGCCAAATATCGCCCTTGATTAACCGATTGGCTTAATAATGATCTGGCAGTAGCCGTTGAAACCGGTCAATGATGCAAAAAAGATTCACAGAGTCGAATGATAAATGATGCAGGTGAGTAAACACCTTGTTAAAAGAGGCCGGCTTTTTCTATTATATTCTTGTCCGGCTCGCAAACCGTGTCCAGCTATCCCCGCTGAACTTGTCATGGAGACGGTGAGTGTAGTGGTTTCTTGTGGCGGAATATGTCCATAACAGGCGAACTGCCATGCTTTTACCCATGCAGGATCGTTACGAATTTCTTACTCCAAAAAATGGAATCGGTATTCCTTTAAATGTAGGTAAGTGTAATTGTCTCCACTGTCGAGTGAACACTCCATGAAAGATCATCGGAAAAGCCATTTCTACGAGCGCAAAGCTGTCCGTGAAATGACATTCGAAAAGCTCCAGGTGAACGGCGATTGGAAGGTTCGAGGCAGTGAACGTAATCACGCCAGAATTGTTTATCATTCATCGTGGAACAGGGTTCCATGTAAATATCTTATTCTATGTAGGTAAAATTGTGATACTGTGAGTACGAGGCGAGCTAAACCAATTTGTTTAGATCTCATGCAAGTGGCCTCTTCAAAATGGCGCAAAGAGTTCCATTTGGAACGATGAGTGGGTTCTTCATATCCAGGAGAAAGGATCAAGTGTTTAAGCCAGCTGGTTATTGAGAATGGGTCGGCCAGTCAAAGTGGATAGCCGTCACGGGTCAGACGGAATTATACTTGGCGATTTCTCTCTGGGCACGCCGCGCACAGCCGCAAGCTTCGACAGACGTTGTTCAACACGTTGCACGGCTTGTCTCATCCGGACGTCAGTGCATCGGTTAAACTCGTAACCGAACGAGTCGTTTGGCGTAAAGTCAATGGGGACGTCCCTACTAGGGCAGCTGCTTTCATTCCGTGTCAAATCGTGAAGGTGCACAAGCATAAGACAAGCCCATTAAGCACGTTTCGAAAGCCAGATACACTTTTTCACTAAGTGAGCGCCGACCTCGTAGTTCCAATGCCACGTATAAACAGCTCTGCGTATCCACTGACTTGTGTCGAACGATGCAATAGATGGTTTGAGGCCTTCCCCAACCCAAGGAGCTATAAAGAAACACTCACAAAAGCATTTTTAGAACACTGGGATAAACAATATGAATGTGTTGCCTTAGTAACCGCCGATCGTGGATCACATATTTTCCACGTTCGCTTTTTTGTTTAAGGACACAGATTGCGACCAATTCCAGACGACGGCGTATCATCCGGTCGCTAACGGCATGGTGGAGCGAATTTATCGCCAGTTGCAGGCACTGCTACGTGCGCACACGGCTCCTTCGTAGTCGGAAACATCCCATCGTCCTCCTAGGCTCAAGAAAGACGGTTAAAACCGGATTCGACTCACCCCAAGCGCAGCTAATCTATGGCTGCAGGCTGCGGTTTCCCGGATCGTTGGTAGCACTAGTCCTGTCTACTTCCTATTGTGACGACAGAAAATGCCCAGATCGTTTGGTTGACCAGGTGCGTGAGCTACCTCCACCAGCTCCTCGATCGCAGAACACACCTGTGTAGGTATCCGGGCAGCTGTCTACTTGTTCACAGTTCTTCGCGCACACGCTATTCGACAGCCTTTTCAGTCGCCGTACATAAGAACTTTTAATGTGATACACCGTGCAAATAGGCCATACACCATGGACCGCTGTGGCCTGTGCGAAGTCGTCTGCCTCGACCGTCTAGCGCCTGCCTTTTTGGAAGAAACCTCCTGGACTACTTCGTCTAACAATGTTTCGTGGACGTCCCAACTCAACGTAACAACTCTCAGCATCCTAGTGTAGTTCAACCAGACCAAAATATCCGTCTGCAAACATCAGCCGTCCCGACATCTTTGCAATCTAGCCCGCCGCCTTCCAAGCTTAATCCCTGTGGCCGGGTGGCTAAGCCCTTTCGTCATTCAGACAACGCACAGTGTACGTACGTTTAGGTTTACAGGTACTGTATATATTTGCCCCGTTTTCCGTGGATTAAGGTTTTTACAACAAACGAAGAAGAAAAACCGATAAACTCTATGTTTAAAAATTAATCAAAAACAAAAATTCTATACACGGAGATCCGTCGTTCTTTCCTTGCGTCCTCTGCGCTTGTTTTTTAAATAAATAAATAAATAAATAAATATTTTATTCTCGACAAAGCGAGACACGCCTTTTTGGGCATGATCAGCATATTGCATTATTGTACATGATAGCGGAATAAGCAGCACCAACAGTGGGAGTAGTAAAGTTGGAGACAGTAGTGTGGGCCCATAGAGCCCAAAGGTTGTATGTAGTCCATGTACACAGATTGCGAGAGGTAAAAATAGTGATCAGATCACTTATATGGTATGTTGATGAGGAACTAGTCCGATGAGGTCCCGTAAGCAATGTAGGTCAGTGAGTGAAGTATGAGGAAACGGGTGGAAAATACTTAAGAATAGTGGTATGTCACTAGTCAGATATGTAGGCGTGTTCGTGCGAGAGCCAATATATGCACAGAACTTGTAAATGTGGTGTCGATCAACTTGCCAATGTGTTAGGGGCGGTGACTTTATTGAGTGGCGAGTCACATCCGCCACGTCGCAGTGTTGTTAAACAGACATTTGTGGCTTTTTGTAGGGAAAACGCTTGCCAGACGAAGACCCACCACGTCCTGGAACACTGCCGGCTGTTGATATACATTGGCAAGATGGTATCTGACCGATTATCCTCGCGGATATTCGCAGTCACGCAACGCCAATTTGTTTCCTATGGCTGTGTAGTCGCCTTCGGAGTCCATTACAAGTGGTTGGGGCTGTCGAAATCGGACGACTCAGGTGACTTGTATTGAATTGATCAGTTTCCTAGGTTCTTTAGTGTGCCATGATTATGAAGTGCGGGTTTTTCTTTGTTCTTTATTGAATCCGTGTCCATGGGAGCGTCGCAGGTACGTCTTCAGCGGTGTTCGGTGCAGGTAATGTTATCCTGTAGAACAAGGGTGAGAAGAAAAACGGACCGAGCAAACTGCCAACAAAATTGAACAGGACTATGTTATTGTATAAATATAAAATTTATGGTAAAGTTGTGCTGGCTGAAATCAATGGAATGACCGATGAGCTGAGGCTAATGGTACCTATACCGCCAATGAATAGTTGCGATATGAGCGAAGAGAGACGCCAAATAAGAGAGGAAGACGTTAATGTGAGCTGAGATGCACGATAGTAGAGCCGAGAGGCAAAAGTCAATCAGAGACCAGAAATTCGGATTTCGGTGAGCGTTGCTAAGCATAGAGATAATGATTCAGACAAAGAAGAGTATCATAAGGTTGTAACTTATACCAATGAGAACTTGAGTCGATGGCAGCCGGTGCTCAAAATAAGAGAGGCCTTGGCTTGAGACCTATGGACATTTGGAGCCTCAGAGGACTGACTTGGCCAAAATGTTTTGGAATGAGACGCACAGAAGTAATGGTAACCAAAAGAGAACTGGGATGTTGCGCTGATACTAGTGATAACTATACCGCCATTGGACTGTTGCGATATAGACCAGAAGAGAGGCAAAACACGAGAGGGGACGTAATTGTGCGCTGAGAAGCATGAGAATGGAGCCGAGAGGCAAACCTCAACAAGGGACCTGAGATTGCAATTTCCGTAGAACGACCAAGCATGCAGATAATGTGTCAAACGGATGCCAGCACATAAGGCAGTTATTTATACCAATGAGAAAATTAATCGGTGGCAGCCGATCCTCAAAAGAAGAGAGGCCTTGGTTTGGTGCCTATGGGCATTTGGGGACTGAGAGGCTGGAGTAGTAGAAGAGGTTTAAAACTGAGTACCACAGTAGCAAAGGGAATCAAAAGAAGCTTAGGATGTTGAGCTGACGCTAGTGATAACTACAGCGCCATTGAACCGATGCGATATGGACCAAAAGAAAGGCCAAACAAGAGAGGGGAACGTAATTGTGAGCTGAGATTCATGATGGTGGAGCCGAGGGGCAAAAGTCAATCAGAGACCTGAAATTGCAATTTTGCAGGCGACCAAGAATGCAGGTAATGAGCCAGTATCATGAGGCTGTTTCTTATGCCAATGAGACTGTTATCGATGCTCAAAGGAAGAGAAGCCATTGATTAAGACCTATAGGCATTTAGAGCCGGAGGCCGGTGCGGTCCAGGAGGTTTAAGAGTGCGTGGCGCAGTAGGAAAGTGGATCAAATGTGGCCTAGTATGTTGTGCTGACGCTATGGGAACCTAAACCACCATTGAACCGATGCGATATGGACCAGAAAAGAGGCCAAACAAGAGAGGGGACATAATTGTGATCTGAGAAGCATGAGAGTGGAGCCGAGAGGCAAAATTCAACCAGGGACCTGAAATTTCAATTTCGGCAGAAGGACAAAGCATGCAGGTAATGTACCAGACTGAGGCGAGTACAAGAGGCAGTTACTTATACAAATGAAAACTTTTGCCGACGGCAGCCAATGCTCGAATGAGAGAGGCCTTGATTTGAGACCGATGGGTATTAGGAGCCTGAGAGGCCGGACAAGTCCAGTAGGTTTAATAATGAGTGTCACAGTAGCGAAGAGAATCAAGCGAGGGCTAGTAAGTGGCGCTGGCGTTAGAGGTACCTATACCGCCATTGAACGGATGCGATATGGACCAAAAGAGAGGGAGACGATACTTGTGAGCTGAGAAGAATGATAGTGGAACCAAGAGGCAAAAGTCAATCAGAGACCTGAAATTGCAATTTGCAGGGGTCCAAGCGTATTATAATGTATCAGACGGAGTAGAGTACATGAGGCTGTTTTTTATGCCAATTAGAACTTGAATCAATGTTGAAAGGAAGAGAAGCCTTGGATTGAGACCCATAGGCATTTGGAGCCTGAGAGGCCAACTAGTCAAAAGGTTTAGGAGTGAGAGCCACAGCAACAAGAACATATAGCGACGTCTGGGATTAGGCATACAGAAAATGAATCGGACGGAGACGAAAATCATGCGGCCGTTACCTATACCATTGAGAACCTTAATCGATGGCAGCCGATCCTCAGAGGAAAAGAGGCCTTGGCTTGAGACCTATAGGCATTTGGAGCCTTAGAGGCCGGAGTAGTCCAATGGGTTTAACGATGAGTGCCATAGTTGCAAAGAGAATCACACGGGAGCTAGTAATTTGCGTTGGCGTTAGAGGCACCTATACCACCATTGAACGGATGCGATATGGACCAAAAGAGAGGCCAAACAAGATAGGGGAACGTAATTGTGAGCTGAGATTCATGATGGTGAAGCCGAGAGGCAAGAATCAATCAGAGACCTGAAATTGCATTTGCAGGGGACCAAGCATACAAGTAATGAGCCAGACGGAGGCCAGTATCATGAGGCTGTTTCTTATGCCAATGAGAACTGTAATCGATGCTCAAAGGAAGAGAAGCCGTTGTTTAAGACCTATAGGCATTTGGAGCCGGAGGCCGGTGCGGTCCAGGAGGTTTAAGAGTGCGTGGCGCAGTAGGAAAGTGGATCAAATGTGGCCTAGTATGTTGTGCTGACGATATGGGAACCTAAACCACCATTGAACCGATGGGATATGGACCAGAAAAGAGGCCAAACAAGAGAGGGGACGATACTTGTGATCTGAGAAGAATGATAGTGTAGCCGAGAGGCAAGATTTATCTAGGACATGATCTTTCGATTTAGGTAGATGGATCAAGCGTACAGATAATGACTCGGACGGAGACGAGAATTATGAGGCCGTTACTTATACCGTTAACAACCTTATTCGATGGCAGCCGATCCTCAGAGGAAAAGAGGCCTTGGCTTGAGACCTATGGGCATTTGGAGCTTGAGAGGCCTGAGTAGGCCAATGGGTTGAACGATGAGTGCCATAGTTGCAAAGAGAATCACACGGGTGCTAGTAAGTTGCGTTGATGTTAGAGGCACCTATACCGCCATTGAACCAATGCGATATGGACCAAAAGAGAGGCCGAACAAGATAGGGGAACGTAATTGTAAGCTAAGATGCATGATAGTGGAGCCGAGAGGCAAAAGTCAATCAGAGACCTGACATTGCAATTTGCAGGGGTCCAAGCATATTATGATGTATCAGACGGATGCGAGTACATGAGGCTGCTTTTATGCCAATTAGAACTTGAATCGATGTTGAAAGGAAGAGAAGCCTTGGATTGAGACCCATAGGCATTTGCAGCCTGAGAGGCCGGACTAGTCCAAAAGGTTAATGAGTGAGAGCCACAGTAGCAAGAACATATAGCGACGTCTGGGGTTAGGCATATAGATAATGAATCAGACGGAGACGAAAATCATGAGGCCGTTACTTATACCGTTAACAACCTTAATCGATGGCAGCCGATCCTCAGAGGAAAAGAGGCCTCGGCTTGAGACCTATAGGCATTTGGAGCCTTAGAGGCCGGAGTAGTCCAATGGGTTTAACGATGAGTGCCATAGTTGCAAAGAGAATCACACGGGAGCTAGTAATTCGCGTTGGCGTTAGAGGCACCTATACCACCATTGAACGGATGCGATATGGACCAAAAGAGAGGCCAAACAAGATAGGGGAACGTAATTGTGAGCTGAGATTCATGATGGTGGAACCGAGAGGCAAGAATCAATCAGAGACCTGAAATTGAATTTTGTAGGGGACCAAGCATACAGGTAATGAGCCAGACGGCGGCCAATATCATGAGGCTGTTTCTTATGCCAATGAGAACTGTAATCGATGCTCAAAGGAAGAGAAGCCATTGTTTAAGACCTATAGGCATTTGGAGCCGGAGGCCGGTGCGGTCCAGGAGGTTTAAGAGTGCGTGGCGCAGTAGGAAAGTGGATCAAATGTGGCCTAGTATGTTGTGCTGACGCTATGGGAACCTAAACCACCATTGAACCGATGCGATATGGACCAGAAAAGAGGCCAAACAAGAGAGGGGACATAATTGTGATCTGAGAAGCATGAGAGTGGAGCCGAGAGGCAAAATTCAACCAGGGACCTGAAATTTCAATTTCGGCAGAAGGACAAAGCATGCAGGTAATGTACAAGACGGAGGCAAGTACGTGAGGCAGTTACTTATACAAATGAGAACGTTTGCCGACGGCAGCCGATGCTCGAATGAGAGAGGCCTTGTTTTGAGACCGATGGGTATTAGGAGCCTGAGAGGCCGGACACGTCCAGCAGGTTTAATATTGAGTGTCACAGTAGCAAAGATAGTCAAACGGGGGCTAGTAAGTTGCGCTGGCGTTAGAGGTACCTATGCCGTCGCTGAAGCGATGCGATATGGACCAATTGAGAGGCCAAACAAGAGAGGGGGACGATACTTGTGAGCTGAGAAGAATGATAGTGGAGCCGAGATGCAGGATTAATCTAGAACATGATCTTTCGATTTAGGTAGAGGGATCAAGCGTACAGATAATGACTCGGACGGAGACGAGAATCATGAGGCCGTTACTTATACCGTTAACAACCTTAATCGATGGCAGCCGATCATCAGAGGAAAAGAGGCCTTGGCTTGAGACCTATAGGCATTTGGAGCCTTAGAGGCCGGAGTAGTCCAATGGGTTTAACGATGAGTGCCATAGTTGCAAAGAGAATCACACGGGAGCTAGTAAGTGGTGTTGACGTTGTAAGCACCTATACCACCATTGAACGGATGCGATATGGACCAAAAGAGAGGCCAAACAAGATAGGGGAACGTAATTGTGAGCTGAGATTCATGATGGTGAAGCCGAGAGGCAAAAGTCAATCAGAGACCTGAAATTGCATTTTGCAGGCGACCAAGCATACAGGTAATGAGCCAGACGGTGGCCAATATCATGAGGCTGTTTCTTATGCCAATGAGACTGTTATCGATGCTCAAAGGAAGAGAAGCCATTGATTAAGACCTATAGGCATTTAGAGCCGGAGGCCGGTGCGGTCCAGGAGGTTTAAGAGTGCGTGGCGCAGTAGGAAAGTGGATCAAATGTGGCCTAGTATGTTGTGCTGACGCTATGGGAACCTAAACCACCATTGAACCGATGCGATATGGACCAGAAAAGAGGCCAAACAAGAGAGGGGACATAATTGTGATCTGAGAAGCATGAGAGTGGAGCCGAGAGGCAAAATTCAACCAGGGACCTGAAATTTCAATTTCGGCAGAAGGACAAAGCATGCAGGTAATGTACAAGACGGAGGCAAGTACGTGAGGCAGTTACTTATACAAATGAGAACGTTTGCCGACGGCAGCCGATGCTCGAATGAGAGGTT
>OX104068.1:104854112-104884578 GCA_944474145.2 Dicrocoelium dendriticum | reverse complement strand
TTTCGCCTTCCGACCAAGTTGTGTGATTACCTCACGGTCTTCCAAGGACCGTGCTTACCAAAGGTTTGGTCCAGCATCCTTATTTATAGACTGTGAGTATTTTTATGTAGTTAAGCCCTTTCAGTTTGGCCTTTCCACTACATACTTCTCAAACCATTCGCGCTTTCCATGACAAACGGAGCTATCCAGCCGCTTGAAAACCTGCCATCGTAATCCACCTATACAAAAAACGCAATCAGCAAAACATGTAACACTACCGTCCCATCCGCCACACACCTATTGCTTCAAGAGTAATGGAACCAATAGTCATAGAAACCATGCTAACCTTTCCGCTTACACGCAATCGCCTCAATCGACGAAAACATGGATTTCTGCCTGCAAAATCCTGTCAGACTTGCCAAGTTGAGTTCCTCAAACATGTAAGTCAACAGCTTAGCAAAATGCAAGCACTAGTTGTCATCTTCTTAGACATGACAAACGCCTTGGACAGAGTACCACATGCAGAACGCTTGATGAAGCTAGCCTCATACGATGTCTGACAAACTGCATACATGGTTCTTATCACATCTTACATCTCGCTGGCAGTCAGTAATTGTGCAAGCATCCAATCACCTCCAAAAAATCAAAAGGGGCGTAATTTAAAAACCGCTTCAGACCCAATATGTAGCGATTATAAATAAATTGCATATTTGTCCTCTTCATGCTTATCTATTTTACTGCAGCTGTTGTAAAGTTTTGTTTCAATTAACCGTTCATACATACGCTTGGTTTTCCCTTGGTTGCCAATGTTTGTTGTGATTTTGCTCCTCTCTGCCTGCTCTATTAACGGTCGGACGATAATTACACGTACACTTAGCATACCTCGCAATTTACGGTCGTCCGATGCTAAAGCTCATCAGGATATTTTTATGTGAGATAAACCTGACTGACTGTATATTCTCCTTTACCCGTTCCTTCTTGTTAATGGTGACCCCGCATTCTTATTCATTTTTGTGCATAATTTTTCTTTTTCTTCACAAGTTCGGATCACGCGCCCGCCCTTACTGCGTCAGAACATTCCCTTGGACTTCTTTTACCTTCATTTGAACTTGCTAACCCACGTGTTTGGTTCATTCAATTAGAAGCCGTTTTACGTTTAATAAGAGTACACCCCAGTCCACAATGTTTTCGTATGTGCCGGCTCGCTTACCGTCTAACACCGCCTCTGAGGCCATCGACTTTCTTCATCCTATGCCTCTGGAGTCACCTATGATACACTTAAGGAAGCCATAGTATAGTGCACTACATCCTCAGACGAGACACACCTTCAGCAGTTGCTCGCTGGCGTTGCGCTTGGTGATAGAACGCGGTGTCAGTTACTCCGACACATGCGTTCCCTCGTTGGCTCTTCCATACTGGTTGGTTCCGTTCGGCCAATTGTAGAGTAATTGGCATCCCGCGAAATACCAGGGCTATTTTAGCTGTTCTCGCCTACGAGCTTCCGCTAGACAAAATGGCAGAAGCTGCCCACAAAGTTCACGAAAGCTTCATTAAAACGTCGGTAGCCCACGTCACTGAGACAAGCTCAGGCAACCTCTCCGGAACCACGCAACTTGATACAATCAGCGTGAGACTTTCTAACTTAGAGCTCAACTTGCCCCCTCAGACATGAACGCGTCCCATCGCAACAAGCCATTTCTCTATCCAGACGTTCTAGCAACACTCGTACACGACAGTCACCCCGCCGTTATTATTATCACCCCGGCTTCGGAGAGGCAGCGCGTAACTTCCGTCCAGTGGATAAACATTCAGAAGCCTATTCATCTCCTACGTCGGGAGGTCACACGGCCAGCCAGTAATGGCGGCGGCTGTCGCTGGCCAGCTTACTAGTCGCCTGTCGTACGTATTTGACTTCACAACCAGATTTCATTTCTTGGTTGATACTGGTGAACAAGTCAGCTTTGTCCGTCGCTCTGGAAAAAGGCACCCTGCAACCATCTGGTTCAAAGCTCACGGCAGCTAATCAGACTAAAATCGCTACCTTCGGCCTGAAATTACTTACCTTGAGTCTCGGAATACAGCGAACCTTCCCTTTCATTTGTATCACCGCCGATATGCAAAAGCCTAACATCGGAATCGACTTCCTCAGCAAGTTTGGTCTTGTGGTCGACCTACGTTGTGGGAAATTACAAGACGATATTACATCTTTAAGCATACCCTGCAAACTTGCTTTAGACAATTCTCTCGGGCTTCGCATCCTCATACCTAACAACTCACAGTACTGTTCATTGCTCCGACAATTTCCGTCCATACTCCGAGCAGGTAACGATACTTTCAACTCTAACCAAGATGTAGTCCATCACATCGTTATAACCGGTCCGCCAGTAACTGCTAAAGCTCGACGCTTGCGTTCTGACAAAGTTCCGGCAGCTAGTAAGGAGTTTCAACACATGCTTGATCTCGGCATCGTTCGTCCTTCAAACAGCTGCTTGGCATCACCTCTCCAACTGGTGTCTAAAGTTAGGCGATTGGCGACCATGCGCTGACAGCCGTGCTCTCAACAACCTCGCTGTCCTGGATAGGTATCCTATCCGCCCTATCTACGATTTATCTTTTGGACAAGCCAGAAAGTCTATATTTACCAAACTCGACAGTCAGAGCTTACCATCAAATCGAAATGGCGGAGGAAGACATCGCAAAACTGCTGTGATCACTCCATTTGGCCTGTACGAATTTCTTTGTATGCCTTTCGGTCTCCGAAACGCAGTACAGACTTCCTAACGCTTTATGAATAGGTATTTCGTGGTCTTGATTTCGGCTACGTGTACATTGACGATGTTTTGATCGTAAGCGCCACACCCGATGAGCATTTATCACATCCCGAATGGTTTCCGAACTCTTTGAAAACCACGGTATAACCATCCGCCCGGACAAGTGCAAATTTGATTAGCCCACCGACGAAATTCTCGGTCACAGGATCGATGGTGAAGGTATTAAATCTCTGCCGGAGCAAGCACAAGCACTCCTCGACTATCCGAAGCCTCAAGCTGTCCGAATCCTCAAGCTATCCGAAGCCTCAAGCTGTCCGAAACCTACGCCGATTTCTCGGTTTGATCAACTACTACGGCAGACTCATTCCTAACTGTGCTGAGTTACTTCCTCCGCTTACCGACTTACTGAAAGGACAGTCAAAGGCGTTAACGATAACCCCAGAAGTTGAAGCAAAGTTCACGGCGGTCAAGCAGAAGTTTAGTGAAGTCACCTCTCTCCATCCCTTGAACACCACTGAGGACGCTACACTTGTCCTTAAGACAGATGCTTCAAGTTCCGCTGTCGGTGCAGTTTTGCAACAGTTAGTGCAAACGAATTTTACTAACTGCGCTCTTTTCACGGAAGCTACAACCTGCTAAGGTCAGGTACAGCACCCCTGGTCAGGAACTGCTCGCCACGTGCTTGGCTGCGAAACATTTTCTGTCTTTTCATATTATTGACAGATCACAAGCTACTGGTGTGCGCTCTTCGTTGTCTCGGACCGTTACTCACCTTGAGAAACACGTCGTCCGGACTATCCTTTGCACTTTTTGATGCTGTTCGTTATATCGACTGTCCTAACAACGCTGTTGCCGATGCATTATCATGCGCTCATATGAAACACTTGTCATTAACACCCATCGACCTGAAGAGAATAGCGGCCGCTAAAACAATGATCCTGAACTTGTCCAATATTCTGTAACCCCCTCATGGAAAGTCACACAATTGTCCGTATTTAAATCTGACAAAAATGTGACCTTTCAACCGGTAAACCTGCACCCTTCGTCCCACGATCATTTCGTCGAGCCGATTTTGATCATTTGCGTGATCTTTCAAACCGACGTATTCGCTTCACCGTAATACTCATTACGGACCGCTTCCTCTGGCACAATATGCGTTCAGATAGTAAACATCGTGTCAAATATTATCTTAGTTGCAAACTGGTAAAGTTTACCGTCCAACAGTCACCACCCGCGGTAAATTTCCACTCCCTGACGCTCGTTTTAGACACGTTTACGTAGACATTGTTGGCCCTTTACCCCCTTCCAACGGTTTCATTCATCTTCTAACATGTGTTGACCATTTTACCAGTTGGCCGCTAGCTGTTCATTTACGTGATACATCTACCGAATCTGTTTCCCATGCTTTTGTCGAATCTTGGATCTCTCTTTGGTGTTCCATCCGCCATCACCACCGACAGAGGGACTTAGTTCAGGTCCATACTGTTCCGTGATCTGAGTCAGTTATTAGGCTGTACTCACATAAGAACAACCGCGTACCACCACGCCGCCAACCGCCTCGTTTAGCGCTTTCATCAAGGAATTAAAGCTGCAGGCATGGCTAGTAAATTCGACACACATTGGTCTGAGCATCTACCTGCAATCCTCCTTGGCATCCGCAAAACGAGCAAAGAGGACGCTGGACGTTGCACTGCAGGAATCCTGTTGGGCACGGCCTTCAGTCTACCTGATGAGATGGTACTGGATTCTACCACCACTGGCGAACTAGACCCCATCTGGTACGCTGAACGCCTCAAACAGCATTTTTGATCCACTTGACCAACGCCTACGCAGCCTAACATACGTAAACAGCAAATCCACCTCAATTCGCACAAGCGTCCGTTTGTTTTCATCCGCGTCGAGGTCGTCAGAAGATCTTTACTCCGCGCAATGAAGGCCCGTACCAAGTCTTATCACGGAAACCCAAGTATTTCGTGTTGAACAATAATGGATCAAAAGCATCCGTTAGCATTGACCGACACAAACCAACTTACGTTGAAGCTACAGTTGATAGTACAGACCCTGTTTCTTCCTCTCAGAATACTCCCGCCCCTGACACATTACTTACCCCTACCCAACAACACACTGACGCCAGTACACCGAGTCCTCTGTGCCCCCTGACTACGTGCAGCTCCACACAACCACTTTCTGGTCGGACTGTTTCCCTTCCAAATTAGCTTGCTCAGTACGTTCCGTAGGCACCTTGTCGAGCGTTTCCTTAGTGCACGCTCTAGGGGGAGTATTGTACCGATGATAAATAATGCTTGTTTTTTACTTTCACGCTTACCTATTTCGCTGCAGCTGTTGTAAAGTTTTGTTTCAATTAACCGTACATACGTACGCTTGGTTTCGTGCTCGTCTCCTGTGGTTTTCGCTTGGTTGCCACTGGATTGTTGTGGTTGTGCTCCTCGCTACACGCTCTATTAACGACCGGACGCCACGTACACGTACACTTCAGCATATCTTGCGCATTATGGTCGTCCGACGCTAAGGCGCATCAGGATATTTTATTGTGAGGTAAACCTGACGGACGGGGCATGCACCTTTACCGGTTCCACCATAACTACTATTTCTGCTCTATATCAATGACTTGTCCCAGGTTTTTAAACTTGGGACACCCTACCTGTGTGCCGCTGACATCAAAACTGTCTTCTCATTTAATCCGTCAAAATTGCATACAGCTCTCTCTCATATACAGCACCATGTAAAAGGTCAAGCTGTTTGATGCGACACATGGAAGTTGGTATTCACATCAGCAAAATGCAATGTCCTTACGTACGGATGCACTGTTCCACCCAATACTTTAATACTACAAGGCGCGTCACTAGGGAACTGCTTAAACTTGCGGGACTAAGACGTTCACTACTCCTGTTCGCTGAACTTCGCGGAACAAGTAGTTTATTCCGCAACAAAAGCGCTCTCGCATCGGATACATATTTAAAACCATGACATTATAAGACTCCAGGAAGGCGCTCTACAAAACGTTTCCGGCCTCTGCTAGAGTACTGCTCTATACTATTCACCAACTTAAGAATATGCGACAGAATAGCCCTCAAAAGTGTTCAGCGTACTTTCACAAAACCCCTTCCGCATCATTCAAGTCGCAGCTACCGTGATAGTTTCAATATACTGAAGCCCGACGAATGAAAACCAACTTCGCTTTGCTATCTTCGCTTATTAACAATACCAATGGGAGGCCACTGACCCCTCTCTCAGACTCATACAACACTTCCCACCCCCTACGTTATTGACCTCACTACATTATCCTACCGATAACGCGAAGTAGCATTCGCTCCAACTTCTAACGCTACAGAAATGCACATGTACAAGATAGGTTAACTCTTACCATGAGGGCATCTATGAATACAAACCAGTTCCGCTTTTACATGAGCAAATACCTTTCTTTCACACAAGTTTCCAATGTAATCTATGTTAACTGTCTGGAAGACATTTTTGAAAAAAGGTCAGACCACTTACTATCGCGTTTTCTTACCTTTCCATACCATCTCCTTCGGGACTCTGAAAATTGCAATCTGCCTGCTTCCTTTAAAACTATTTTGTCCTCCATCACATGGGTGCCAGCCAATGGATACCGAATGCTGCTGTCTTCCCTTTAACCTCTTTCCACTGGCTAGCTCAAAGCAACAACCTCTCGCTAATCGCATCTTCATAACGGGCTACCAGCTAGACGGTGAAACCAACGTGCTCCTAACCCTCAAATTTCTATTTTAATCCTGGACTCTGGAGCATCTCTACTCCTACTAAAGGACTTCCACTGGGCTTGTGACGCAGCGTCGCTTACAACCATCCCGCTTTCCAGCATTCTAATTTCTTCGTCCTATGCCTGAGGTCTCTGTTACATTCTCATCATTACCTACTTAAGAATCCTTTATGTCACTGTATGCTGCTTCTAAACCCCATGTTTCAACCTAGTATATCCGCAAAGCCTCGAATGCTCATGCCTGTAGCTACCTAGCTCCAGCTGTTTAACCGTAGCACGACTGAGAAGCCTCGAAAAACCACCATGTCAGTGACTCACTCCCAAATCTTTTTAACAGTCAATCTTTAAATAATATAGCCACCTCAATCTATATACGGTCTATTTCTGCTGACCAACACGACGGATCAAATGGTCTGTTCATAACACGTCAAGGTCCTTGTAAGCTTCTCCACTTCTCCTCAATAGATACTTTACCTTCAAGCCTCCATTCTTTCCTTTTCACGCTCTCTGCTTGCACTCACTTTTCAATCGGACGGAAACGCTTCTTGCCTGGCTCTAACCTAGCCTCGTCTACCAGCCTACTCCAGACAAAAAACGTTAAAAACCTAGGCTCTACAGTCTCAACACTCTGTTCTCTTAAGCCTGACAGCTTCGCTCGAAATGCTAACTACATTTTCATGTAGCCAATTGCGTCAAGGACTGCTTCTTTTCTGAAGACGCTCATTACATTCATTCCCACCTTAAGTTTGTGGCGTAGCTTCATCTTGATGACTCACCTAGTTTTGTCCGAACGGTCTCCTGTGTTCTGAACACTCTCGGTCCACCGAGATCTAAATGCTTTAATCTCTGCCGACACAATGCTCTGTTACACTCACCTCCAGAGCATTGCTGGCTGTGCTTCATCCTTATTATTATCCTCCCCTTATATCTTTAACATGTCTATTCTGCGGACGCTCTCTGTTAGCATTGCGACATTACTAATACGGCTTCCGCTCTATGAACCGATATTGTAGTCTCGTATTAACCATCTCCTACCTTCCGACTACTGTGAGCCTAATGACCAGCGGTCTGTACTCATCAAGAGAAATTGTTTGGCTTTTCTACCGGGCAAAACCTTTTTCTTCCCGACTCAATTCAACCCTTTCCGAGCTCTCTCTTTTTGCATTCCTCCTTCCAATGGACAAACAGCACTTCGCTCTCGGCCTTGCTCTGGCCTCGTCTGACCAGTCTCCTGCTTTCTGACTAATTCTGGACATCCAAGACGGTAAAGATCTAGGCCCTACAGTAGAAATACACACTGTCATTCAGCCTGAAAGCTTCGCTCGACATGCTTACTGCCTTCGCTTATGGCCACTTTCCTCCCAACCTGCTTCCTTGATGACAAACCTTACTTTTATTCGCACCTTAATGTGGCTGCCTAGCTTCAGCTTGCTGACTACTCTGGTTTTGGCTGAACGGTCTCATTCTTTCTGAACACTCTCCGTCTTCCCACATCTAAATGCTTTAACCTCTGCCGTCGCAATGCTCTGTTACACTCACCTCCAAAGCATTACTGGCTGTGATTCATCCTTAATATTATGTCTTCTTTCCTCCTTAACCAATTTATTGCTGCAGTTGCACACGGTTATAAATAAATAAATGGTATATTCTCGGCAAATCAAGACACACCTGTGCGTTCGCGATCAAATATGCATACAAGCATAGCTCTTTTGGAATAGTAAAACATTTCGTTTTAATGAGAGGTATAACAGAATAAATGTAGTCCATACGAGTGAGCATTTTGTAAGGAAATAGTCAGACCAAGGGCGATGATGGTGCTGGGGCGCGCAACAATCAGTCATAGCTGTTGTGTCATTATACAAGTTTGGCGTGATTTTGCCATGTAGTAATCCATGAGCACAGGGGACCAAACAAGGGAAGGGCTAATTTCTGTGTTGGCGGGGAAGGGTTTTGCTTCCATTGTCTCGGTTACATCCAAGATAGTTTGGGTGCCAGCATAGTATATTCTTTATTTTAGTAGTATTAAGGTGTGGGAAATGGAAGATAATGCTATATGGCTTTGCTTCGTGACAACGGTTGTGACAAATTGGAGTGATGACCATAGGTGCGGCAACCTATTTATTTTCGCTAATTATGCCCTCCCTCTCGGATTACGCTAACTACGTGCTGTTCATGCACCTGACAATTACTACCAATATTCTGACTCTCTTTGCTCTCTCCCCACGCAATTATTGGCTCATACTGAACGGAAACTTCGTACTTTACTTACTGGTACAACGCTCTTGTCTCTACGCATGCGTTAGCAATCCACCTATACGGCTAATGATTCTATAGGATATTCAAAAAACATTTTCAGCATAATTATTGTTGCACAATGTACATGCTTTTGTCTCAAGCCCAAATGTAGTAACACAAGACTTTAACAATGTTCAACTCCATGCCTGTTCTTGCGGTCTTCTCTCGGTTGTCCCTCACTTTCCCTTTTCTCTGAGGTCCGGGACTTCTTGGAGATCTGGGATTGGACTGAGGAACAGTTTTGGCCCAAGACGGACGTAACAACCCACAAGGACTTACACGGAGCTTGGTAGAACTCCGAAAGGACCGAACTACAATCACCATAACCCTTGTCCAGTATGGAGAACTGGACATATCCTCATACTCCCATACATTATACGTCTGAAAAATCTGGACAGCGGAAAAGTTGAACTGTTGCTCACCTGGGCATACAACAAGAAGAATAATCGCAATGTCCCTCTTCTCCACCGACCTCAAAATCATGGCGACCCCAATCAAATTACCTGTCCAACTAACAGAGAAAATTAGAAGCCATTACTCTGCTAAAAACCGAAGGTAAAACCAGTCGCCAAGCGGCTTTGCCAGTTCAACATTAATGTTCAAAATGCATTACGCAAGTGTTGCAGGAGGTGGTGGGTTTTCGCCTGGCAAGCGCTCTCCCTATAAAAAGCCACAAATGTCCGTTTAACAACACTGCGACGTGGCGGAGGTGACTCGCCACTGAATAAAGTCACTGCCCACCACTACATACTGGCAAGTCGACTAGACACACATATCAACTCTTCCCGACACCGTTTCAACTACACGCGATTGAACCCGATGTATCGTCGTGATACACATCTGTTTTTAAACCTTGATCATGCCTGAGTTGGTGTGTCTCTATGAAACTGAGAATAAACTATTTATTTATTTAAAATGTTTGTACAGTTGTACATATCTGATCAAGCCTCCATGGGCGTGCCTCGCATAGTCGAGAATAAACTATTTATTTAGTTATTTATTTATTTAATTTCACGGCATAATCGAGATCAGCCAGATGGTAAATACAAGTAAAGTGTGAACGACTGTTTTATGGAGCAATAAGTGTTAATGCAAATGTTTCAGGTATGTAAAGCTTATGCTTGCAGTAACTTACTTGTTTGGATAAGGAGTATACATATCTCTTGTCTAACTATCGTATTTTTTGTATTTTTTATTTTTGAAACCGCGATGAATGAAAGCGACATTTACAACTGATAAATCTTACCAACTACCATTTTTGTACCTACTTAAGCACAAAGCGACCTATACACATCTCTTTCAAATCCAGTTATGAAAGCAGCACCATTTAGCCTGGTGTATCGGAACACAAAGTCCCTCCAGGCCACTTTTTCATGTCAAAAATTAGCCACCCCCAAACTAGCTATTGGTACAAGCAAAGAATATTAAGAAATCGGAACGTCCTGGGTTCTGGCAAAGTATTCTTCATAGTAAACTCAATCGCACAGGTTGTATGTAGAAGTCTGAGGACTGCGCCGGTGAGAAACGTTCAGCTGGGACTTTATTCAGTGGCGAGGCACATCCGCCACGTTGCGGTGTTGTTAAGCGGACATTTGTGGCTTGTTATAAAGAGAATGCTTGCCAGGCGAAAACCCACTACGTCCTGGAACACTACCATGGGTTCCGTTGAACAGTAGTGCAAGCCGGCTATGCATCGTACAGACCGATTTTGCACTCTATTATTCGTAGTCGGTTGACTGCCAAATATCTTCCTTGATTGACCGATTGGCTTAGTAATGATCTGGCAGTAGCCGTTGAAACCGGTCAATGATGCAAAAGAGTCACAGAGTCGAATGATAAATGGTGCAGATGAGTAAAAGCCTTGTTAACAGAGGCTGGCTTTTTCGTTTTATACTTGTCCGGTTCGCAAACCGTGTCCAGCTATCCACGCTGGACTTGTCCTGGGGATGGAGAGTGCAGTTGTTCCTTGTGGTTGAATAAGTCCATAACAGGCGAAATGCCATTCTTTTATCCAATGCAGGATCGTTACGAGTTTCTTACTCCGCAAAATGGAATCGGTATTCCTTTAAATGTAGGTAAGTGTAATTGTCTCCACTGTCGAGTGAACACTCCATGAAAGGTAATCGGAAAAGCCATTTCTACGAGCGCAAAGCTGTCCGTGAAATGACATCCGAAAAGCTCCAGGTGAATGGCGATTGGAAGGTTCGAGGCAGTGAAGGTAATCACGCCAGAATTGTTTATCATTCATCGTGGAACAGGGTTCCATGTAAATACCTTATTCTAAGTAAGTAAAATTGTGATACTGTGAGTACGAGGCGAGCTAAACCAATTTGTTTAGATCCCGTGCAAGTGGCGTCTTCAAAATGGCGGAAAGAGCTCCATTTGGAACGATGAGTGGGTTCTTCATCTCCAGGAGAAAGGATCAAGTGTTTAAGCCAGCTGGCTATTGAGAATGGGTCGGCCAGTCACAGTGCATAGCCCTCACGGGTCAGACGGAATTATACTTCGCGATTTCTCTCTGGGCACGCCGAGCACAGCCGCGAGCTTCGACAGACGTTGTTCAACACGTTGCACAGCTTGTCTCATCCGGACGTCAGTGCATCGGTTAAACTCGTAACCGAACGAATCGTTTGGCGTAAAGTCAATGGGGACGTCCCTACTTGGGCAGCTGCTTTCATTCCGTGTCAACGCGCGAAGGTGCATGAGCACAAACCCATTAAGCACCTTTCGAAAGCCAAGTGTACTTTTCACTAAGTGAGCGTCGACCTCGTAGTTCCAATGCCACCTATGAACAGCTCTGCGTATCTACTGACCTGTGTCGAAAGATGCAATAGATGGTTTGAGGCCTTCCCCAACCCAAGGAGCTATAAAGAAACAGTCACAAATGCATTTTTAGAACACTGGGATAAACAATATGACTGTGTTGCCTTAGTAACCGCGGATCGTGGGTCACATTTTTTCCACGTTTGCTTTATTGTTTAAGTACTCAGATTGCGACCAATTCCAGACGACAACGCATCATCCGGCCGCTAACGGCATGGTGGAGCGAATTTATTGCCAGTTGCAGGCACTGCTACGTGCGCACACGGTGCCTTCGTAGTCGGAAACATCCTATCGTCCTGCTAGGCTCAAGAATACGGTTAAAACCAGATTCGACTCACCCCCAGCGCAGCTAATCCACGGCTGCAGGCTGCGGTTTCCCGGATCTTTGGTAGCACTAGTCCTGTCTACTTCCTATTTTGACGACAGAAAATGCCCCGATGGTTTGCTTGACCAGGTGCGTGAGCTACCTTCACCATTTCCTCGATCGCAGAACACACCTGTGTAGGTATCCGGGCAGCTGTCTACTTGTTCACAGTTCTTCTTCGCGCACACGCTATTCGACAGCCTCTTCAGTCGCCGTACATAGGAACTTTCAATGTGCTACACCGTGCAAATAGGCCATACACGATGGACCACGGTAGCCTGTGCGAAGTCGTCAGCCTCGACCGTCTAGCGCCTGCCTTTTTGGAAGAAACCTCCTCGACTACTTCGTCTAATAATGCTTCGTGGACGTCCCAACTCACCGCAACAACTCTCAGCATCCTAGTGTAGTTCAACCAGACCACAATCACTGTCTACAAACATCAGCCGTCCCGACATTTTTGCAATCTAGCCCTCCGCCTTCCACGCTTAATCCCTGTGGCCGGGTGGCTAAGCCCTTTCGTCATTCGGACAACGCACAGTGTACGCACGTTTAGGTTTGCAGGTACTGTATATATTTGCCCCGTTTTCCGTGGAGTAAGGTTTTGAAAACAAACGAAAAAGAAAAAACCGATAAACTGTATGCTTAAAATTTAATCAAAAACAAAAATTCTAAACACGGAGATCAGTCGTTCTTTCTTTCTGGCGTCCTCTGCGCTTGTTTTTTAGTTTAGAGCGACTGGCCCACACAAGCGATGTTTTCGAGGGTCGGTGCAGTCAACGAAGATCCTGACGCAAAGCTGGTCACTTCTCCGTGGGACGTGGGTCACTTCAGCTTGGGACGGGGGTCGTTTTGGCACGGGGCGGAGCGAGGGACCACTCCCAAGCGCACCGTTTGATGGGTGCTGAGGTTTAGGTCATACAGGCCTTCTTCAGGGAGAGCCGGTTTTTGTAGTCCTACAAGCCCGCTCCGGTGGCTCGCCGAAATGCAGACTGCTCTGCAGTCAATAAATAATAAATACCGAACGGCACAGAGGATCCAAATTCTCGGCTACATCCAGTTCCCAAGAAGAACAGACACTTCTTTTATACGAATACCTTTTATGCACTTCGCTCCACAGCCATTATGATTTCCTGGTCTACCTGGTTCAGCCTTCTAGGAGGGCAGCTCGGTAACAAGGCAAAAGCTATTTCTTATCTTCTTGTGTACAAATTTGTTTGTCCATCGTACATTATTGGTTTTTCTTTTAACGCCGGTCCTATGGCCATTTTTACCCACATCGGGCTCATCACTTGCGTACACACTGAGTTCCGAGGTTGGCGTACGCTCTTGTCGTTCATCCGTTTTCCATTGACTGTAGTCTTCCTCGTATACCTTCCGTTATATCCCTTCTTCCAGTGTTTTGGCATCCGCACCAGAGCAAGGACACTCTCGGATTAATAAATACTAGTTTTACAAGAAGTAGGCGCGTTAGGAATAAAAGGGGATATAAGAATAAAGGTGAGTTGTGACCAGCAATATTCTAGAGGTACGATTTACAGAGCTTAAGGTTGGCAGAGCCTATAGGACTAGTAAATGCTAGTCTGAGACGGTTCGCGAAAGTAAGCGAGGATATCAGAAGGCAGATGGAGTCGGACACAGCGGATTTTATTCGATGGGCTACAAGAAGACGCGGACGGATGAAGCAAGGCACGCGGTACACGTTAGCGCAGGAACTTACAAAGCGGTCAAGTCTCGAGCCGGTTGTAAGGAAGATTAAAACAATAAAGAATAATGTACAATTGGTCAACAATTAAATTGTGCATGAAAGATAGCACTTATCCTTTTGGGCGCTGCACGCCTAGCTAATTTACACATTTGAAGTCTGGGAGAGGTCAGGAAGCAGGAGACGGTTTAGGCTAAACCAGAGAAATTGGCGCATTGAGGAAAGGCCAACCAAGTAACGTGGGTATAAGGATAGTGTCATCAGAAAGGGAAGAGTGCAGGGTGAACGTGGATAAAGGAATCGGGGGCCAAGAAGTTGAGCAGAGCGCTCATGGTGAAAGGGGCAATACTAATAATGGTGAATCATGACCGGTACTGTTCTCGAGGTGGGAGTTACAGAAGGTTGGGTCGGCGGTAGCTTAGTCATATAAACCTCAGTCTGGAAGAGGTCAGAAGTTAAGAGGCCGTTCAGCCGAGAGTAGATAATTTCGCGTTGAAGCTAGACCGCAAAATTAAGGTGGGAATGAAAATAAGGAGTGTCATCAGCAATGGGAGCGTGCTGGATGAACTTAGCCAAAGGAACAGTGGCCAGCAAGTCGAGCAAGGATCTCAAGATGAGGGCAACTAAGTGTTGGGTCTACACAGCCTAGGTGGTTTAGGTCTCTGATGTCTGGAAGCAGACAGTGAGCAAAATACTGAGCAGATGAGACTAGACCTGGTCCGAACACAGCGAATTATCCATCCATTTTATGAAGGAATGCAAGCCGAGAGCGTGGAAAGAAATCAGAGGTTTGGGAAGGAAAAGGCTTTATTGTGGAGAAGTGAAACACCCAACGATGTTTTCCAGATAATATGAACAGACCGTTTGGTTAGCCACAATTAATCGTTTAGGGCTCAGTGGTAGAAAAGCAAGAGACCATTGAGATGAGACCAGAATATCAGTTCATTGTGATTTAGCAGTATTATTAATGTCGGTATTCTAGCAGAGAGCGTCTGCAGAAATAGATAGGTCAGTGATGAAGGGGAACATAATAATATGGTTGCATTATGACCAGCAATATTCTTGATGTGATAGTTACAGCTCGTTGGTTCGGCAGAGCCTAGGTCATTTATATCTGAGAGTTTGGGTGAAGGCAGAATGCAAGCGACCGTATAGAATAGACCAGGTATTTCAATGACTTGAGCTAAAGCCGCTCAAGTTGCGAAAAAATTATAGGGTGTCATCGGAAATAGAAGAGTTCGAGATGAGGTGAGATATGCATTAACAGGCTCGGAAGATTGAGGAAACCGAGGGAAATTTATGTCAATTCATGGTGGGGAGCGCTTTGGACAAGTGGACAGAGATGGAAGTGATGCAATAGGTGAGAAGAAGCAAGACACTGTATAGTTGTAGGCAGCTACGCTTCATTCATCTAGTCAAGTAATCCAGTGGAACTTGGGAATCGTTGGTGAAAACTAATGGTCATGGAGTCAGTGGTTTGCCATGTATTGGGGCACTGAATGTTAAGGCCGCAGTCGCTACGTTAACTTCCAGATAGGAAGGTAACTCCCTGATAAGAAGATGAGGTTGTGTCGCTCATTCGTTGTCAGTAGTCCAGGTAGAGGCCGAGTGCCAAGGAATTGAGTCAACCTCAAACAAGTGCAGGATGGAGAGCAAAGTGCGAATAATAAGTGGAGAGTATACACGTACGACTAAGAGTTGAAGAGAGGCACATGAGCGCCAAAATATATATAAAATGAAACTAATAAGCCTGAAGCGTTTATGCTTTAATACTCGGAGATGTAGTGGGCGATTGCTGCATGGATACATATTTATATACGATCAGGGCCCTATTGCCAGCACTCGTCTTCGGTGCTGCAGCTGCCCAGCATTTCCGCCAATTCGAAGACAGTAATCGATTTTTGGCCGAGTAGAAGTCCATTTGCACTTTCTGACGCTCTGACAACTACTGGTAGCTTGTTCCATACGGGCGCATATCAAATCGCTTTGTGTGTATTACTTCGAGAGCCTCATTGGCTTCTTCACTATTCAGCTTGACGCTGTCCTTTCCTTATCATGCACTCTGTATCCATTGCGTCCTCAGTCGGACAGCCAACACCCAGTGCCCTGCGAAGACTCAATCTCCCGCTTTCTGCTTGCTTCTATGTTACAGAGACGCCGACGGTATAGGCTCTATTGACTTGATGCTACTTTTCGCTCCCCAACAAGGGCCCGTTAGACCTGTTCACCCTTTATTGTTATAGCTTCTTTTCCCACGTTAATGGAACAATGGAGTATTTCGGATAAAAAGGTGCTGCATCTTGTGAAAATTAAATTGCATGCTAAAGTGCAAAGTTTTTTGGTGGACTCATTATATATTTATGTATATTAGAGGATATAAATAAATAAATAAATAAATAAATATTTTATTCTCGACTATGCGAGGCACGCTCATGGAGGCATGATCAGATATGTACAACGGTACAAACATTATAATGCTTTTGGAACAGTAACGCAGAAAATTGTTCATATATCCATGATTGGAACTGTACAATGTTGAAAATGGGAAACAATACGTTGGCTGTCATGAGATACGGGACCTCAGCTAATAGGAGATTAAGAAACCTGAATGATCCACTGAAAGGTAATGGAAGAGCCCGCACACAAGGAAGGAAAAGGGCAACGTATGGTAGGATGTAAAACGACAACAGTATATACAGATGTAGAAGTCCCAGTGTAACGATCCTATGTAGAATTGTGACGCTAGTTTACCTGCCAGTGTAAAGTTATGGGCTGTGACTTTATTCGGTGGCGAGTCACATACGCCACGTTGCAGTGTTGTTAAACGGACATTTGTGGCTTTTTGTAGGGAGAACGCTTGCCAGGCGAAAACCCACCACGTCCTGGAACACTGCCACCAATCCATTGAATGGCAAATTGTAACTGGCTATGTTTCTTGTTAAAAGTCTGTTTGCTCGGTTATTCGCAGTCAGGTTGCGTCCCATTTTTTCCGCTGGTTGATGCAATAACTGGTTGTCTATTGCGTTCCTGGGTCCTGTCTGTTGGTAGGTCGGGTACTAAACATTCTTATTGAATATAATGTGTTGATCCTTCGCAGAACCACATGAAGTCTTCTCTGATTATGTATATTTGCCGGGGAGCGAAGAATTCGTGTCCAGCTACCCTCACTGGACATCGGTGGTTGGGTGTAAATAGTTAGAGTGGAAGAGAGGCCATGGTCCAGGTAAGTACTTGTTGGTTATTTCGTCCCATCCCAGACGGAGGCAGTTCCTCAGTTCAATCCCGAAGCTCTCCGATGTTAATAGTATAAATCCATAAATTCATCGGTTAAGAGTTTGACAAGACACCGTTTGATTGCTTTTTGTAGCCCCTCGCTAACAAGTCACCAAATAAAACGCAAGTGAGACAACGCATCGTCAACTCGTTTTTTAATATCGCTAGCTTGGGAGCAGAGACGACATAATTAGGGAGGGCTTTTTAAGGCTGGCACAAGCTGACGGAAAAGAAACTACTACGGCTTTCAAGCCGGCTATAATGTATTGGCAGTTTCAGAAGATGAACGCTTAGATTCGTCTTGTGGGTAAATCCCAGCAGCGGACGACAAGTGTGGTTTGGATTCTTCAGAATCTGGTTAAACATTATGAGGTTCACCGCAAAAGCCGAGATCGACCGCTGTATATTCTTAGATTTCAGTCTAAGCTGACACGACAGAAGGAAGAGGCCCTGACGTTCTTGATTGCCGTTCACTGAGGAGTCTCGAGAGCAACGAGATCCTATTTCTGCCACGCCTGCATAACATATTCCCCATGTGCGATGGCACATAAGCATTAAGCATTTGAGGAAAGATTGAGCGTTCAAACCGCCCGAACGCTCGGAGAAGCAGGCCCAAGTGTTGATTGCCGGTTCTCGTCGCCTCCACTGCTTGTTTTGTACACCCGTGATCTTCCTGTACTATTACACCCAAGTCACGCTCCTGAGAGACCTTCTGCAAGGTTTGATCTCCAAGCTTGCAAGCGCTCACTTGCTGGTGACGCAGATGGATTATCTTGCACTTAGCTATGTTCCACTGAAGCGGGTTCCACTTTGCTCATTCATAAATGCAATGTAGTTTATGTTGGAGTTAATCGTGATCTTCATTGTTATTATTCGCCCGCCGTATCTTGGGGTCATCGGGGAAAATCAGGAAATTTGAGAAAATAACTCTTGCCCGGTCGTTAATAAATGTTATTAATAAGCGCGGTTTAAGCACTGAGCAAACTTGAGCGCCGCATTCCACCTCAGTAGGGTTAGAGCGTGATCCCATAACGCGTACTTGAAGCTTCCGTCGGTAAAGAAAGTTGCTAATGCAAACAAGCGCATGATCGCTGATTCCATAGCTTTGTAGCCGGTGAAGTAGGATGCGGGGATCCGGGCGATCGAAAATTTTGGAGAAATCCAGATAGAAGACGGCAACTCCGACCTCAACGTCAGCCGCATCCGTCCAACTACCTCTTCCAATCAGTAGGTTGGTGATGCATGACCGATGGTGACGGAAGCCACGATGCTCCGGTGTCAAGATGTGGCATTTTTCCCTGTAGTCCATTAGAGACTCCGTGCTGACCGCTTCCATCACCTTCGCGAGCACAGGGAGGAGAGTCACTGGGCGATAATTTGCAGACTGAACGACTACCGTCTTTAAAAATTGGGATCCTAATGCCACGCTTCCACATAGTGGGGTTGTTGTACCTCAAAGCATTTTTGGAAGAACTGTAGCAGTGCTTCAGCTGGCTTGGTGGCCGCAGCCTTCAGTGCTTTTGGGCGGGTGTTATCCGCTGCCGGAGAACTATGATCGTGCAGTAACAGTAGCTTCCTTAGCACAATTGATGGGTTGAAAACGAATTGTGTAAACAATGGAGTCAGTAATTTGCGTGATATTATGGGAAAGTTAGAGGCTGCGAGTTCGAAAATTGAGGCGTATTATAGCCACAAGGGAACAGCTGCCTCTTCGGTGCCTTGTACTCTACCGCCTGTTGTAAAAAGTAGAGCGATACTATGCATTACTTTCCGAAGGTTGTTGACATGCCTATACAGCAGTTCGCTTTTGGCAGGAACTTTTTTGCTAGGCGCTGTTGATAAGCTACTTCGGCCTTACGGATAAGTGCAGTGCAATGGTTGCGATGGGTCAGGAAATTGCCCCAAGCCTCTGCGTATTTATTAATCTTGTAGGCACACCACGCTGCTTCCATTATCTCCAGGCATTTTCGAGTTCTGCTCTTTAGAATGGAAGGCATTTTTGCGGGAAGAAGGGGCTACGTCTGTGCTGCTCCGTTGGTGATGGCGCTGAGTCTCTCAACGAACTGTATGCAAACGTTGTCAAGGGGCTGTTGTTTATGAATACTTAAGCAAGTGATACGAATTATTTCAATACGTGATAGCGTTCGACCGTATAAGTTAGTTCAGAATGTGCAGATAGATACTCTGCATAACACATATAGTTGAACGTTAATACTACATGGTCAATGAGACCTGATGGTTTATCCATCAATAAGTTGTCAAACGTGCGCTCTACATTCGTGAGCATAATGTGCAAAAAGGACGGTTCGTTTGCTGTACTGAATATAGTGGGCGTGGTGACATGATTTTACACTGGAATATTAGAGATCTGTTCATGCAAGTCTGCTTTAAACTGTTCACTAGGTGATGCGGAAGCCTCCAGATCGCGTAGGTTGAAGCCCCCGGCGATGAGAATGTGGCTGTACCTAGTGCGCGTTACTCTGTTCAGGAGACGTAGCTAGCGGGAATCCACTTCCGGAGTGGACGTTGGAGGGCGGTAAACGACAACTACTAGGTAAGCATCGTTATGTCTTAGTCGAAGACGGCAACAGAGTGAGGCTGCGACGTGAGTTTTCAGATCATTTACCATTGCACAGTGCAGGTCGCTGTGGTAGCAGATTAGGACCACACCTCCTCTGTTGGGGCGGTAGTTCCGGATGAGTGACATTCCGGCAATCTCGACCTCAGCAACGGTCACCACTTGGCGTAACCACGTTCCGGTAATAGAAATTAGGTCCTAAGCATGCGCAACCTGACGTAGCCGGAGTTCGGTAAGTTTACTAAGGACTTTTTGGGCGTTTGTATACATACATGGAAGTTTCTCAGATTTAAGCAGTGCTTCGGAGGCTGTGCAATTTATACGTGAATGTTCGCCGACCAGTGAGTGCCCGGCGACTAATTGTTTGTTCGGTGTATACTTGAAGAGGGTTTAACGTCTTATTCATCGTGCGCGAAGTTAGTCACGTTTCTAAGCTTCTACGTACAGTGAAACTTTTCTGGACAATATTATCTGCTACAGGTCATATGGACTCATTACACACACTACTGGTGCCTTGTTCGTTTATAGATCCCATCGCATTGGATTCTTTGAGTGACATATCATCTTTTGGAGGCATATCTCTGCCTGTCTTCAGCCGAAGCTCAGATGATAGCCTGCAACGAAAAATCTTCCAGGTATTTAGCAGCCGTGCAACCCGACGTTTTGACTGTAGGACCACCTAAAACTCCCAGGCCACTTCCTTTGTAGTTCGGTGAGGTGCGCAGCCGTGACATGGGTTTCGGTAACACATTATCCAAGCAGACTGTTTCACCTATATAACATCACTGTTGTTTATCATGGGTTAGTATTTCATGCTCATCACATGTTTCAGTTTCAGGCACCCCGTGAAGAAGCATAGCTATGGTTGAAGTTTCCTACTGGTAGTCTTCTAATGTACGATTAACTCGGTAACGCTCGCTCCATGGGATGCCTGGAAACATATGGATGCAGCGTGTTCATTTTTGAGACTAACTGTCGACAGTAGTACTGATTTCTCTTCAGTGATGTAGTTCAGCATAACGCGCAGAAGTCTTGGCTAACCGAAATTATTAGAGTTGGGATGTCGTGTAATACGCACTACGTGTACAGGTTATAAAAATTCAGCTTGAGAGCTCCCTTGTGGATCCTTTGCATAACCTTTAAGAAAACAGATGTTAGGCAGCTGGGCCGATAATTTATAGAATCTTGTCGATTCTCTACGTTGTATATGGTTTTGAATGTGCCCACCTTTCAGGCAAGCGTAATACCAACAGCCTCGAGCGAGCGCCGAAATACTTGACGGATAGGATCAGCAATATATTCGGCCACAATCTTGAGGAATGAAGAATGCAAGCCATCAGGTCCCGGGGAAGGGCTGAGATCTAGCTCACACAGAAGTTTATATACCATATTAGCGCTGATGTCCACGTCACTGAGAACATAGAGTAAAGACAAATAACTATCAACGGATGGTATCTTTGTCGTATAGACCGCTAATTGATAACAGGCCAAAGACAAGCTTTATCAGCATCGTCGTGGAACACGGTGTTAAGAGCGTACAAGGACAGTATTCCACTTCCGGCTCTGGCGCTCCATTTCAGGTATGAGAAAAACAACCTCGGTGTAGACTTGGACTGTTCGGCTAGATGGCTTTCATATTGATGCCGTTTCACACGTTTTTCGATGTACATACGTTCCGAACACTTTTATAATTTGCATACTCACTTTGCGATTTCGAAAGCCTATGGCGGTTCCAAAGTGTGTCTATGGATCATGAGCAATCATAATTCTATCAATCGAGAGGACCTCTAGTGAAGGGTTTTCGTTTGGACATGGGAACAAATTCATCACAAACGAAAAACATTTTTGAGTGAACAAGACTCCAAGCATTATCGATGTCTAAGTGTTGGGGAAAACTCCAATCCTGCTCCCTAGCGACCATCTTCAAGCGGTTTGGATCAGTATGTCTGGCATTCCGACGAAAGACACAGTGGTTGTGCATGTTGAACCGTGTGGTCCAGTGAAAGGAACTTAAGCAGTGGTCACTTCTTTCGATTGGTGGTAAAACGTTCAACTTAGAAACATCCGGTTGTGCAGGAGAAAGTACAAGGTCGAGTATTTGCGGCCTCTGATCAGGAATAATGCGAGTAAGTCCTGTGACATGTTGAAGTTAATTGCTTTCAAGAACGGCTTATAGCAACGTAGAATCGAACGAGTCAGGTGTAGCATCACAGTGAAGAAAATCGCATTCCTTATTAGGTACATTAAAGTCCCCCACTAAGAAGCAATCCTTACTTCCATCGTAGTTTGTAGAGACGCCAGCAACCGCGCACCAGAAGTCAAGGGAGCTCTGCAAAAGCCACCGCGAAGGAGCGATCTATATTTATCGTGAATATGACACCAGTGCACTTCGGAGCAGACAGCGCTTCCCAATACAGCATCTACTAAATGAACCTTTAGATTCTCGTTCTAGTAAAGTATAATGCCGACACCCGACCTCAAAACAATGCGATCCGCGCGTGAGAGATTGTAACCAGGTATATGTACTTCGGGGGCTGGGGTTTCTGCGGACAACCATGTCTCCGTAGACGTCACACGACCCGGGATGAGTAATGAGACAAGATGCGCAACTTCATCCAGTTTGTTACGCAGACTGCGCACGTCCACAGACAGTACGCGCAATCCAGTTGTCGAGCTTAATGTCCGGGAAGGAAAAGAACTGGCTTCCAGCGAGTTCCCTATATTTTCCGAACCACGCGAAATTCCTCAATACGCAAATCGGTTTCCTCATTCGCACGGCGGGCTCTCAATTAATTAACCGCAATCATCATTTTAACGCGGTCCTTTGGGGATGAAGCACGTAACACATGTAAAGGTTCCCCTTTGAGGCGCGAAGTCCGCCGAAAGATCCGACAGCATTCATCTTCACTTTGGCGTATAATCTTTATGGAACGCAGCTTGGAGGAATCTTCCTGCTTTTGTCAAGACCAAAAGCATAAACGATATTGCTTCCGGTTCGCACTCGTCGAACAGTAAGGAGACCTTACGTTTTTAGAAATAATTGATCATCTAAAATTCTCTAAGCTGCCGCTATTTTAGCCTACTCCCGGGAGTCCATTATGATAACACGACGTTTGCGGTTGAGGACTTTGGTTGCCTCGGAGACCTGTGACTTATAAGGCAGCTTATCCTTGTGCAGTTTCTCCAAATGGTCGATCCTATGAACAACCGGCTTCAGTTCGCGCTTTCGAGGTGACGTTTTATCTTCTAATAGCTTGATCATACGCTTATACTTATGCACAACAGGAATCCGGCTTTCTGGAGCTGGCGCCGTGTTCTACTTGGCGACTGTTACAAAATGCCTGGGCAGGGGCTAACTGGACTGGTCACTAGACGTTCCTGACTCCGAGTGGCCAGGATGGAGCAGGGGTGTGTTTACTAACTGGGGTGAAAGAATCAGAAGAGCACAACGAAGAAAAAGACGGTGAATTTTGAGTAACGGTTAGTTGTGGGTCGGCTTGACCAGGAACGGAGCGAGGAGTAAAAGCAGATAAACCAGACGGAGCACGCTGGTTATTAACTAAAGTAAGACAGGAGTCAAAAAAGATACCAGCAATGGGAGTTGTATACAGTTGAAGGCACTTATACAAATTCCATGACATAGCACTACAAGCGATATACAACCTGCAGTCGCAGAGAGTGGTGATACCTTTACCACAATATAAACGTTTGGACGCCATAGTGATCGATAGGCGAGTAGAAAAGTATGAGTACTTTAGATACTTCAAAGCTCGTTTGAATCACAAGAAAACTGACAAAGTCAAATTGTGTCAGGAGAACGAATACCCTAGGGTTCCCTATCGACAGGTCGAGAGTAATATGTCAGCGGTGAGATAGTACATAAAAGATAGCAATTCTCCTTAGGGTCGTTACGAGCTCCAGTGTCCATGTGTGAATGATTCGTAGATACACGTTGTTAGATGTGCTCGTCACAGCAAAACCTAAATTTGTGACAAATCTCATTTGCAACGGTCTCCTTTGAACGGCTGTAGACGGACTGATACCGTGCGCACAAAGGCAACTGAAATATTTTAATAGATTGCCTTGACCTTGATCGTCCATGTTTAATTTATCCGTGTAGTTGCGTGCTAGTTGCACGTATTTATGTTATTCCACCTAAAAGTAACGCGTATGCCATGGCGGAGAGTAACTGAAGTGTTAACATGTCGCTGCGTTTCCGCTGATGTACCAATGGGAGAGAGATTTCACTTCGTATTGCAAAAGCCCGGTCAGTTTTCCTTAATTTCTGGCACCTGTGACATCGTGACGTTTAACTTCCAGTAAGGTGACGGTGTACCATGTCTGCGTTTGTGCGGTGCGTTCTACAAAAGTCAGTCCTGGCCGCTCCTTGCGCAGGAATTGTATCGGATATCAGACTTTGACAACGGCTGTCTGCGGAGGGTAACAACGTTTGCAACGACGATGTTCGACGTCGAGTATTTGCTACAATGTGCCTCCCTCCAGACAAGGCAGTATCATTGCGCCAAATGATATGGATAGGTCACGCCCTATGCATGCCGTAGGATCGATTACCATGGTGTACCCTATTCTTGTATGAAGATTCGCACTAAAAGAAATCGTGTGGTGGTCGACCTACCATATTGCAACAATAGATCAGTGCGACGACATTCATTCTAGCCATCGTCGGTTCCATAAGCCTTTCGAACCGGGGTGAAGCCAATCACTAGTTGGAATCCCTTTAGGACACGACGTGGAACCGGGTACAGCGGAAGGTTCGTATGATTCCGCTGATCAAAGCCGCAGTCATTAAAAAGACAAACTGTCGGCATCGAGCTTTGCTGTGATTTATGCAGTTAAACTACATCATCGGGTCTAAATTGAAAATTGGCGAATTACAACTTGGTGAGGATTTTAGTAATGGATCCAAATGCGGTGATTTCAGAGAACCGTTTATCGCTGATTCAGCTGTGCCGTTTATGGGCCATTTGAAACGAATGTTTACATACCCTATCAGTCGAGTCTCTGAGTACTTCACATGAAAGCTCCAGACGAGGTCGCTGTAGCAGTGGCAGAATGCCAACTACCCCGAGCTTTGACGAAGTACAGAGATGTACATGCAAGTTCTGGACATTTGCAATGCCAACCCATCTAGTCCACAAGAAGCGCAATGTCTTAAATGCACTGAGGAAGGGGGATAGGCGGTCTCCTGATCTTGTCGATGTCCTTTGGCAGCTTCAATGATCTACACAACCACAGAAGTAACATTGCTGCGTTGTACACTTCTTTTACTATTGGACTGTCATCTCACAGATTCTAAAATGGTTAAGACCTTAGCACCAAGGAAACCATCTACACAATTCTTGAGATAGATTATCTGTGGATACAAAAGTCGCGCGAGCTGTAGGTCATGTGCTGGCCTTAATGTGTCACGTGGCGGAACACTTGAAATTTTCAAATCAAAGGTTATACACACGTGGGGAGCAATTTCAGCAGCTCGCGCTAACATTGAGGATACGCCACGACAAGGCATCAGTGAGAAAAATGCACAGTGACGGGGAAAACAAAAAAGTTGATTTTCAGCCAAGCAAACGGTCTTGCAGTTACTTACCTAATAGTTTTGTGTCGACCAACAAGTTATACAGATAGCGCAAGATAGTGTTGCGGTACGACGATGTGGGATGAAGTTGTAATCCTGTATTTCGACTAAGCGGAAGCGGTATGTACTGTGAATTGTCGAACAGAGTGTAGAGGGTGTGAGGAGTTGTTTGCATCCTGGATGCGAAGTAGAAGCATGCGACCAAAGTAATTGCGAACGATACAAGGAATCAAGAACTAAGAATATATATTGCAGGATGACTACTGGTGATTGCAGCTCGAATACCAATCGTTGTTGATGACGTGCCAAATACGGGACAGTGTGAAAGATAAAGGCAACTACACTAATTGCATGTTGTAATGCCTACACGGAATGAAGAATAAATGAGTACGAGCGAGGAGCCACGTAGCGCACACTCCCCGGGTAGAAAATGTGTAGGGATGTAGCAGCAGTAAAACAAATGAATATTCAAAAGCACAAACACCAATAAAGTCAAATGTTTTGGATAAATAAATGAGTGTGTGTTTCAAGTTCATTAAATTATTGAGCCTTGGCAGTTGTCTCAGGTCGATGAACCAGAAGTGAAGCTTTTACATGAAATGGGTGGTGCAGCTCTGTCGCGCCCCTTGAACCGAGGGTATTGATTAAAAGGTGCAGCTGGTCGACACCAATAATAAGGCTAGAAGTCTGGAACTGGACAAAATATTTTTCATACGGCTGTTACGGGGAAAAGCCGATACGCCGTTCAAAGCGGCGAGCGAAACTCTCGTCCGAATTAAACCGGCACCTCAGCAACCCAACGAAATAGGGATCTCACTCGAAATTTATACGGGTAACATGTCTGAAAAATTCGAAGAATTTTCTTTGCAATCCTGTAACGACTAAGTAAGTATTGTGCAGATTGAGTAGCCAGTGGACTAATTACGATGCCAGTGAACCCAACTCCAAGCGACTCGATAATAAAACCGCCAAAAATCTGCTACGGAGGAGGATAAATCGGTCGGCACCACCTCTCCTGCGAACCACATGTTTTTTGTATTATTGCGGAGAACCGAAACATTTTCTTACTTGTACACCAATGTCCAAGCTCTCCTCGGCAAAATTGGCGAGCTTCGGTTGCGTCAGGTAACAAACTCCTGGGGTCTCATCTCCATAACTGGGGGTTGGTTGCACTCAGAAGTCACAGATGCCGAGCTCCCGATACAGCTCAAGTCACCGTTCCGAAATGATCGTCCCAGCAGTGGAGATAGTGCAACCATATACTAGCGCAACGACTTAGCATGCAAAGCATTGGGTGATCCGGAGACGCGGGTCACCGATTCGCAGAGGTGTCGTTTGCCTCTCAGATACGAAGCTAGCTGCTTCGTGGAAGTTGTTCATCGCTGCCCCTTCGTTCATTCCAGAGATAACATCCGCCCAATATCGGCAGTGACAAAATCTCACTCTCAACTTACAACCACATTCTTATCTCTGGCACTTTCAACGTGCAGAACCTGGAGGCCTTGGCATCACCCAGCGAAACATTCGAAGTTGCACTGCATGATATCATCGTAATTATTCCACTATGAAGTCATATCATTTAGCCCATTAATACGTAGTAACGAATTCAAGCAAGCCTGCCCCCAGACCGCAGTTAGGCAAGAGCAAGGCACGTTACGAAACTGAGTGCATCGGGCGAAGCACTGCAACATGACACACAAGTTAAAGCATGAGTAAGGAATTATTGATTGGTCAATAGGAAGCAAACCAATAATAACGCGGTGTGGCTGAACTAGCAGCAATATCATCGACGGATGTAAGACCCACAAAGTCTAGAGCTGATAACAAGCCATCGGTAGAAGATCTCGTACTTACAAATGAGGAACTGACGATCGACATGCCAGTGCTAGACACGCACTATGGCTACATTATTATGTCGCCATATCTTATAACTGTGTGTGTTACGCTGAATATCAGGGGGAACATACTAAACCTACACGTGCTATTACAAGCTACAGCAACCTGACCGATTTGATTGCAACGACCGATTGAGCATTCTTGAAAGCTGGCTCACCAAACAGCGAACGGATTCAGTTCGTTGGAATCCTCAGCCTTCTGATTGTAACTGCTTCACAACATAAGAGGGTTCGTTACCCCAATACATAACGGTTCATGTGAAGCGGAACTCGAAAAATGCATGTAACTAAGGAATGCAGATTGGCGCATTTACAGAGCCCGTCATGGTCCCGAAACCTAGAGCGACAACGTGAGCAAGCGCAACCATTGTACTACGCTTGTTCATGAGGACAAAGGGGCTCACCAACAACATTTGGCTTGTAATTATACCAACAATGAAAAGATCCTGAATAAGTACGTTAATATCTTTTTAAAAGTGAATCACGATGTCTCCACACTTCACGCGACACTTGGAGGGGCACAAAGCTCCAAAGAAGCAGCCACTGTTAAGCAGATGCAATATTCCCTGTCCTTCCAACGAGACGTCAGCCACTGTAATCTATCCACATCAACAGCCCCAATTTCAGCACTTACTAACATGGGTTTTACTGCCACGTCTGTTTTGAATAAACTGCTTTCATTGCTCACCTACAGTTCTCCCGGTATCGATAACATTCACCCGAGGGTGCTGAACGTAGCAGCAACAATGCCAGTCGAGCCATTATCGCACTGCTTCCAAACGCGCTTGGACAAGCAAACTGTGCCTATCATGTGCAAACGTAACCTAACCACACCAATTTTCAAAAGTGGCAATCGCTCGGAATCCGCAGCCTATCGTGCATTGCTCCATTTCCATCATACTTTCATAGGTGATGGAAGTAATCATCACGAAGTCTTTATTCGGCCATTTGGATCGCTACAAGATCATCGCACCTAAGCAGCACGGCTTCCGGCAACACAATTCATGCACCACAACCTGCTGATTGTACACAGTAGTTGGACAGAAGCGGCCGATTAAAGTAGAGAGACCGAGGTCATTTAACTCGACTTTTTCAAAACCATCGACTATCTAGACCACCGCACACTGCTTCACAGACTCGTAAGCTACGGAAGTGGGGATCCTGTCTTTAAGTGGATCATAAATTCCCCTGCAGAATCGTCAAATGCAGGTTAGAGTTCGGAGTGCGTTTTCCGATCCGATTCATGTCGAATGGGGAGTTCCACAAGGATCAGTTCCAGGATGGCGTCACATTGTCGCGGATTTCTTGTTGTCGCTTATGAGGCTATGACGTGGCGAGTGACTGCCGATCAAGAAGATAACAATGAACTTCAGCGAGACCTAGACAGGGCGCATGAATGGTCATTTCACAACCTATAAGGTGTCCCACATTCGCCACCAGCCGAACATCATATACAAGCTCGGAGACCATGTCCTGCGAGCAGTCACTCATGAACGTGACCTTGGGGTGTTATACCAGGTTTATCTAAGCTGCTCAGAACAATCTGTGAGGGCGTCAAATAGTGAAAACCAACACGTTGGCATGCTGCAGAGGGACTTCTGGTGTTTGAGCATTCTCCCAGTTCACAAAGATTAACACATACGTGCGGCCTCATGAGGAATACGCAATCCATGCCTGGGAGACCTGGTAAAAGAAAGATTTCGCAGCACTAGAGAGGGCACAGCAAAGAGCTACCAAGCACATCCAATAGTTGTCTTGCCTTCTAAATTCACTTAAGCTGATGGTTCTAAGTTGTGCAGCGGTAAGTATCGGCGCCTATGTGGTAATCTGCAAATGGCTTCCCAGATTTTAAAGAGCGCCAGCCAAGTCTGCCGCCACATACTGCAACGAGGTGACTATACAAATTTGGGGCCACCAGCATAAGTTTGCCACGTACTACAGTCGGCTAGAATGTCAACGGAACGTTTACTCTCTTCGTGAGTGTCAGCCATGCAAAACCCTACCAAATTACGTTGCTTTCGCCCCCACTTTATCCATGTTTAAAAAACACCTTGAACTTGCCCTAACCCACATACACTAGGGATATAGTATGTGCACATCGACAGAAAATATAATGCGACGAATGTTGCACAATCAGCATTAGCCTAGACAGTAGAGTTGACTCCTTTTGGTACGTCTGTCTGTGAACATTATAGTGAGTTCACTAAAACGACTTTCCTTTTAAAGCAGTTAGTTCCCTTCAGAAATTTGAAAAGCACGGTAAGAAGACGAAAACTGGTAGATGCATGCATTACGTATTGTCTCCTCAGTACCATTAACAATAACCGGTATGCAACTATATACTTAAATATGTGTGTGACCGAATAAGCATGGGGTGCAAAATGAATGACGGAAGTTTCACCCCTATGTCCACGGAAGTCTTAAGCTGATAAATAATTGCTTTTGAACACACAGGGCTGGCTTCATCCGGCTTATCGCAACGGCCTCGGCGAAACGGAGGAAGCAGGGATTAGGGGGACGTAATACAAGTGTGAACGCTGATCCAAGCTCTATCCGGTGACGCGTAGTCAGTAGGTGTTTACCTATTGAGAAAGCTGGCGGCTTGCGCAAGCACGGAACTTCAGTGGAACAGGGATGCTGGTCAATTTCACTTTTAACCCACCTTGGCACATGTTCCTTTATTCGGGAAGCCAAAGACCGATTGGTTCTGCCTATGTAACTGTATCACTATGTTTGCTTTTCACCAGTATGTGCTTCTCCTTCTGGCCACCATACGAGGCTTGTTAGATATTTGCTGTTTTACACGTAATATACCATTGTTAAAACACGCGTTTTGTAACATATACAACTAACACTGCACTTGTGTACAACAGTCACCCTGTGCGCTATGGTGTAAAATCGTACACGAACGAGGACTGTGAAACAATGGTGAACAGTTGCTTCTAATGATTTTTGGTCAAACATTCAAACCATATAATGGGATTAATAATAGGGAAAAATAATAATGCTTGTACGTATATTTCCCAGGATCCGAGAAACTATGTTTGTAACTACACAGATCTTTGCGCGTAAAAGTAGCCCTGATCTTGCAGGGGCGATACGCAGATGCGCATTACTAAGACTTTCCTTATTATACACGTTGGCTAGAGGTGAGAAAAAACTCAACTGCTGTGCCGCAATAACTAAAAGAAAAATTGAATAAAATGCAACAGGTGAAAGCCAGCTGAGCTACCGGTAACGGATGGGCATCGATCCGGTAAGCTACCTGCCGGCCACTACGCAGCAAAAAAGTAATTTGCTATGCAAAATTATAAAAGACTAAATAATGCGATCGTGGTTGGAGGGGGAGACTAAGAGGGATGGGGTGGGACAAAGAAACTCACAGCACGAACTTCACTGAGGTCGGCACTTAGCTATATCAACAAGTGTA